>NQLW01000037.1:2407776-2521804 GCA_002312845.1 Kalanchoe fedtschenkoi | reverse complement strand
GACATTGATTTCATTCGTTCATCAGGTTTGCGTGTGGAGTTCAGATGGGTGGGAAAAGCAGAAATCAAAGTTTTTGCAGGTTCCTCCAGGGAGGACGCCAAACGCACTATCGGACACGCGGGTGCAGTTTCACCAGGACCAGATGCATTTCTTGGTTGTGAATGAAACTCAACTTGCCATATATGAGACCACAAAATTAGAATGTGTAAAACAGGTAGGCTTGGGCTTGATCAAATTTGATTTCCAAAAGCGTATTTCATGTTGTGGCGCTCTTCTGTTAAAACTCTACATATAGTGAAGAAGCAGGCTACTGCGGAATGTTGAATGTTTCTTCATTTGCAGTGGGTGCCGCGTGAAAATGCTGCTCCAATCTCTCATGCAACCTTCTCGTGCGACAGTCAACTGGTGTATGCTGGCTTTTTAGATGCAAGTGTATGTGTATTTGGTGCTGGGGACCTTAGATTGCGATGCCGTATCAACCCTTGTGCATATCTGCCAGCCAATGTCAGGTGCGAGCTTGTTCTATATTGTCTACTTTTTGTTTTGATGAATGTGTGTGTGGTGAGGCTCAGTTCAGTTCAGTTAGAGAGCAACTGATGCATAAGTATCAGGAATCACGTTTTGATTAGTCTGGGTTGGATTATTTTGTGCTGCCCGGCTCATACATTGCCAAGTTGTGGTAAGGAAGGATTTGATTTGTGTTATTTTGTTCAGCAATACAAGTGTGCATCCGGTGGTGATTGCTGGTCACCCCCAAGAACCAAACCAGTTTGCTGTTGGACTATCAGACGGGGGAGTCCACGTATTCGAACCCCTGGAGTCGGAAAACAAATGGGGCGTAGCGCCACCCTCAGAGAACGGATCATCGAGCAGCATTCCAGCAGCAGCAGCCTCGGCAGGACCTCCGGGGCCTGATCAACAAAAGAGATGATGAAGGTGCGCAAGTAGAAGAGGCTGTTTGTTTAGGATTGGGAGTTGGTCATGTTCTTCAACAATTCCTTAAGCCCCATATATTTAAAACTAAAAGCTAGTCCGCCTGTCTGTCTTTGTGAATCAGTTTGCTTCCAAACAGTGGTGGCTGTATTTACAACATCAGTTTGCTTCCAAGTATTATTATTATTGCCTGGGATGGGAACCAACGTTATTCAATGTCTCTGCTCTGCCTCTTCTTTCTTTCTTCAACTTATTTTTGCAGCACCACTCATTGGAGCATACACATCAATTTATCTCACCAATATTTTTTTTTAAAAATTTATGCAAAAAGTAAAATTGATAGATTATTACTGGTGATGAATGATTTTTTATTGATTATGATAAAAAATTGATTAATATTTGATGTTGTAAGGTAGTTGTTGATATTAAATATGTATCGAAAATTATTAAGTGATAAGTAAAAAATGAACAAAAAAATTCGATTAAGTGACATGTAAAAGAGAATAGAGACAGTATAACACAGTGGTTTCATTTCTTGAGGGCTGATTCCAAGTTGAGTAGGTTTTAAGAGAGTATTTTGATTGGAGAGATTCGATGAAAAAAATTAAATTGAAGAAAATGAAGAGATTGAGTTCTTCCGAATTTCTTATAACTCTATTCTAATATTTCTCATTTAGAAAGATTTGATGTCAAATGCCTTTTTTATCCATTATATTCCATTTTTATATTATTATGAAAATAAATTAAATTATACTCATTTTTTATTTAATACTCCTTTCTCTCATATTAACAGACATTTTTTTCTCACTCTTTTATCCCCAAATCTTATTTAACGTATATCAACCATTTTTATTTCTCCCTTTTCTAGCATTTCTTCTTTCATATATTTTTTGTCTCATTCACTCCAAATTCGAAAGAAAATTGCTAAAAATTCTCCAAAAAGATAAAAAAAATTTATTTGTCAGTACAAATGACAGAGATTTTATTATGACTTTTAGAATTATTATGAAAAAAAAAAATTGTAGATAAATTGAAGGAGCAGAAACCACTGGACACCGTATTCCATTTCTTGCCTGAAGAAGAAGAACAAGGACAAGGCTCAGTAGATGGCGCCGGCGGTTGTGTCGATGGACTTAGCCTCCTCCTTCATCGGTTTCGCCGCTAAGTCTCGAATTGCCTCCTCCTCCTCCTCCTCCCTCTTCTCTCTCCTTTTCACTCGTAAGCCCTACAACGCCACCTCTCAATCACTTCGCGCCACTCCATTCCGCCGCTCTCTTCACTTATCCACCGCCACCTCCAACCGCCGCCTTTCCGTTGCTTCCGCCGCCACCACCGCTTCTCAAGACACCGACACTTACGAAGATGCTTCCAAAATTCCTCCGGATGACCGGATTCCGGCTACTATCATCACCGGCTTCCTTGGTTCCGGGAAGGTGAATTTTGTATCGCATCTTTTACTTCATCATTGAACTACGACTTCATTTAGTTAACCTCCTGTTTTTTTTAATTTGAACAGACCACTTTGCTGAACCACATATTGACTGCCGACCATGGCAAGCGAATAGCTGTCATTGAGAATGAGGTTCCATTCTCCATTTTTTTTCCTTCTACTTTTAACCTAAACATTGTATGCTATTTCTGTGGTTGGACAGCTTAGGCCTTCTTCTGTGACTTTGCAGTTTGGGGAAGTAGATATTGATGGCTCTTTGGTTGCTGCTAAAACTACTGGTGCTGAGGATATAGTCATGCTCAATAACGGTTGCCTTTGCTGCACAGTCAGGGGTGATCTTGTTAGGATGATTGCCGAGCTGGTTAGCAAGAAGCGAGGCAAGTTTGATCACATTGTTATTGAGACTACAGGTAAGAAGCTCATTCCATATTCTCAAATCAGGATTTCAAATATCAGCCTCTTCAACTTGCAATTCATAGCATTTCTCGGACTGTATGTGCCGCTGCTCAGGGCTGGCAAATCCAGCACCAATTATACAAACTTTCTACGCTGAGGATCAGGTTTTTAATGATGTCAAGCTGGATGGAGTCGTAACTCTAGTGGATGCCAAACATGCGAATTTCCACTTGAACGAGGTTAAGCCAAAAGGAGTGGTCAATGAGGCTGTTGAGCAAATTGCTTATGCTGATAGAATCATAGTCAACAAGGTACATATTAATCACTTCTTCTAAAGGAAAGGAAAATGTGATGGAAAATAGGAGGAAATAAATTCCTCACGGTTCCATTTTGTCATCTCCTTGTTTGGTTAGCTATAGAAAGTATCAACAAATGTATGCCTAGCACCTGTAATTAAACCAAAATTTCCTTCTATTTTTTCACCTAATTTTTTTTTCTCCACCCAACCAAACAAGGAATCCCTCACGATCTTTTTCCCTATCATTCAAATCAAACACAGCCATAGTATATAATGAACTTTTGATTTATCTAATTCAATGATCATTGTATCGGTCCTATTTCACTTTTGTTAGTCGATTTATAAGATAGATTACCTTTTACTTATAAAGTGTTCTTGTGAAAAAGGAAGGGAAAAATTATGGAGCTATCCTCAGTGCTTCGTTTGCTTTTTTTGTTGTTGTGTTGCTAGACTGATCTTGTTGGGGAGCCTGACGTTACCTCCTTAGTCCAAAGAATAAGGGTGAGTGATTCGCCATGTCATTTTGTATTGATGCAATAATGATATTTGTGTTTCTTACTTGAAAAACATACTTTTTACAGAACATAAATCGCATGGCTAGCTTAACCCGGACGGCATATGGAAAAGTTGACTTGGACTATGTTCTTGGAATTGGAGGGTTCGATTTGGAGAGGTTTCAATTGTTTCCAGTTTCATTGTTCTCAGCGTTTTTTTGGTGCCGTCCATTATCGTATTTACTTCATCGCCAGGACTGTTATCTGCTTTTAATTCTGATTTGCACACCTTGTTTAAACTTTACCAGGATAGAAACTGCTATCAATCCAGAAAGTTCAAAGGATGAGGACATCAGTCATGGCCACAATCATGACCATGATCACCACCACCATCATGATGAGAAACATGATCATCGTAATTTACTTTCACACTCTTAGTTAATAGAGTAGGATATTGTTATTATGAATTGTTTTGGTCTGTAAACTGTGCTATTTGGTGGCTTTCAAGCTGCTTTTATTCTGATGATTTGGCTTCTTTATTGTGCAGACCATGATCACCATGCCCACGACCATACTCACGATCCTGGTGTTTCATCAGTCAGCATTGTTTGCGAGGGGAAATTAGATCTTGAGAAGGTGGTGTTTGACTTCCCTGCGCAGTCTATTTCTTTTATACTTATAGCGGTTCCGTAGGAAATTGTGTTCAAAGATCAACATGGTATGGAAATTATATATTGTTTATCCTTCTTGATTGTCCCTTACCTGTTTGTCTTGTTACGACTTTTTTGATTTCCTTTGTATGGGGTTGAGGAATCAGATGTTGAGGTAAACTATGAGCTGATCCTCCTATTTTCTAGGCTAATATGTGGCTGGGGACATTGTTGATGGAACGCAGTGAGGATATATACAGAATGAAAGGGCTTATGTGCGTCGAGGGCATGGATGAGAGGTTTGTTTTTCAGGTGGGTACAAATAATAGTTATTGTTGCCACATCATCATGCATATTTTTTACTGGCTCTTCTACAAAATATATTTGTCTATCCTCATCACTTGGCTTATGTTACTTGTAAATTGTAAGGTTTTTCTCTTCCACTTACAAATTAGTGTAAAATGTTATCTCATCACTATCTGTGTTTAACTAACAAGATGTTGACTCAACTTGTAAGAGATGACGACTTCCACCTTGGAGGTTTGGGTTCGAGTGTGTTAAGCATGAAAGGATATATATATATATATATATATATATATAAAGAAATAGACTATTTCTGTTTACATTAGCTGACACATCCTCTGATTTGTTTTTTTTTCCAGGGAGTGCATGACATATTCCAAGGTTCGCCTGACAGGTTATGGGGGCCAGATGAAGCAAGAATCAACAAGATTGTCTTCATCGGCAAGAACTTGGATGCTGAGGAACTAGAAAAGGGTTTCAAGTCATGCCTACTATGAAAAGAAAAGGCAGAGAGCAAGCACCATGTGATCCTCCAATACCATAAACATTTTGATACCATATGATAAAACATTTCAAAGAACAACTTTTAGAGCTACAAGATAACTTTTTGTCACCAGTATATTGGCATGATACTGCAAATTATGCTCTGTTCTTTTCTTTAATAACTAATTGAAAGACTAGATATGATGAGTCAATGGTGGAGGAACAAGATAAGACACGGTTCTGCTACTCAAACTGAAATGAAAAAATAAAACTAAAACTAATATAAGAGAATATTATAAAGGGGAAAAAATAAAAAATACGGAACTAACACTAATTACTTACAGAATTACAATCTCTAACTATTCAAATATTGAAAAGGGTGTAAGAAAAATTATTTTGACCGATTTTCTAAAATAAAATTTATAATTAAATTTCTAAACTAATATTATTTTAGAAATTAAACTTGTGCGCAAAAATATATAATTTTGTCATCAGATTAAATGATATATTTTCGTTGACATAAACAAAACCACGTCTTTTCATATTCAGTCAATCATAATCCTCAACATACATAATATGATCAATTGTATTTAATGAACCAAACAAGTTCATCTTTAACAACATCGTAAATTGGTCAATTTTATTTTCAATACACTATTTTCGACAGTTCAAATAGTTTGGAACGTAAGTGAGAAAACAGTTGTAGTTCAAGGCTCTTTTCAATATTTGTCCAAATATAAATTAGGTATGTGCTATTCATGTTTTAAAAACTAGTTTGACGCCCGTGCTTCACACTGAGTTTTTTGTTTTTTGTAAATTGATTTAAATAAATTTTTAGTGAGTATGAATCACGTATTTTTATATTTAAAATCAAATTTTGTAAACATAAATTAATAATAATGTGAATATTAAATACACTTTTATAATAAAAAATATAAAATATTTAAAGTAGTTAATATGTTCATTAGATGATATGTTAATCAGATGAGCTGTATTGTTTATCAGATTTGATAGTATATTTACCATATGTTAATATTTAAAGCAGTTAATTAATATGCTTATTAGATGATATGTTAATCAGATGAGCTGTATTATTTATCAGATTTGATAATATATTCACCATATGTTAATAAGGTAAGCTGCTATGTTCATCAGATTGATAATATGTTCATCAGGTGAACTACTATATTCATTGAATGATATATTTATCACATTTGATAATATGTTTATCAAATAATCTGATATATTCATCATATCTGATGATATGTTCACCAAATGAGCTTTCTTTCCTTTTGTTGATATATATGTTTCTATATTCATTTGATTAGTTGTTATGTTCATCAAATAAACTGTTATGTTCATCATATATGATATTATGTTCATCAGATGAGCTGTCACATTAATTGTATGATATATTCATATGATTTGATCATATGTTCATCAGATGAGCTGTTATGTTCGTAGATAAGTTGTTATGTTCATCAGATTTGATAATATGTTCATGAGATGAGCTGCTATGTTCATTAGATGATATGTTCATAAGATGAGTCGATACGTTCATCAGATAAGCGTCCTTTGATTTTATTGAGATTTATTCTATTATGTTCATAAGATGAGTTGCATTGTTCATCATATGAGCTATTATGTTTATCAGATTTGATAATATGTCATCAGATGACCTGCTATATTAATTTGATGAGCTATTATGTTCATCAGATTTGATAATATGTTAATTAGAAGAGTTGTTATGTTAATGAGAAGAGCTATTATGTTCATTATATGATATGTTTATCAGATAAGCATATATGTTCATAAGATGAGCTTCTATGTTCATCATATGAGCTTCTATGTTCATCACATTTGATAAGAGTTCATTGGATTATATGTTCATTAGATGAGCCGATATGTTCACCAAATCTGATAATATGTTCATTAGATGAACTTTCTTCTTGTTGATATTTATTCTTTTATGTTCATCAGATGAACTGTTAATTCATCAAATAAACAGATATATTCATCAGGTTTGATTATATGTTCATCAATTGAGTTGCTATGTTCATTAGATAATATTTTCTTAGATTGATGAGCTATCTTTGTTTTTGTTGATATTTATTTTACTATTTTCATCAAATGAGTTGCTATGTTCATCAGATTTTATAGTATGTTCATATGATAAACTTCTTTTATTTTTTATATTTATTCTACAGTGTTTATCAGATGAGCTGTTATGTTTATCAGATGAGCTTCTCTCTTGATTAGATGAGCTTCTTTATTCATCAGATGACATGTGAATAAGCTAAGCTACTATGTTCATCAGAAGAGTTGTCAAGTTTATCAGATTTGATAATATGTTCATCAGTTGTGGTGTTATGTTCATTATATGTTAATAAGATAAGCTACTATATTCATTAGATGAACTGCGATGTTCACTATATTTGATAATATGTTCATCAGGTGAGTGTTATATTTATTAAATGATATATATCATCCGATTTGATAATATGTTCATTAGATGAGCAAAATGCTCATCAGATATGTTGAAAATTCATCAAATGAGCTTCCGTTAGTTTTGCTTATATTTATTTTACCATGTTCATCAGATGAGCTACTATGTTCATCAAATTTGATTCTATGTCCATAAGATGAGCTACTATATTCATCATATTTGATTATATGTTCATTGGATGATTGTTCATCAAATGAGCCGATTTGTACATTAGATGAGCAGTTATGTTCATCAAATGAGGTGACACATTTATCAGATCTTATGATATTCACCCGATGAACATAAATATCCATATGATGAATAAACTATTTTTTAATGAATAGAAAAATATAGATTATGAATGAATGAAATTTTTTTTTGTATTTGGATTTTTCTTTTAAAATAATTTTTTTTATTTTTATTTTCCGATTCATTTTAAATGGTGCTCTCGATGCACTAATGACTCATTGCTATTTCATCCTTCAAGTCAGTAAAGAAAGACGTCTTAGTTGCCACAGATGTAGCCTCAAAAGGTTTGGATTTTCCGGACACCGAGGATGTTATAAAACATGACATGCTGACAGAGATTGAAAACTATGTCCATCCAAATGGAAGAACTGGGAACTGTGAAGACAAGAAGATCGACCACATTTATAAACTAAAACCAAACGGAGTTGACACTCTTGGATTTGAAGCATCTGTTGCAAGAAGCCAAACAGAGGATTCCTGGTGTTAAGGGTGCTTAAACTAGAGCACCAGAAGAGTATGGCAATAGCCAGTTCTAGTCGCAATTTTTATGGTCTGGTGGATACAGAGGGGAAATCTGATGACTGGAGTAAAGGTTTCCAAGGCTTTGAGTTGAATACTCAAAGCTGAGACATTACACATTACTTTCTATTATGGATAGCATCGTCGTAAAAGAGCGATGATGCAGTGCAGTAAAACCAGTGTCACTCTGCCTAATTTAATTTGTTGTGCAGTCTCTGGTCATGATATTACAAGGCTTCAAATCTTCCTGCAGAAGTTGCAGCAAACCAGCACCTTGGCTTCTCTCGTCCTGTTTTGCGAGAGAGATTTCCGTCAGTATCCGGATTCAGGAGCCGTTGAAACTTTAAAAGAGAAATTTCGACAAAAATGAATAGCACAGGCTTTTTATTACTACCTGACATAAGCTTTGTAGCAGGGCCCCTTGGAGGAGCTGCTTGCCTGAAATGCTGTCTTTGGACAGCCAGTAAAATAATCTCCTAAGTTCCTTATAAGTTTCAGCCATCAACGCTTTCCTTTGTGCGTACTCTTCGACAATTGTCTTGGCCTCCTCTTCCAGAATTTTCAGCCTTGTCTCAATCTCTTCAACCATCATTTCTCTCTGTTTCTCCTGATGCTGCTGTTGGTTGGCACACATGACAGCTTTCGGTTGATAAACTCTAGCATCAAGTTCGTGGATGTTGCATGACTTTCTCTGTAAATAAACAGTTGCAGCCTCTTTTGTCAACCACAACGACAGACGTGCAGTGGATATACTTAAGATTCTAAAAAATTGTGAAGTAGAGCCCCAAGATGGAGACTGCACAGTTTTACTCAAAAGTATGATATTATCATCAGGAAGTGACGATGATGAAGAAGAAACGGAAAAAGAAAAGAATGTGAAAAGACAAAATGCAATACAAAAAATGAAGTAAAATTTTGAAAATTAGTTGTTTTTGAATTTTTTTTTGATTTTTCAACGCGTCACGTGACTGACTATTCCTATTGGAGTGTCCGCCGTCCACGCGGTGTATTGTGTCAACTAAAAAATTTCTCACAAGAAGCAAAGGAATAAAAGGAGGAACGAGGCAGCTAAGGCTTTTAGTTCTTCAACTAAGCAAGTTGCGAGTTCTTGAACTCATGTGTTGAGTTATGTGCTCTCGTTATTGAAGAAACTATTCATGTTGGTATATGGCAGAGAAATTTGGATCTCACGCAATATCCATATCCAACAGCCAGTTCGCCTGTTACAACTAATAGCTATACATACATGATGCGTACATACTTGCGGTTGTAAGAAGAGTAAGTAGAGCATTCTGAAACTACTTGCGGTTAATTACCTTGTGCCGATTTGAACCAGTTGATTGCCCGCACTTTTGAGTTACTTGTTATTTCAAGAAGAGAATCAACGAAAGAGAGAGGTGCAGGTGTGGTTGGCCTTGCCTAGAGCTGCTGCTGGATTGTAGTATGCAGTTGGGGAATGAAATTGCAGTTGCTAAGTTATATTGTACTAGTGGACTGGATGGTATGGCGGTGGAGGTGGAGGTGGAGAGCAGAGCTGTGGATGCAATATGTAGGCAAACTTTGGCTGCATGCAACTCAACACCACCCTTCTTCTTCCTCACTCATTCATGCCCTAACTTCTGACTTTTCATGGGGTGTAGTAATTCGGTTTGGTTTTTAATAAAAATTTAAATTGGTAATCAGTTTGGGAAATATGAAATCGATCCGAATCGCTAGTTTTAAAAAACCAAATTGAATAAAATCACATGGCTCCATTCGTTTCGGCTAATTTTACTAAATAGAAGAATTTTCATATAAAATTTTAATTTTGTTCGGTTTGAAAAAATTAAAAATCAAACCAAGTCATTAGTCGTCTGTTTTTCAAAATTTGAAATCGTAACCAAACCATTAACATTCCAAACTAAACCGAACCTATCGATTTGGTTCGATTCGCTTCATCGGTTTATCGATTTTTATTTACACACTCCATTACTTTCACGGACTTAACAGAGCTGAATTAAAATTAGAATTTTCGTGACACAATATATAATTCAAATAATAATGAGTCCCAATTAAATAAACACATACCGCAACCAAGAATGAGGCAGGAGTAGTTTTGTTCAACAGATACGATGTCGTTTATAACCTTGTTTCAAGGCTTTTTAATTCAAACAGAACATAGCTCGTGGCAAGGATCGATTCAGAGTGGAGCGCCGTGGAGTCGCACCCAAATGAACTCCCCAACCCAAGAAAGAGATTGTTTGTTGGCTTGTTCAATCTGCTCATAATCGAAAAATAATTAAATTTTTAATAAGATTAGTGGATGTATAAATTGATTCACCACATTGGTAGTTTGTGTTAAAACAATTTCCGTCCTCTACTGTGCATGAAGTTCTCGTAAGATTTTTAAGAGGGTTTTCATCTTTTTTACTTGCAATAATAAAAAAAATCATCTCAAAAACTTATTCACATAACCGGAATAAACACTATCTAAATGGAGAAAGGAGAGTGTGAACTCCTCATATTTTTCAATCGTTTTTATTTTTATAGTATTACGGGTTGCTAGTTTCTTCTTCTAATAAATAAAACGACAAACAAAATTGACAAATCATGAAAAATAACCATACCATGATTTATCATCATTTTATCTAATGTTTTTTTACTTAATCAACAAAAGAAGATAAATATAAGACTAAACCGAGATATACTAAACAAAAAATCAAATTGCATTAGTTTGGTTTTCTCTCAAGATCAGGTACTCGTATGAGTCTAGACTCATGAACCAAATAAAAAAAATAAAAAATTAGATTCACTTTTATTTTAAACAGCTTTATCTAAACATTTCACTATCCATCATAGATAAAATTATTATGAAATAGGAGTAGTTCAACACTCAATTATTAGAATTAAATCAAACCATATTGAGCCAAATTCCAACGTGATTTTCAAATGTATTCTCTTTGCTTCATTTCTACGACTTTTTTGGGTTTTTATTCATACTGCCCATATATTTAGTGTACTTTTCTTGATTGCTGGTGTGTTTTGGGGGTTTTAATCTTTTATTATTATTATTATTTATCTGCAGTCAATGACCAAATGAAATACTAAATTTCTGGTCAAAGGTAAAACTAGGATGATTAATTATTTTCTATATATGAAATTGGTGAACTAACTCTTCATGGTGGTTTTCACCGGTGTACTTTGCTTACCCCGTGTGTGGTCAACTCCTGCCATTTAACTCTCATCCTGTGGGTATGCAAGTTTTTGTCCTACTTTTTTCTCGAGATGCATGATCTACATATTATTCATTACTTGTGTTGAAAACTCATAGGGATGAATAGTCAGGGTCGTATCAAAATTCAAAACATGATCTATCTTCTTTCTTTTATCATTTTTTCTCTCTCTTTTCTTAATCCTTTTTCGATCAAAATGGGTAGTAGCAGCAAACCACCAGTGCCTAATATATGCTTTAGTTTTGAGAGCCTTTGGTGCACAGTTGAAACAAATACTTGTGTAGAACCATACTCTCAATCAAGGAGCATTGCCAATAGATACCAATGTCAATCTGTATCTTATCTAATATTTCTCATGTCTGTTTGCTGTCTTTCTGACTTTGTTCCTAGTTTCATCTTCAACCCACTAGAAATCCAAATACAACTCATGTTACAAGCCCAATTTATCAACCAATTAGTAACCCAATACTAAAACCCAAATCAAATTTAAATCTTCAATATAGAATATTATAATCAACTCAGTTTACTACTCTTCATACTTTGATCATCAGACTAAGTAAATTCTTGCATTTGGTTGCAGGCTGAGCAAGAAGAACCGACAATTTTACTCCTATATCAGCCAGTTATCATGCCAATGAGAGTCAAATGGAACATACAGAAGCCAAAAGGGCAAGTGAGGGATCGAATGTCCAAGGCAACTGTCGTTGTAGTCGGGAAATGATGCGGAGCTTCTTTTGCGGTGAGCTGCATATTTGTATTGGCACTTCACCTCAATTGGTTGCAAGGCTTGATGGAACTTCCACCTCTGGTGAACCCTACTTGACCTTGGGGCTTAAAGATCAAGTTGTATTTTACAACTGTAAATTGTAATAGCGGATGTAGCATGGTTGGGCCATCATAGTGGTAGTCAAGTAATAATTCCTCATTCTTGATCTCTCTAGTTCATACTCTACAGGTGGTTGAATATATGAGTATTTTTTTTGTGTGTTTATCAAGATAATAGAAATAATGCAGGGAACGATGAAGCTAATTGACACTGTATTGAGTTTTACATGTATATCAGTTGTGTTTCAGTTTCAATAGAAAGTTCAACATTTCTATTCCTCTAGCTGAAATTGTTCCTTCTCCCTCAGGCTGCCTCAGTCAACTGGAATCTCAACCTCCATTTTTAAGTCAGAAGTACCAAGGACCTGCAAGATAATGACAAAAAAAACTATAAAACTAACAGAGTCCAGAACTTAAGATGCACAGGTATTCCTAGTGGTGTTTGAATTAAATCAGAACCGCCAAGAAAGATTCTCAATTTCCCACCAAGTGAGTATCTAATCCACTTAGGCTCCCAGACATGGATTGGTTATTTTGGTTTTGTGATGTTCATGTGTATAGGAACAGATGTACCTTTACAAAGTCGTCAAGTACCAAATATGAATCTCTTGAGTAACCAGATTCCTTCAAAACTTGGGTCAGAACTCGCTGTGCCAAGAATATATACAGTTTGAGTCAGTAAAAACACGTGTGAATTGGATAAGAATAAGCAAGCAGGTCTTAAATCCAATATATTCGGCTAGAGGAGTATACTAGTAGTTAGCATCTCTTTATGCACGGTAGGTCAGTTAAACAACATCGCTATCTAACTAAGAATTCATAAATGACATTCATATCCTCTCTGCAGTTCTGTGCTAGACAGAAGAGATGTAAGACCAGTTGGTGGAAAATAAAAGAATTCCTAAGTCAGCAGAAGAGGCTTTTAAATGTTGTCTATGAGTCTCACCCCCACAAAGCAACATTCGATGCACCCCAGACTGAATCTATCCTCCCATGTCCCACCCCCATAAACTGGAAATATTTTTTTTTTGTTTTAACTCGAAAGATTTATGTCAGTTTTGCATCACAATGTTGTTGAATAGGAAATCATTGAAATACACAGTTCTTGTAATCTTAAATGTGTATAATTATTCTCGGACTAGAATAGTTTCATTAAAAGAAGGCGATAGGCGACTAATTTGTTGACAACATTAAAAACTCAAGATTACCTCTCGTTGCTCATCAGACATAAACGGGCCACTCAAATCACGCAGCACTTCAAGTATGTCATCAAAAGAAACCTTCCCATTATAGTCCGTGTCATACACTTTAAAGATAACTGCCAAGGAAGCCAGTTCAACATCAGAGCACATAAGAAAAAGCAAGGTGTGACAGGGAAAACACTGGGAGAAAACAATATTCAAACCTTCTACTCTTAACTTTTACTACGCTTCATTTCATTATTTTCTTTTTTTATTTCCTCAAAGAGGTTTTGCTACTTTCTTCCTAAACAAGTCACTCTCTGATTTCACACAAAACGTAATCTTACAGATTCACTTATAAAAAAATATTATACTTCTTAAAAAATTATAAGTATTTGGCTCATCATAATTTCATAATAAGACATCCATACCATCAAAAGATAAATGAGTCATGAAGCAACAGATCATTGAAAAACTGTTGCTTCGACATCAGTCATTTAGTAATATGCAAACTTAGCGTTATTTTCCTGCGTAAACTTAAGGTCAGAGAGGAGCGCGTACATTCTATCTTTTTCTGTGTGCTTGCCTTTGCGCTAAATGCGGATAAAAAGGCCACAAAATCCTTGAAATTCAACCCATCAACCATCTTGAGCAGTCTCTATAGCGAGCAAAGATAAAGAGTGACAAAAGAGTACAAACAATTAAGATAGATGCAAACAAATTAGCAAATGTATACAGATAAGCATGGCACCTGAGACAATGGGTTCATAGCGAATTCCGGTACAGACAAGAATTCATCAGCAGAGATGAAGCCCTTGGCATTGCGATCAAGTTGGCAAAACCGCTGATACAGCGAGCCGATTTCCTGCTGAGAAACTAAAGTCCACACCCAAAAGGATCAAACTTGAGCCATAACAAGTAGCACAAAGACTGATGAGAAAAGGAAGTAGCTTGATATTCCAACTCACATATATTGCTGCAGTGTTCTTGTACTTCTTCAATGTCGTATTGAGTAAGCATTGAGGATGTATTCCCCATCGCGCCTCTCACCCTGCAACTCAAAAATCTCAATCAGACCACGCTCGTCGTAATACAAAATAATCTAACCACGTCAACAGGTGGACAGACAGACGATACCGGGTCACGCTTCCAAACAAAGTCAACAACAAGAATCCCTCTGTTGGACAAATGGTTGCAACTTAACAGCATCAAAAAAAAAAAAAAAAAACTCTCAAAAGGGGTCACAGAAGATTGCAATCTATGATTAAAAGAGAGACGGTGGTAGAAGAGGGCGCACCTGGGAGTTGGAGCAGATCGAAGAAGATGGATTTCTTGGTTTGTGTTATATTTTTGAGGGAAATGAAACGAAGATGGGGCCGGGTGGCAATTCAGATTAGAAATTTATGAAGTTTTGACATGTGAATGGAGAGGTTGGTATGATCGAGTGGCTTCCTCATACCGCTTATAATCTTCGACCTTATCGACCTCAGCAACATACATCTCTTGACAGTTTTTTTATTTTTTTTATTCTGTCTTGTTTTCACTATTATTTGGTAAAACTACAAAAAAAAAAAAAAAAAAATATGAATATGAACCAATGTTCTACAAAACATTAGGTGGTGAGCAGAACGCTTAATGATTAATCAGCTAGGTGAGAATTTGATTAGAGTTATATATATTAATAATAAATTTAATAATTAATTATAAACATATATGTTTAAAAATTATTATTTTCATTAAAAAATAAGTCTTGAACAATTAATCGGCTAGGCGGAACATTTCAACACCGTCCATCGATTAATCAGTGATTAATCGATCTGGAACGAAAATTTTTAGAACACTGATATGAAATAATAAAAATCGTAAATGCAATTATCAAATTTTAATATTCCAAATAAACAGTCATTTGACATTGTTCTATATGATTAAACTAAAATATGTTATAACATTTTTTTGAATTGTGCTGAATTTTTCATTTCTTTTATGATTATTGATCATAGCAATTAGTTGGTACTCCCTCTGTCCTCTTTTACATGTCACTTAACCGAATTTTTTTGTCCACTTTTACTTGTCACGTACCAATTTTCAATGCGTATTTAATATCAACAACTACCTTACAATGTCAAACATTAATCACTTCATTATCATAATCAATAAAGAATACATTTCTCACCAATAATCATCTACCAATTTTACTTTTGCACGAACTTTTTCAAAAAATTGTTAACCACCTACCTATTAAATTTTTTCAACCGCTAGCATTAACTTTAACTTAATCTACTCAAATTAACCGTAAACGACATGTATTAGAGGACGGATGGAGTATGGTGGTAAAAACTTTAGCTTGTGTCCTGAATTTCAGTTTCATTTACATAAACATGCAAAAGTAGATTGCTCCAAGCTGTTAATAAACTAACCATTCCATCTGTCCTGTCTACCATACAATCAACAAACTACCAGTTCAAATCAACAAAAAATCTGGTATGCCTTCATCGGTTGGAAATTGCAAAACATGGGATGAAGAGGACATAAGGTTACTTTTTAAGCCAACTTTCAGGAGCCTCCTACTTAGCTTTCTTCTCTTTGTTTCTTCTACCTTGCTTGGTCGTCTCACCACTAATATCTTTGGCCTTGCTGGACCGCGCACCCCTGGGCTTCTGTTCCTCATCAATTCTATCACTTGGGTTGCTCTCTTTTTCTTCATCAGAGTCATTTAATTTCCTTTTTGTCACTCCTTGCCTACCCTTTGCTGCTGGGATTTTTTTGCTCTTGGTCATTTTCTTAGCAACTGGCTTCACATCTTCGTCTTCACCTCCTTCATCCCCACTGCTGTCCTCATCGGTGTCATTCGACTTTCTTTTTGCTGCAGCCTTTTTAGCTATACCTTTGGGATTCTGTTTCTTTACTGACTTTGCAGTCCTATTGTTTTCCACCACATTATCCGTATCAGAGACATCCTCCTCATCTTCATCCTGGCTTTTCTTGGATGTCCGCTTAGTTGCTTTTCCAGCAGATTGTGTTGCTTGTGTTCCAGTTAGTTTTTGTAGCTCTGGAACATATGCTGTTGTCTGAAAAACTGAATTTGATTAGTAAGTCCAATGAGACAGCTGCGAATCAAGATATGTAATTGTAAAGACTTGATAAGAAGAAACTGTAGCACTTCAACTTACTCGGCCACCAGCATTGATGAAATCTATTTTCTTCCCTGTCATGGAAAAAAACAAAATAGCGAATATATCTTATGCTGCCTTGAATAGAACAGTTACAGCAATGAGCTAACAAGGGTTTTAATTCTATGAATGCCATCCCAAAATCCATTCCACTGTAGAAATCCAACCTCGAAATCTGCCAGTCCTCAATGAGATCATATGACACACAGATTTTGGAGATTATGATAGCTACAATTTCAATGTTTTTGTAGCAGTTGGAAAGTTAAACCAATACAACGACGCCAAAAGTAGAATTATTAATTTGTTATCCAAACCACTATTAAAACTAACTCCGAATAAAATACTAGAGGTTTCTTGTACTCAACTTCGCTGCATTGGCAAGACTAATATTAGCTTGAAGTGAAACAATCATATCATCACCGGTCATGATAGATCATCATGTAAGGTAAAGAATCAAACCATCAATAAAAGCCTTGCCCGGCTTCTTATCTCGAAAATGGAAAATCCAATTATCTGGATACTGACTACTATCTGCCCCAACTTCAATTGCAGTTTCAATAACCTGTAAAAATAAGTTTCTCATCAACATCGATGCATAAGCGTGATTATCTTACCATTTACTTTTCCAGCCTTCTTGCCCCACCGAAAATGAAATAACCATTCAAGAGGAAATTGACTACAGTCAGCATTCACATGGACAGCATGCTTTATAACCTACAAGTATTTTTCTTTGCAATTTCCATGATAAACATAGATTTCAAAGGAAAGATAGAAATGGAATTGTATAAATCATGCACGTCAGACATAAACGAATCCACACCTCTTTAATGCACTGCAGCAAAGTAGCACAACATTCTTTTGATAAACTAAAGGCAATCTGCAGAGGATGAATTCTAGCCTACAAAAGAAACGGGAGGTTGTAATCACAAGTCAAAAAATGCCTTAATTTATAATGCAGTTACACACACAAAAAGAAAAAAAAACTCTGTAAGTCAAGACTATGCTATTATCGTACTTGGTACAGCACTTCATCTGCAATCCAGTTGCCGATACCAGATATAAATTTCTGCAGGTTACAATACTTCAAAGGTTATCTTCGAGGAGTCTACAACAAGATCTATATGTAATAAAAAGATGTAAAATTACTATGGTATTTATATTGAACACTGAAAAACCTGATCAAGCAAAAGAGCCTTAATTGCAATCTTCTTTTTGCTCAATGAACTGAAAAAATCATCTAAGCTCATAGGCTCCAAAAGAGCATCAGGCCCAAGTTCAGAGATAGGTGGCATGGAGACTGGCTGTATTAACAAAGAGAATGTAAGCAGTCGACAACATGGAGAAGCATGCAGCACCATAATTCAGTTGCAGGCCATACATCTTGCAGCAATCGAACTTTAGCAAATCGTCTCGGATCAGTAAAAGACAGCTCTAGGCCATCATCTAGCTGCAAAAAAAAAAAGAAATATTTACATCACCAAATTGATATGATTGAATACTATGTAAAGTACCTACAGAGATCATCATGATCCCCTGTTAACTCAAATATTATCATCTAAAACCAAAATCAAGAAATGGGTAAAATAGTATATTCCTCTTTCCAAATCATGACAAGTATAAATTAAACAAATAAAAAAAAGCAATGAATAGAACTTGATTGTCACGCATCTCCCCACAGTTCTCTGCAATGAACCGAGTATTAGATATGGATATGGAAACTGTTTTCTCAAGGGAATCAAATTGCAGGGCCCTGCAGGGCTGTAGAATAGTATGAAAGTAAGACACTGAGCACAATATTTGCTTCCATACAAGACAAAAAGTAGTTTTACTTGCCAAATTGTAATATCACAAGAAATTATATCAACCAATAAATAAGAACAGGCATATTGTATTCATTTCCACTCACAGAAGAACTATACGAGATGAGTAATACATAGGGAACTTCTAGTCAATGTCTAACTTGGGATAATATTGGCATTAACTAACATCAGGAGCATGTCTATATCAAAAACTTGCAGATACATGAATGTAAATCTTAATCCTGTGTATCAACTATGTGATCCTGATCTTACTTCAACTAAAAACTTGGAATATTTGGATGGCCACTCATCAGAGTCCTTCACGATAGACCTGTAAGAGAAATGCCAATGTTATGATCGCTAAAAGCTCAATATTAGTGTCCAGATCGTGAAATAGGATGGAGCAAGCTGGTTTGAACTGCATAAATACATGTAATTAAGTGGTTGCTCGATATAGACTGTTACGCTCAGTTCGTCAAGGATCGGGAAAACTCTAATCAACAGCATTTTTCCCAGCTTCTTCAAAAACGATGACATTTTATTTAATCCTAAAAACATATAACCGCCATCCTTGGGAAGCTTGTGTTCTTTAGTGAAAAGGAGGTGGAATCTAGGTAGTATGATTGTCTGTATTAGATTACAATCAGTTTAACAAGTTGGATTACTCCATTGACTGCATATAGAGAACAAGTTTTGCAAGTTTTGCCCACAAAGTGAGTAAAGCCGTGTTTGTGCTACTGCAAGTCATTTAGATAAGATTGGCATCTCATTTATATGTTATAACAGCATTTGCATATATGGTGGGGCGTCCTTGTAAAAGAAGCTACGAAGAGCATGTCAATTGTCAATAAAGACTATCAACAGTGAATTATGATGTAAAATAAAAAGATCTTAATTAATAGCAGACAAATATGTAGATCATCATATGACTCCACATACCTCTTGTACTTGGATATTGAAATCCCCTTAATGTGAATAGCACCTGACATCCCTGCACACACAAACATTTCATGAGAACAACAGAAGACGCATTAAGTTGTATCATAAAATTAGGATGGTAAACTAAGGGAACCACACCAGAAGATGACCCAATAAGAAAAGGGCAGATTGTCTCGCTAACATATAAGAAATCGCTAACAAATCCTTCCTCTAGCCTCCGAATAGCAGTCCAACAAATGGATTTTCAACCTCACTAGAAAAAGCATGCAATTCCCCTTTCAAAATTAACATTCTAACCGATATGGATTCTAACCAAAAACTGTCCTCTAACCAGCCATAAAGGTACAAACTTTCTTCCAAATTCAAACAATCCGTAAACATGCAGTCGCACTCTCATAACCAACTCCACTTGCACAAACAAGAAGAAGCAAGCATAGTGTGAGTGAAAAGGCGTACCAAACTGGAAAGAAGGATATGGTGGAGAATCGAGCTGAATCCACATGTTCTTGCCCTTCCTGTGAGCGGAAAGGAGCCTTTTGCCCAGGATGGAAGTTTGGAAGTCGGCAAAGGAGACGGAATCGATGACCTTGGAATCATCGGCAATGACGGCACGCTTGATAATCCTGCCGAGGCAGTGATCTTGTATGGCTCGTCGGGCTGCTTCCACCTCCGGCAGCTCCGGCATTGTTTCTGGTTGTTAGGGTTAGGGCTTGTTTACCGTTGTCCTGAAATTTTGACGGACTCCCGATTTAGATTCCTCAGCTCTCAATGACTCAAACTTTTCATTGAATAAAGTTGACTTCAAATATTTATGGGAAAGTACGAATTTCAGATGAGAGCCCTTTTGCAAACTATCTTTTCATTTCTAGCATTTGTGGACATTATTTTTTTAAATGATCTATTTTGTTCAATTTTATTTCATACAACATTCTGTTTAATTCCAACCATTATATGAAACGATGGTTGGATCATTGTTAGTTATCTAGTCCATCACATTTTGTGTGTGAGCCGCTCTTTCAAAGAGCAATTGAACTTAAATGAATGAGACGTGTAATAAGATAGCGGATCGACTTCAGAACCAAACTCCTTTTAAAATAACGATTAGGCTCTGTGAAATATCAGATTTCCCTGAGTTAAAATCACACATTCAATTGTTGTATGAAACAAAGATTTGACGCCAACTAACCTATAAAACAATGATCGGCTATTTTCCACCTTTTTCACATAACGGTTAGGGGTGTCATTTCAATTAGAGGTTAATGAGTTTTCGGAGAGAAAGTATCGCTATATTAAACAGCGACTGGAAAATAGCAAACTATCTTTTGAAATAGGTGTTGGTTTCAAACCTCTATATGTAAAATTCATAGAGATAAGTGGCTTATTGCCTTGTTCTTGTAATTAAAAATAATAAAAGATAAGAAACCATGTTTGAAAGTTTCATTTTTAATGATTCATCTTTGGGACTATAGTCATAGGTCCTAGTCTAATCAAAATAAAACCATATCATGGAATAAAGAAATCAACTTTCATATAAGGTAAGAAATTTGGTTTTAGTCTCGCTTAAGTTTCATGTTTGAAAGTAATGAAAGATAGTGAAATAATTTGAAAAAAAAATAATGAATGGGAAATTTGTCAAACTGAAAGTAAATCACTTTCTCCGTCGTAGACTCGGGTCGGAAGTGTAGGTGAGCATGTTTCAATGTCCGTTATCCTTGGTCTCCTCCTTATGGTTGATTCGGTTGTGT
This sequence comes from Kalanchoe fedtschenkoi, assembly GCA_002312845.1. Taxonomy (NCBI): domain Eukaryota; kingdom Viridiplantae; phylum Streptophyta; class Magnoliopsida; order Saxifragales; family Crassulaceae; genus Kalanchoe; species Kalanchoe fedtschenkoi. Next base: position 2,500,673 of record NQLW01000037.1, on the reverse strand, counting down.
CAGTTACAAGGAACTCGAAGCGTTAGTGCAAAAAATCAAAGGGTTACCGACAATCTTTTACCGGCCAAAAGTTAGCCCTAAAAGGGTTACAAACTAAATGTTAGGTGTGTTTACCAGATAACTTAAAATCTCAAAAAAAATCATTAATTTCATTAAGATTGAGATTAATTTAGCTAAAAAAGTATAAAAATTAGCTTATCGGTAAGCCGGTTTTACCTGCGAGTTTACCAGCGAGAAAGACTGGATGGTAAGCCTGTCAGCTTATCAATCAGATCACAATTATTTGACTTATTTTATACTTAACGTACTGGATTCATAATGATTTGATGTTTAAACTAACAATTTTAGTAAGTTTTTACATTTTCAGGCTATCTTAGGTCTTATTGCAAAAACTAGCTAAAACAATAGTATTAATGGTGAAGAAACTGACATATCAGATAGAAACGGGGGAAGAACAAAATTTACACATGCACTGATCGCAAGCTGACTTGTCATCCTCATGTGTAGCGACATGGCAAAGGTTGTACACATGTTATCAATAAGAAAGAAGTAAGAACCTGATCCAGCAGAAATTCATGCGAATGGCTGAGCATGCGACATTTCTAAAATAAAAAATGTATATAACAGAGCTTAACACCTTAACTTCCGCATCAGAAGTTTGATTTTGATGATTTAATTTGCACTGAAAAGAAAACGTAGAGATCTACATTTTTTAATAGAAATCGAACTAGGTACTTAATGGATTTGTGCTAGCACATCCATCAAAGTTTGATTGCTACTAAGCTTTACTAACTTTACTCAGATTTGGTTTCTTGATTTTCATATGATAAAAGTCTGGTTTCTTCCAAATATTCTCATATATGTTGACCAAACAACCATGAAAATACATAGAAGAGCTTCTTAAGAGGGAAATAATAGTTCTGTACATATTAGGACTTGGATACACTATATAAGAGCCTCTTCCTCATAAATTACCTAGAATGAACTTCTTACCATTTATCTTAATGCAAATGTTTAACTTGTTTGCTTTGTCTCACATGTTGTCAAATAAAATTCATATCACTGACCAAAGGATGGGATGGTATGAGAGTAGAAGCAATTGTTTACGCCCTGTCATATTTTGCATATGAGATTCTATATGTCGCCGATTTGATTCATGACACGAATTTATCTACAGAATCAATGATCAACAATATACACATGTTAATAATTTGAATTGTGAAGCCTATCATTAATATCTCTTCTCTTTCTTTCTAACCTCTTCTTTCTTGCTTAGCATGTCTCAAAATACTCACAAATCTTCAAAACTTTAATTTTTTTATTTTTAGTTATTGATTTGCAGGTTGCCATCTATTTCTATGGATTCAATTCTGATTTATCACTTAATAGTGGTTTTAGAAAATTATTTGCATAATAATTAGAATGATAATGTTATCATCCATGCCACCCCTACTCTAGAAGTCGAGACATCTTCCCTAGCCATCTCATCCCTTCTTCGGCCAGTCAAACAGCTACCATGTAATTCTTTCAACTCCTAATTGGCAGTTGACACGTATGACCTTACCCTCCTACCCTCTCTTCTCTCAGTCATGTATCCCTCGAACCCATCTCTCTTTCATCACATCTCTTCTTATTCTTTTAACACCGACCCATCCCACCTCGACCAATCCTCCTTCTCTCCCTTCTTCTCTTTATGTACCGTCCTGTGACCTCTCCCCCGATCCAATCTTTAATCGATCTAATCTATCACATTTCTTCTTCTTGCATCGACCTCATCCTTATTTCAGCCTCTTGTGAACGCTTTCTCCATCCCAGCAAAACACATCTCTCCATTTATGCTTATCTCTTCATTATAACCCAATTCCTTTTCTTTTTCGATTTAGCCTATGTGAATACACATCTCTTCCTCATTCCGTCCTCTTTCCCTGGTTTCATTCCTATATAAAATCTTAAAAGCGGACTGTTATTCCATCTTATTCCCTCCATATCTCACAAAAAACTTAAATAACATCTACATAACCTACTGTAATTCTCTCTTCTTTTCTCCTCACATATCCCCTCTTCCCTCTCTATCAAACTCTTCATTAAATCATCAACTTTCAATATGCTCAAAAGATCTTAAAAGAATTGAGATAGGTGCTCGAGATATTTGAGCTAGAGGTTTAGACCAAAGGTTTGGTAAATAGGACCTTCCGAGCCACCAGACTCCTCTCAACAGAAGGGCATTACCATTATTTCCTCCTTCGTTATATATATGAAGGTTCGACAAGCCTCGTCAAAGTTGGGTCTTCGCATGAAAAATGGTTCATGGTATGATAATCCTAATGTTATTAGGCAGCCGTAGTAGATTATTATGCTTTCATTTTCTCTAGTTATTTAGGTCCTCCAGATGAGGCTATCTTTGATATTGTTACTTCATTGGTTGGTTCAAATGAGAATACTTCTCTGTGTAGCTTGCCACCTGTAGAAGATGTTTTTCGGATGATCAACAATATGGATAATAAGAACGTCCTAGATCCGGATGGTTTTTCTGCTTTATTTTGTAACTAGTGTTGGGACATCATTCATTGATATCTACTGGAGGTAGTTCGGTGTTTGTTCAAGCTGGAAAGCTTTTTGTAAAAATTAATCACATCGACTACGGTTGTATTACTTCAATAAGTATAATATCCTACATCTCTTTCAGACATGCGCTTATTAGCCTCTGTATTATTATTCATAAAATTCTCTCCAAATTTTTAAATAACATGTTACAAAAGCTCCTTATATATTATCAGAAAAGAGCAATCGAGTTTTTCAAGGCCATAGCATTCATGAATCTAAGGCTTAGGCGCACGTGAAGATTCGAGATTTGAACAAGAAGTATTGGGGTGGTAATGTAATGGTGAAGGCTGACATGTGTAAGGAATATAACAGGGTTTCTTGACTTTTTTTGCTTAGAATAAGGCATCATTTTGGCTTAACAATGTATGGTGTGACATGGTTTACAGGCTCATCTGAGGCTTTTTTTAGTCCATTAATTATAATGGAGATCTTTTTGGACACTTTCAGTTATTTTATAGCGTCCGTCATGGTGATCATCTCTCTCTCTGTTTTTATTCTAGATTTGGATGTTTTTAGGTGCAAACTGAACATGGCTATGAACTGAATCCGATTGGTTTGGTTTTCTTGTAGAAGTCGGATTAAAGTGGTCTCCCATTTGTGATATGCGGATGATAAGGTTTTGTTCACCAATGACTCACATCAACCTCTTCGTGGTGTAATGGCTCTTTTAGAACAATTTTTTGGGGGTTCAAGTCAAATGTAATTATCAAAAAAATATTATATTTTTTGAATCATATTCCTCAAAATAGAAAGACGGTCACATTATCGAATATAGGCTTTCATGTGGGGGACATTCCGAGTGACCTATTTGAAGCTCCTTTATTTCAAGGTTGCGCTAAGGTTTGTTTTTATGATTCTCTAATGGAAAAGATTCGATTCAGGTGGAAGGATAATGGTAAAATGATCTCCTTTGGTCAAAGGATCACTCTTATTTAATCAATTTTGTTTTCGATTGCTTTACTTACACCTTTCTGCATCCCCGGTTCTCCAATAGATTCTTTATTGTATTAATTCGGCTCTTTGTAGCTTTTATGTGATGTTAAGGGTAAGAGGTAGTTGCATAAGGTTAATTGGCATACTATATGTCATAGAAAAGAGGATTGTGGTGTGGGTTTTAAGCCCATTTTTCATATAATGTCTTTCTTACATGCCAAGTTAGTTTAGTTATTTTGGCGCTAGCAGTCGGTTTGGACCAACTTTATGGCAGTAAAATACGGTTCTCTGGCTGAGTACCACTCTTGGTGGTTGAAAAGTTCAAATATATGGCATTCAGTAAGAGCCTCTTTGGATATTTTGATTCCACACCTAAAATGAGTTTTTGATCAGGATGACATAAAGATATGTAATGTTTGCCATATTATTGATCTTCTTTCAATGTTAGTATTTTAATGTTTACCTTTATAAAGTTTATAGTAAAAAAGAGTGGCTGAAGATTCTAATATAGGTTGCTAAACTGATTTTAGATTTTTAATATTTATTCGTTAAACATGTATATATAATTTGCACAATTAATAGAACCGACAATCAGAACTATGAAAGTGATTGTGCTAACCGATGAATTGGTAATCAAACTCGTAATCTGTGTAATTTTCAATCTGATTATAATAATTATGATCAAAAAATTCTCTAATAAATACTTTTTATATTAAATACATGAATTGAGGTATTTATTGAGTAGAGTGGAGTAAGATTTTGATAACAACAATAAGAGTTATCAGAACCGGATCGGCCGGTTCGATAAGTTGGACCAGGAACCGGTCATGAACAGGGTAAAATCAGAAGAACCAGTCAATTTTTAATGAAGTCGGTGAACCGGACCAGATAAATGAACCGGTTTATTCTGAAAGTAGGCTTAACCTATATTTCAAAATTTATTTTACCAAATCGTGGCACCCAGGGTGCGGACCAAACTTATAAAAGTTAGACAAGCACACAGACCACCCAGCTATCTAATTATTTTGTCAAAACTTCAATTATTTACACATTAACTCTTATATATTATAATAATTAGGGGAAAACCTCAAAAGGGATTCTGAACTATCCCTGCTTATCCAATTATGGTCAGAACTATCGCGATTTCCAAAAAAGATTCGATGAAAAAAAATTGGACTGATTTTCTAAAATAAAATTCACCATTACATTTCAAAACTAATATTATTATAAGACTTAAATTTGTGTGTAAAAATTATATTGTTTGGTTATCAAAAGACATCATTTTCTTTATGTGCGGAAAAAGATATAATTTATTTCGATAACCAAATGACGTAATTTTTTCACACAAATTTAAGTGTTATAATAATATTAGTTTTAGAATGTAATTGTGAATTTTATTTTAGAAGATCATTCCAATTTTTTTTTATCGCACCTTTTTTGAAAATCGTGGTAGTTTTGACCGCAATTAGGTAAATGATGTTAGTTCAAGGCTCCTTTTGGGTTTTATCCCTACTAATTATATATAATTGGACCGTCTGTCGATCCGATTTGGACCGATGTTCGATCAAAAAACCGGAACTATGACCGGTTCAATTTTCGGTCCAGTTCTGATAATTATAACAACAAATACTAGCTGAGCGCAATCACTCTTCCATGCTCCGGGAGGTCCTACTCCCTCACACAACGCCGTTTTGATTTAATTTAAAATGATGTCTTTTTAATTTAAATTGCTTCAAGCAGTACTGTTTTAACTTTGTATAAAACGACGTCATTTTATACTTTTTTTCTAACTTACATATTCATCAGAAATACCTCGTTCTTCACCAGAATTCATTATATATTCACCAGAATTATTTAGATATTCATCAGAAATATTTATGAACTTATCAGTTTTTATGATTATATATTCACTAGTTTTACTTTCATATTCATCAGAAATGCATCGAGGCATTTCTGATGAATATGGAAGCAAAAATAATGAATATAGATCATAAAATAATCTGATAAATATGGGAGCAAATTTGATGAATATATAAGCAATTCTGATGAATATCGAAGCAAAAATAATGAATATAGACCATAAAATAATCTGATGAATATAAAAGCAATTGTGGTGAATATCAAGGCATTTCTGAGAAATATGGATGCAAAATTAATGAATATAGACCATAAAATAATCTGATAAATATATGAGCAATTCTGATGAATATATAAACAATTCTGGTGAATATCGAATCAATTCTGATAAAAGAAAGAGGTGTTTAACACGTTTTTATTATTAAACAAAAAAACGACGCCATTTTGATTAAATTCATGCAAAAACGACGCCGTTTTGGTAAAATACAAAATGAAGGCACGTGAGGGATCAAATACAATGATATCTTATTAATTAAATTTAAAACGACATCGGTTGAGAGAGTACCTACTCCGAGAACATGTTAAAACGTACGAGTTGAGGAGGGACTATACTATTAACTCAACTCTACTATTTGCATTTCTGACTGTGTTTAATGGCACCAAACATTATTTTCTGGCTCGGGCGTCACTCACGTATCCTCTCCCTATCCCAGCCTGCCAAACAAACCCCATCAATGCAATCGCGAGTATCAGTTTCAACGTCAGTCGGAATCGAAATTAACTAACTGCTGCAACTGGTATTTAATGGTCTTTTTTTTTGGGGTTCAATCTACTCAATCTCAGTCGACAAAAACAATGTCATAATGTTACGCGATAAAAAAGTCGCTCCACGGACGCCCGGTAGGGCTGTTCATCGGCTCGGTTCGGTTTAAAATCGAATCGAATTAAAATATAATTATATATTTTGATTTTTGATTTTCAAAATTGCAAATCAAATAGATTTACAGTGGTTCGTTTCTGAACTAACTCTATATATTTCGGTTTGATGTGATCCAAAATTGAAAATTGATTAACACATTTTTTTTTCCATATAACTCTTACTTAATAACGATATAAACTCATACTAAATATACAAAAATTAGATTATTTTTTTATTATTTGAAATAGAATAATCTTATGAGATAATAACAAAATTTTCAACCTTCAAATATAAATTAAGTAATAGAAAAGAAAAAACAAATACATATGAATTTTATTACTATTTTAATAATTCAATTTTTTATTCAATCAAACATAAATTACCAAAATTGATAACCTTACCGTAATAATTTTGCTATTTTAATTTAATTTGACAATGAAACAATTAACCATCAAAACCGAATTTAATTAATAAAGTTCGAGTTTCAATTTGGACCGAACTATGCACGGCCTATCTGGCGGTGCTAACTGATGCAATTCACAGTTATGCCCAATTAAAGAATGTTTTATTATTTTTCATAAAAATTTCACTTCAGACCAAATAAAAAAAAATAAAATAAATTTTATAAGAGATTCATTTTCTCTCAAAATTTTTCTAAACCAAACACAGCCTTCCGGATTTGGAATAAACGAGGTCTATTAATTATTATTAATGGCAGGCCTGTGTTCGATCGTCGACCAATTTGTCTGAAACCCGTGAATACTGCAAACAATCTATACACATACGTAAGTCACACCAAACACTTGCATCTAATTAATAAGAAAACAAAAAGGTCACTGTAAATCAACATATGAAGAATTATTATCATTATTGCATTTGGTTTTTCAATCTTAGTTGTTTAAATATAATTTTATTTAATTAACATAGTATTTTGCGTGTCTATATCTAAATAATATTTTCAATTATCAAAAAAAATTATGAAAATGTATTGATTTGAGTTGGTTGAAGAGAAAATGTCTGATGTATCTTGCATTTTATTAAAAATGATGAATTTGGTCTACCGTATACAGTATGGTGTTAATTAATATGTAATTAATGGCACTTAACGCTTATACTTGGTAAGGTGAATAAGTGCTGTGATAGGATAAACAATTGAGATAAAATTCAAAGGGGTTCTAAATTATCATCATATACTCAATTGCAGTCCGAATTATTATGATTTCTAAAAATGGTGTGAAGAAAAAAAAGTTGGATTGATTTTCTGAAATAAAATTTACCATTATATTCCTAAACTAATAATATTTAAGACTTATATTTATGTGCGAAAATTACGTCGTTTGGTTATTAAAATAAATAATATTGTTTTCCGCACATAAAGAAAACGATGTCTTTTCATACTCAATCATTCATAGTTTTTAACAAATTTAACAAGATCAATTATATTTAAGAAATCAAACAAAATGATCTTAAGCATCATCTAAAATCAGTCCAATTTTTTTTCTATCGCATTGTTTTGAAAATCGTGGTAGTTCGGACCTCAATTGAGTAGGCGATGGTAGTTCAGGACCCTTTGGGTTTTTTTCCTAAATAATATTAAGATTATGTGTTTCCTAGTTTTTGAATTATTATTAAATTTAATTATTACAAGTGTAAAATAACTGAAGAAAGCTCAGTTTTGTTGTTTATTTATTTATATGAATCTAAATTGTATTTTACTACTGCTACCACTTTTTTTAAAAGTTAAACATATTTATCACATTCTTAATATATTTGCATTATCAGGTATTTATGTTGGATAAGGTTTGTAAAAATTTTAGGACTGGGCTTGTAAAACAGTTAGTTGTATAATCACATAACGTGTGAATTTGATATACAAAAGTATACAATGTATTAAATTTATATGGAAGTTATACATTTTTATTAATTCAAAAGGTAATGCTATGTGTATCATATTAATATTTTATTTTATTGATATAAAAATAGAATTAGATTTAGCGTAATGTTTCATTCGAGGAGGTACAAAGGAGAACTCAAGGCTATGTTTGCTTTAGGAAAAATTTGGTGAAAAATAAGAAGGAAGATTTGTCAGAAAATGAGAAGGAAGATTTGTAGAAAAATTAGAAGAAAAATAAGGGGGAATTATGTTTAAATAAATAATGTTTTAGAAATTTTCCATTATTTTTCACTAGAACCAAACAAAAGAAAATATGATAGATTCGATGGAAAAATCCACTTCCCAAAATTTTTTTTCCATTAAATTTTCTCTAAATCAAACAACCCTAAAGAATGTGAGAGAACTAAAAACCACTAATCAGTCAATCATTGTTTGTCATGTGCCTCATCTCCTTAAAAATAGTTCGAAATTAATTTTGCGGTCATCTAGAAGATGACATGTAATTCACTACCCATAATCACGAATCACTTAAATGTTTTCATGTTTCTTGGTCACTCTTCTTTCCACATACCACTACACCCTCGTGTCTCTTTATTCAAACTCCCCTCCTTATCCAAATTCATTAACTCTTATTTTTAATTTTTAGATTCAATTTATGTCATTACAATAATATTTTTCAAAAATCAAATTTCATAATCATTTATAAAAAAATATAAGATTTATTTTGAGATTCATTTTGGATTTAAAAAAAAAAATTATAAGTTCAACGCCCTAAAATTCTTCTTGAATATTACTGAGGTTCATAATAAACTTTGTACCATATTTCAAAGTTTAAATTTCATTCTCAACATTGTACAAAGGTGAGAATAAATTTTCAAACTAAAGAACTGTAGTATGTTGAAATGAACTTTGAACTGAAGATTAAAGTGGAATTTATACAAAGTTTATTCCAACGTGCTAAAATTTTTTCTGAGCTTTAGTGAAGTTAAGAATGAACTTAGTCTTTAGTCAAAGTTCATTACGAACTTTGTATAAAAATCAGACTGAACTTTAAATAGAAAATTAAATTTCATTCTATAATTTATTAAAGTTCAGGATGAACTTTAGTACATTGGAATGAGCTTTGAACTGAAAACTAAAGTTCTTTATGGGGAGGACGTCTTTCATTTGGAAAAGAAGCTATGTTCTTCATCAGGTCTGCTCAAAAAATGGGTGAGCTCGGGTTGTACATATCATTCGAGAAGCTAAAAGAGTTGCTGATCGTTTGACGAATTTTACGCATGAATTTGGATCGCTTACTTCTGATCGAGTATCAGACATTTCGGCGGATGTGAGGACGGCTCTCCGGCTAGATCTTAGATACTCTCTTTTATGTATGGTCTTAAAATCTCCTTTTTTAGGTTCTTAAATTTGATAATGTTTTTGCTTTGCTTTAGGGCTGGGTGCCACCCCTAGCTGTTTCTTCTTATATTATGCTTGCCAAGATTTTTTTTATTATCATAATAAATCTTTTTTAAAAGAATAATCTAGATAACGTACATAAAGATGTCTTGTAACATAATTCAGAGAATATAGTTCATGAAATTTTTTGATAAAAAATTATAGTTAAAGTCATAAAAGCTGTCCAACAACATATATAGTTCATATAATATAGATTATTAAACGTACATTGTAAGATAAAGTTCAGAGAATATACAAATGAACTACTCTTATTTATGTAACATATAAAAGCTCTGACAAAACAACTAACTAAACAAAGATTCACTAAAAAAAACACACAACACATATTAAAGTTTAATTAGAATATATATATTGTTCGTATATACTTAATTAAACATAAAATTTCAGAGAACACAACTCGAATGAAAAATATTAGTCTGAGTTCACAAAGCACACAACATAATTTAAAAGTTAAGAGAATATTTATAAAAGTTTAGAACAACGATTCTGTGAAAACATGGTGATTAAGAGAAAAGCTTTTGACAGGGAAAAACCTTTCAAATTAAGACTTCAAATGTTTAAAAAGTACTGACTACGTTCAACTTTGTAATGAACAAAAGTACAGATAAAATTGTTCAAATAACGGTTGACTGCTTTCTAATTCATAAGTCAAAATGTTTGAAGCTAAAAAAAAATACGAAGTTCATAACTAGATTAAACATGAGTATATAGTTAAAGTTCACCTAGATGTTCTATAACATAGTTTAGAGAATATAGTTGTAACTATTGTAAAGAAAAGAAGTACATTTAGAACAAGATTCAAAGTTCAAAATGTTCAAAATTTAGAGTTCAAATAACGGTTAACTGTTGCAATTGCAAGTAAGTGAATATGGAGATTTGTAAAAAAATGCTTTACCTGCCGGACAGATTTGCATCTTCCCAGCAATCCCTTTCTTTACCCTCCATTGCATGTCGTTTTTTAGGGATCATCGGAGACAAAATCTAAAATCAACTTCAATTAAAAAGATACTTAGGCTGTGTTTGGTTTAAGAAAAGTTATAGAGAAAGAAAAATTTGAGGAAAAATGACTTTTTCATAAAATCCATCTTATTTTTCCTATGTTTGGTTTGAAGTGAAAATTTTTATGGAAAATAGAAAACATTCTTTAATTTAAACAAATTTTCTTTCTATTTTTCACTTAATTTTTCATTTAATTTTTCATCTTCAATTTTTCTTAAACCAAACAAAGGATTCATTCTCATTTTCCCTCAATTTTTCCTTTTCTTCAAATTTTTCCGAAACTAAACACATCCTTAAGCTTTCAAAATAAATAGGAATTCGGGAGTGATGGCTGTGTAGGGAAAAAGTAATGCCGAGAGCAATGAATTATTAGGGGAAAAATTACGTAGAGGAGCGAGTGGAGGATTTCAGGAAAAATATTTTAAATGGAGATGGAAGTAATTTAAAAATTGTGATGATGAATTGAGACTATATCTTAAATAATGTTAAGTTGGGATGTTAAATGAAGATTTTAGTCATTCAATTTGAGTAGATTTATTTTAGTAGAGGCGTAAATTTGAGATTATTTTACAGTGAAAAACACTATAAATCAAAATAAATGTTTGCATCTGAATACATTCTCATTATTTGCTTGTCACTTAGTTAAAATTATTTGTCCATTTTTTATTTATCACTTAACAAATCTTAATACATATTTAATAATTACATCAACCTTAAAAAATCAAACATTAGTTATTTTATTTTACTAATTCATAGTAAAATTTGCATCAATATAAAACCCTACACTCTACATTTTGCATGACATCTAAAAAACACATTAAATACTAGTTGTATTAAATATGTTCAACAAGCAGTTTTAAATGTTCATTAATCCATTCAATATAACATAAAGAATCGCGTAATCCAAGAATTTGTTGATATCAACAAATTTATGATATGAAAACTAGAACATTACTAAATTTATTCAACCGCTAGCATGAACTTCACCTTAATCTACTCAAATTAACCTTAAACGACATATAATAGAGGACGGAGGGAGTACATGTTTGATGATGAGAAAATTATTAAATGAAAGATGCTTGGAAGTTGGAGAAAGCTTTAATATTTGCATGACAACTCAAACATTAAAGAAGTTTCAATAACTCTGAAGGCTCTATTTGATTTAGGAAATACTCCTTCCGTCTTCTGGTGCATGTCGTTTAAGTTTAATTTGAGTTGATTAAGGTGAAGTTAACGCTAGCGGTTGGAAAAATTTAATAAGTAGATGGTTAATATTTTTTTGAAAAAATTCGTGCAGAAAGTAAAATTGGTAGATGATTATTAGTGAAGAATGTATTTTTTATTGATTATGATAATGAACTGATTAATGTTTGACATTTTAAGATAGTTGGTGATATTAAATACGCATTGAAAATTGTTAAATGACAAATAAAAGTGGACAAAAAAATTCGATTAAGTAACATGTAAGAGAGGACAGAGAGAGTAGAAGGGAAAATGTATATAAAAATCAGTAAGAAAAAAATATGTGGATAAAATATCAAAAAAAAAATTAATTACACTATAAAATATCAACATAGTCTTTTATGATCCTAAAAAATATGATAAAAAATAGTAATCATAGCGAACAATATTTAATCACTCATAAATAACAGAATAGGATCCGTACGACGCTCACTGCCATTCGGTCCGGTCCGGTTCGGTTCGATTTAATTTGGTTCGGTTTCAAATTTTAAAAAATCATTCGATTTACAGTTTCATATTTTAAAAAGGGATGACTAATAATTTGGTTCGGTTTTTAATTTTTCTCAAACCAAACCGTCGGGACGACGGGTGCCTTTAATGGTTCGGTTTAAAGTTTCATATTTTAAAAAGGGATACTAATAATTTGGTTCGATTTTTAATTTTTTTCGAACGAAACCGTCGGGACGACGGGTGCCTTTACTCGTCACTCATAATTTAACATACTCGTAAAGTTATCTTACTGAGATGTGCTGGCAAATGGCAATGGGCATGAAAATTGTGGGATTCTTTTGCAAGTTTTTTTATTTTTTTGCGATGGTCAGGGTTACACACCCTCTCCACCTTAAAAGTGACGCTCATACTCACTGCGGGTCAGTTCACGCGCCCCTTCAGGATCTTGTTGACAACATCATGTTGGTTTTTTTTCCAAAATTGCAAGCCAAGGAAGTGACCAAAACAATAGTCGCCCAAGTTATTTTGTTGAGCGGAGGCGAATCTTGTAACATGAAGATTCTTTTCCAATGAAGCCTGCTAATCAACTGCGTAGTAGTAACTCGTAATTACTTACTTAATCATCAAATTCATAATGGGACCGGGAAATGGGAAAATAAGTATAAAACCAGTAGATAAAACAAGAGAGCACGGCCCAATCAAACCGATCCAGTAAAAGTGTGACGCGTGTCGACGAATCAACGGTCGGCCTTTTTCGTCAAATTTGGAATTTTGCGTCTGAATTAGTAAAAGAAAATGGCGACATCACATCACATGTATCTCGTATTTGTTTCATAACGACTCAAAAGCATGAATGAAGAAATATAGATAGATAGATAGATAGATGGATGAATTGAGAGAGAGGGAGAGAGCGGGCGCAAACAAACGAAAAACAGAGGAAAAGGGAGAGGTCAGGATTTGCCACAAAATCCACTCTCGACTCGATTTCAGCCCTTATCCCATTCTCCCTATCTGATGATGCTATCTCATCTCCAAAACCAATCTCTTCTCTACACAGACATAGCTAACAACAACACCATGTTCAAATAAGAACACACTCGCTCGCTCGCATCCTGTCTATCCATTCTGCTCTCTGGTTGGTTTTTTCGCACCTGCCCTGCTCGCTAGTTGAATGGCTCCGAAATCAGCAAGAGGGAAAGCCCACAAGGGAAACAAGAAGAAGAAGGAAGAGAAAGGTACCTACGGCCTACCCACCCACCTTTTTATTCAGACAACAAACCCAGCCATGTGTATCCAAGCTGATTTTTCAATCCATTCGTTCCGCAGTGGTTCCCAGTGTGTTGGATATTGCCGTCGTCACTCCTTACGGCACCCAACTAATTCTCAAGGTACGTAACCAAATCTGTTTCATTATTTGTGCTCCACTCCAGTACTCCACCTCCTCTGATAGCTAAGCTATAGCAGCAGACGAGCACTGGTTGGGATAATCGATTGTTTTTTTGTTGTTGTTGTTGAACTTGAATGAAGGGTATCTCGACTGACAAGATACTCGATGTGAGGAAGCTGCTGGCAGCCAATGCGCAAACTTGCCATTTCACCAACTATTCACTCTCTCACGAGGTTCCATCACTCGATACTCTTATTATTATAATAATAATAATTTAATTAGTGCCCAAAATCCCACGCTAGCTGTTTCTGTAATATTTTAGTCTTCAGTAAGTCTCATTTGAGTGGTTGCTTGGTTTCTGCAAGTAGAAATTGGACACCAAAACCTGCAGCTGCTGCCAGACCCAAACAGTCTGCCAAAATTTGTTGACCACTTCAAAATATTGCAGGTGAAAGGACACAGGCTGAGTGACAAGGTCGAGGTTGTTTCTCTCAGACCATGTTCATTGCGAATGGTTGAAGGTGTGGGCTGTTGTTGTTTATGGCTTTTTTCCTCACTTCTCTATTCATTTACAATTACTCCACTCAATAATTAACAACCACAGCCACAACAGTAATGCGCTTCATCTCTGTGTATCACTTCCAGCCTATGCAGCAGTCTCTACCTTTTCGGTTGCATTTTAGGCTATGTTTGGTTTGGAGAAAGTTGGAGGGAAAGGAAATTATGAGGGAAAATGAATTCTTCTTAAAATTCATCTTAGTTTCTCATTATTTGGTTTGGAGTGAAAAATTTTATAGAAAGCACTGAAACATTCTTTAAATTAAATAAATTTTTCATTTAATTTTTCATCCTCAATTTTTCCTAAACCAAGCAAAGAATTTCTTCTAAATTTTTATCATTTTTCTTTACCTCACATTTTCCCTAAACCAAACACAGCCTTAGTATAATAATGCCTCGATCTCTCTTTCCACAATTCCCGCTTCTTATTTTTATCGTACAACTTCTAATTCATGAATGATGCAGAAACGTGCACCGCATCTTGTAATAAAAATTAATTAGAAAATTAAAAAAAAAAAAAAAACGTGCTCCGCTTCTAACCACAAGGAACAACGCCCAAAATTAATTCTGAAACAGTAGGCATTTAAACTAAACGGGGTTGTTTTATAATTAAGGAATTTTGATTTCTTGGTTTGTTTTTAGTTTTTACTTTTACGGTACGAAAGTTCGAATTATTACGAAAATGCCATCGTCGTCTCTCAGAGGACTACACGGAGGAGCGGCTCGCCGTGGATCACGTGAGGAGGCTGCTGGATATCGTCGCGTGCACCACACGGTTCGGGAAGCCGAGAAACCTGAAGGTTCTGTCGTCGGCGACGCCAGGGAAGAAGAATGGCGCTCTGCAAAGTCAGAAGTCACGTGGCAAGCAGCCCGACGGCGGGGACGAGATCGGAAGAGAAAATTCGGCGGCGGAGGAAGCTTCTGTTATCTCTGGGAGTTATGATATGGCCTTGATTCATCCGACGCCGAAGCTCTCTGATTTTTATGAGTTCTTCAGCTTCAGCCATCTCGCCCCCCCTATCATTAGTAGGGTTTCTTCTTTGTTCATTATTCGATTTGTACTTTTTTAGATTTTGTCTCGAGAGTGTGGAAAATGAGAATATTGAACTGGATGTGTGGATTGCAGGTTTGAAAAGGATTGATTTAGGGGATATGGAAGTGACCAAGGATGGTGATTATTTTGAAATGCAGGTGAAAATCCAACATATATATGACTTTGAAATGACCCCACAGTTACCTAACTTTGAATTTCCAAAACCTTAAAAACATTTATACAGTTACTAAGTTGGTGAGTGGATGTTTATAGTTGTCATCATTATATATTTTGTTTCTCATAAGATGAAACATTGTGACCAATCACAGATTAAGATCTGCAACGGAAAGGTTATTCAAGTTGTTGCCTCAGTTGGAGGATTTTACTCATCTGGGAAGCAATTCTCACAGACTCGTTCGCTTTTGGAACTTCTTCAACAGCTTAGCCGTGGATTCGCCAATGTGAGTTCTTGGTTTTGTATAAATAAATTCTTTTGGGTTAGTTTAGAATAGTGTTTGTGTTACTTCTATGGTATTTCTTTAGAAATGTAATTTTAGAATTGCTTTTGATTCATTATATTTCTGTAGTTACGCTTATGTGGGTAGAAAGTTTTTTTTTCCGTACTGAAATGTTTTAACTTACTCAATGTCTTACTAATGGATTAGAATTGCCATTATGGTAGGCATATGAAGCTTTGATGAAAGCATTTATAGACCACAACAAGGTGATGCATAAATCATACTTCAAGAATATTCAACTGTTACTTGATTATGCCGTGTGTTTAAAGTCACTTCACATTTCCTTTTCAGTTTGGCAATCTTCCATATGGGTTTCGAGCAAATACATGGGTTGTGCCTCCGTGTGTTGCTGAGGTCCCATCCAATTTCCAGCCTCTGCCAACTGAAGATGAGAACTGGGGTGGTAGTGGTGGAGGGCAAGGAAGACATGTTCATCCTGCTCGCCGACCGTGGGCTAGTGATTTTGCTATATTAGCAAACCTTCCTTGCAAAACAGAGGAGGAGAGGGTTGTTAGAGACCGAAAGGCTTTTTTACTTCATAGTCTTTTTGTTGATGTTTCTATTACCAAAGCTGTTTCAGCCATACGCCAAGTCATGGATTCCAAATTAGCTGAAACAAATGTGGCTGCTGACAGATCAGTTTTGTTCGAGGAACGCATTGGGGACTTGTCTATTGTGGTGAAACACGATGCACCTCATGTCATCTTGAAAAGCCAGAAACTAATAGAAGGCAACATGCGTTTAGCTGCTTCAGAAGATACAGCTCAAAGGAATTTGTTTAAAGGTTTAACTGCAGACGAAAGTGTGGTAGTTCGTGTACGTAGTTTCCTTTTCTTTTCAAAATTCTAGATCTTACAAGGATGAAGTGGTTGTGCAGTTCTTCTTGGATATGAATCTACAATTGTGATCCTTTAAATTACAGGATACTTCATCTATGGGTGTTGTTGTGGTAAGACATTGCGGGTACACTGCAATTGTGAAAGTCATTGAAGATGCGAGGAAAAAGAGGAATATAGGTGTCGATGTGTGTATTGATGATCAGCCAGAGGGAGGGGCTAATGCTCTCAATATCAACAGGTTTGGTTTCCGATTTGTCTATTATCAGCTGATGGCTAGAGCTACAGTGTATCTTTATTTTTCATGTTCTTTTCCAAGGGTCAAGGAAGTAGAAATTCACCTGCGTAATAGTTTGAGTTACCATTACCATTATCCCTCAAAGACGCTGTCGAAGTTGTCAAATTTTTTCATAGGCTACTTTTGGTAAAACTACAGGCTCTGACACCTGTTAATAAAATTCCCTACCTCCTTTTCAGCTTTAGGCATCTACTCCATGGTAATGATTTGTCTGGTTCTCGCCAGACAATGCAATCCAGCACTGATGTTGTTGAGCCTTCTAAATCTGTTGTCTGGAAAGTGATTGTGGAGAGCTTATCTGAAATAGATAATCAGGCCGTCATTTCTACTAGGCCAATAAGATGGGAACTTGGGTCTTCATGGGTGCAGCACCTTCAGAAACAAGAAAGTTCCACTGAAACCTCTAGTAAAAGCAGTGTCGATGATGGTGCTGATCAGGTTGTTAAGGGTCTTGGAAAGCAATTCAAGTCATTGAAAAAGAGAGAGAAATTACCAAGCATCCCAGGTGATAATATCAAAGGCAGTGTTTTAGAACCTAGCAGCACTGATTTGGATTCCAATCTGGTTGGAGGTAGTGCAATCGCTTCTATTAATGAGACTGAGCTGAGGGAAAAAATCCCTGAAGATGCTTTCATTCGCTTAAAAGAAACGGGAACGGACCTGCATACTAAGGTTTGGATGATCATTCAGAACTTTCCGTATTGCATTACTAGAAGAGGGGTTTAAAAAGCTGATCAAATCTTTTACATTGCAATGAATCGCATCACCTCTTTTCTGATTGTGCAGTCTGTGGATGAACTTTTGAGGATGGCGTACAGTTATTATGATGATGTTGCTTTACCGAAACTGGTAATTTTGCCGAAACATGAAGGAGCTGAATTTAATATCACAAACACATAATTATTTCCAAGTTACAAGTACATCTAAAAACTCCTAATATTCCTGTAGGTGACAGACTTTGGTTCTCTTGAGCTTTCACCCGTGGATGGCCGCACCCTTACTGATTTCATGCATTTAAGAGGACTGCAAATGCGTTCTTTAGGCCGTGTGGTGTGTAATCTTATTGCTCTTAAAGTCTAAGCCAGTAAATATCTCTATGTACCTTCTTGACTTAGACTCCATTTTGTGAACCAGGTTGAACTTGCTGATAAGCTCCCTCATATACAGTCACTCTGCATCCATGAGATGGTGACTCGTGCAATTAAACACATACTGATATCTGTTATTGCTGCTGTTGAAAATCCAGCCGACTTATCAGCAGCTGTAGCGTCATCTTTAAACTTCTTTCTGGGTTCCAACTCCACTGATGATGACGAAAGTATGAAAATGAGATGGCTGCGGACGTTCATGTTAAAAAAATATTCTTGGGTGCTAAAAGATGAGTTCCGTCACTTAAGAAAGCTTTCAATCCTCCGGGGATTGTGCCATAAGGTAACAAGGACTTTATTTGCTTTTTTACAATGAGAATCCCATGTGTAATTAAATTCCGATCAGATTGATTCATTTTGAATTTCAGACTGATTTTTTTCCTCTGCATTAGAAGATATTTTTATAGTATTTGTAAATAAATTTTGATTATCTTATCTTAGGTTGGATTGGAAATCATTCCAAAAGATTATGACATGGAATCTCCATGCCCCTTTAGGGAGAGTGACATCATCAGCATAGTTCCAGTTTGTAAAGTATGTAACTGCACCCAATCTTTCAAGTCCATTTCTATATCCTTCATGTTACATTCACCTGATTTGCTTCGTTTTGGCTGTTTGCTTCAGCATGTAGGATGTTCCTCAGCTGACGGACGTTCTTTGTTAGAGTCGTCTAAAGTTGCCCTTGACAAAGGGAAGCTGGAAGAAGCGGTAAATTATGGAACAAAGGTACTGACACTATTTAGTTTACAACATATGTACCATACGAGGCAAGTAGCATATAAACTTTGAATTTTACTATCCATGCAGGCGTTGACAAAGATCATAGCAGTATGTGGTCCGTATCATAGGAATACCGCAAGTGCTTACAGTCTTTTAGCAGTTGTGCTATACCACACTGGAGACTTTAATCAGGTAACTGAGCCTCTTCTTTTGTTTCCCCTTTTGCAATTTGAACAACCATTGTCATCTCCATAATATATATAATACTAACTCCATATGATCAATTGTCTATATCTCCAGGCCGCTATATATCAACAGAAAGCTTTAGATATCAATGAGAGGGAACTCGGGCTCGATCATCCAGACACGATGAAAAGCTATGGTGACCTTTCAGTATTTTACTACAGACTCCAGCACATTGAATTAGCTCTGAAGTAAGAAACCAGAAAAGTATTGCAACTGTAGTTTCTATTTTGTTTATTTTTGCCTTTAGCTTCAACATAACCTGAAAGTTTTAGCTGTGTCCACTTTTATTCTAATGAAACTGATGACTATTAGGTATGTAAACCGTGCGCTGTTTCTTCTTCACTTCACCTGCGGGCTTTCTCATCCCAACACTGCTGCAACATATATAAATATTGCTATGATGGAAGAAGGAATGGGAAATAATCATCTTGCTCTTAGATATCTACATGAAGCGCTGAAATGCAACCAAAGTCTATTGGGAGCGGATCACATACAGGTTTAATTCTTTTTGGTTTACCATTTATTTGTAGATGAATAATAAGAGTTACTGATTTTGCCAATTTAGGATTTTCTCTTTTAGAAATGAAATAATGGTATTTTTGTATTTCTGTGTCAGACTGCTGCAAGTTATCATGCAATAGCGATCGCTCTTTCTTTGATGGAGGCATATTCCCTCAGCGTGCAACATGAAAAAACCACACTTAAGATCCTCCAAAGCAAACTTGGTCCTGATGACCTTCGTACACAGGTGAGCAGAAATTAATATTTTCATAAAGAAATATTTACCCAGAAACTTTTTGTTTTATAACAACTGTTCTTCGATCAATATCTTCCGACCATGCACATTATTTGTTTGCAGGATGCAGCTGCATGGCTTGAATATTTTGAGTCAAAAGCTTTAGAGCAGCAAGAAGCTGCATTAAATGGAGCTCAAAAATTGGATGCAAATATTGCCAGCAAAGGTCACCTTAGGTAGTTATATGGTATTACCAATTACCTAATGTTAAACTGGTGCATCTTTGTGTTAGAGTTTCAATTGACACATTCTCTTTAATGCAGCGTTTCCGACTTGCTGGATTATATTGGTTCTGATAGAGATTCAACTGGCGGGACTTCCTCGAGAAAGTTGAGACGTACAAAGGTAACATATTAAAGCACTTGTTTCCGAATTTGCGGGCATGATAGAAAATAACTCATACCTTATCACTGAATTGGCTGATCAACCCCCCTGAAGTCTATAACATGAATGCACATATATATGTATATCATACCAACGTTTGATTTACCCATCAGGTATCTCAGGTCAGTGAGAAGCAGCTAATCTCACTTGAAGCTGGAGAACATGTGCCCTTTTCAACTGAAATTCAGACCAAGTCTGAAGAGGATAGAGTTGTTTCAGTATTAGAACCAGAGTCTGCTACCCCTCCTGCCTCAAAAACTAGTGTTCCCACAGTACCGGTGGATGATATCAACATTGACATATCTTCTGATGAAGGATGGCAAGAAGCAAATTCCAAAGGACGATCTACCAGTATGTCAAGCAGGAAAAATAGTCGGCAACGGTATAATCTAGCAAAGCTGAAAATCAACAGTTCGGATCGCTCTGAGTATAGACATCACAGTTTCAGGCGAGAATTTGTTTTATCACCTGCCAGGGATTCAACAATTGCAAATACTGCATCTGCTTCATCTGCCTCAAAGCAAATAAAAGTTTCATCCGGTTCTGGAGATGGCGTAACTACGCAACATGCTAAAACCACTCCGTCAACAGTTTCTGTGCATCCGCTTAATCTTTCTGCATTGGCTTCAAAATCTATTTCGTACAAAGAAGTTGCTTTGGCTCCTCCAGGGACTGTCATAAAGCTGACTGTAGCAAAAGATGAAGAAATCACTGGTCACATACCTGATAGCAACTCCTCTGTTATAGTTAGCAAAGAAGTGGGAGAAGATAGTGCAGCGAAGGAAGAGAAACAATCTTTCATTGATAAGCTTGCAGAAGATTCTCACAATCAAGTTGATATTGAAGTTGTGGCTGAAGAAACAGTGAAAAAAGTTGAGGAGATTAAAGATATTTATGAAGATTCAGCTGCTGCTGTTGATGCCAAGGAGTCCGAGCAGGCGCACGGGGCTGACGTTGTTGATAAGACCAATGGCCGCAAGCTATCAGCAGAAGCGCCACCATTCAGTCCAGGGGCTAACTCATTGTCGAGCCCAATTAATGCAGTAACTTCAAATGCCTATGACATCGGATCCAGCCAAGGAATGATTTTAGAGACAGTAGGGGTTCCACCTGTGGCTGCAAGGGTCCCGTGTGGTCCTCGATCAGCTATCTATTTTAGAAATAGCCACTCTTTTCTCATGAGACATGGAATCATGAAATATCAAAGCCCCGTCATGGAGAGAATAGGATTTGGGGCCAATAGGGTCATGAACCCAAATGCGCCTGAATTTGTTCCGGGTAGTAGTTGGGCTGCAAGCATAGGCAGCACTGAGTCGAAAGGCTCAAGAGCTTTCAATACCTCCGCTGGCACTGCAGAAGCAAAGGTAGGCAACACTACCATATCAGAAGGAAAAGATAACAAGTTGACTGAATCTGAGAAATCCGAGTTAGCCAGACAGATATTACTTAGCTTCATTGTGAAGTCTGTTCAGAACAACACAGAGACAGATCATCCTTCTGCCGAGGGCCGGAGAGCGAAACCTTTGATAAATTCATCAGAACCGATTGCAAATGACAGTGCAATTATAAAAATTATGTATGGTAATGAAGCGGAGACTGCAAGCACAGTTGTAACTGGTTCTTTGGATGGGGATACACAAAAAGAGGAGTCATCGAAAGCGGAGGGTGAAGGATTTGTGGTTGTGAAGAAGAGGAGGAAGAGCCGAGGTAAGATGAGCAATGGTGTTAGTGGTTTGTACAACCATCCATCTGTCTGTGCGTGAGTCCGCTAATAAGGAGTTGTGGATCCTTGTGTGGTGACAATCACATCACATTGCCTCACGTTTTTCAAGACTCTAAATGAGATATCTTGCGCCAGGAAGCCGGATGACAAAAATTTATTTTTTCTGGGTCTGTTCATATCTGAGTTCTATTAATTGGCAGTTCACTCTATTTGTGCATTCTGACAGAAACTACCATAGTTGTTTACTTATATCCAGAGGCTTCTTTTTTCATCCCTCTGCTTTTGACTGCATAAATTTGGCTCTGAGGAATAAAGAATACAAATTCTCTTGAATAGCTATTAGCTCTGGTGTCTTCTGATTCATTTAGAGTTTTATTTAAGCAGTCCTCCATTTTCTGGCATCTGGAAAGACTTTCACCCGGCAATCTGAAACTCTGAGAGGTGATACAAAGAATGGGAGTTTGGTTGATCATACAAATAATTATTTCAATCTCAGACAGCCTAACTTATTTGAACAACCAGTAAACTAGTTATATAGAAAGCCTCTAAAGATAATTGTGGAACCATCTTAAACTGCTTGGAGGTCGAAACTGATATCATGTGTGTTTTTTTCTCTCATTGTTGTTCAATCTGTCCCTTCAATACTCATAGAGAAAGATCAGCAAGATCATATGTCCTCGTAACGGCTTTGCACCATGACTCGTGCTTCTTCTTGCTCAGCTCAGCATCTATCATGGGATGGAACATGGTGGATGCTTCTTTTGCATTCGTTTCAAATATATCCTTCTCTGTCCAAACACCAACAGCTAACCCTGCAGCATACGCTGCTCCAAGGGCAGTTGTCTCTATATCAGCCGGTCTCACCACCGAGGTTCCAAGCAGATCAGCCTGCAAACAATTTTTTTTTTTAAGTCCGCAATACTATAGCTGCCAACCAGTAATATGATGTCATTAAGTAATGATGGAAATCAAACCTGAATCTGCATCAAGAGATTATTCACAGTAGCACCACCATCCACTCTTAAGAGGAACTCTCCCCTCTTATCAGTCTTGGCCTCTCTGTCAGCGCCTGCATCCTTGTGCATCGAGTCCAACACGTCCTTCACCTGGAAGCACATGCTCTCGAGGGTGGCTCGAGCAATGTGACATTTATTTGTAAACCTCGTGATGCCAATGCACACCCCACGTGCATCATCACGCCACCATGGAGCGAAAAGCCCATTGAACGCTGGAACAAAATAAACTCCACCACTCGAAGTAACTTTCGCAGCTAGTTCCTCAATCTCAGCAGCTGAGCTAATTATTCCGAGGCTGTCTCTGAGCCACTGAACTGCTGCACCTGCTATGGCAATAGACCCCTCGAGCGCGTAGTTTGCTGGAGCCTTAGGCCCGAGCTTGAAAGCCATTGTGCTCAATAGGCCATGCTTTGACTGGACCACCTTGTCACCTACATTGAGAAGAATGAAGGCACCTGTTCCATAAGTGCTCTTCGCCTCCCCTTTACGGCAAGCTTGTCCAACCATGGCTGCATGTTGATCTCCCAAACATCCAGCAATAGGGATTCCAGCAACAGGCCATCCTTTGCCAACTTCCCCAATAAGCTCAGAGTTGCTCACTATCTTTGGCAGGATTTTCGCTGGGATTTTCAGAGCATCCAAAGTGGGCTTATCCCAATTAAGGGTCTTGAGATCCATCAGCATAGTCCTAGACGCGTTGGACACATCTGTGACGTGCAAGCCTCCTTTCACACCACCAGTCATGTTCCAGATCAACCAGCTGTCGATAGTTCCAAACAATGCATCCCCCGAGTCAATAGCTTTCTTGACTTCAGCAACATTCTCTATCAACCAAATTAACTTCATAGCACTAAAATATGTGCTTATTGGCAATCCACACGTCTCCGCAAAGTGGGTTCTTCCCCCGGACAGCTCCTTCTCCAACCTCCTACCAAAGAGAAAAAAAATTTAAGTATTTCGATCTAGTCAGATTCGAAATCCTGCAACATTCATCATAGCACAGATATCATAAGCTAATAAAAGAAATGGGTATGTATGCCTGCAGACAGAAGTGGTTCTGGCGTCCATCCAAACAATGGCATTGTGGAGAGGAAGGCCAGTCTTCTTGCTCCAGACAAGAGTGGTTTCTCTCTGATTGGTGATTCCAATAGCCTTCAACCCACCATCGACATTGTATCCATCAGCAGTGGCCTTGTCAGTGGCCTTGGCCATACACAGCCTCACACTCACGAGTATCTCCATGGGATCGTGCTCCACCCATCTGCAACCCAAACCCCATCAACCAAGGATCCGTCCCCATGTAAAATAATGTAACAACAGCATCATCATAAGTTAATTGCAGCTGAAATCAAGCAGTAGGATGATTGATTAATTAGAAGAGAACTGACCCGGCCTGGGGACAGATCTGGGTGAACTCGACCTGGTGGGAAGCGATCTGCTTGGCGGCCTTGTTGTAGATTATATACCTGGTGCTGGTAGTTCCCTGATCGACAGATCCGACAAATACTTCATCTTTGGACGTCGACATTGCCCTGAAACTTTGATGGAAAAGGGAGATGGGGCTGCCTGTTTGATCGAAAAAGATTGCAGCTGAAACCCAAAAAGACAAAAAGGCGTGATCTTTCTCTGAGTCGATCGACAACAACCTCGTAAAGAACGAATGACAAAGAAAAAAGTAATCGCAATTCTTATCCACATGGCTAATGATCGATATATCTCAATAACAGTGGAGTAATTACAAATGGCAACTTGTGATTGGTGATGAATTGAATGGAAGAATCAAAGTAGTATGGGGTAATATTAACATGAACACAATCATACAAACCTAATAATTACAATTGGGTTTTAAATTTTCATTTTAATAAGTAAAATGACAAAAGATAATGTGAAGTTTTGATAAAATGATGTAATTCTAATATGATTTATGAAAAAATTTTAAAATATTTTGAAATATCGTTTCTTTAATTACGGTTCGAACTATTATTATAGTGAAAAAACAAATATTAGTCAAATAAAATGATCTGTTTTCCGTACTCAAACAATCGTATTGATCGATAAGCTCAACAAAATTAATTACATTAAATGAATCAAATTTAATTAATCTTAAATGACATCCTAAATTAGACAAAAAAATAAATTATATTTACTTAACAATTATGGCAATTCGAAATGCAATGATATATAGAATCAAAAAAATTAAAATTAGATTGTGATACTGATGCATTTCAAAATAATGATAAACGTACTTTTTTACTTTTCTATTACACAGCCTTGCTTTTCTTTGTAAATCTAAAAAAATTTCATCGAAATGGGCTCGGAATGGTCTTAACTATTTTATCCGACAAAGAAAGAAACACTTCGAGCTGCTCCAACTTTGAAGCTTTACAACCAGTTTCTCCTGTTCAACCTTTATCCTTGATAACATGATTAGTTTGTAGGACCCCCTATCTCATATGCGCAACTCAATTTGTTAGGCATCGACTATCAAGTAGTTCCTTCTAAACACTAATGAGCACATCACTTAGGCTGTGTTTGTTCAAGAAAAATGGGAAAAAAAAATTGATACCAACAAGGTGTTGGCTAGTGGTATTGAGTGTTGTCTAACAATCTCAAGGTCCTGGGTTCAAGCCTCTGGCCACCAGGGGGAAGTGGGGCTATTGATCATCTTAAAAAAAATTGATGAAAAATTAGAAGAAATCTTTTGTTTGGTTTAGAGACAATTAGAGATGGAAAATTAATTGGAAAGTTAGATGAAAAATTTGCTTAAATTAAAGAATGTTTTAGTACTTTCTACAAAATCTTCCACCTCAAACCAAACAAGGATAAAATAAGATGAATTCTTTGAGGGATTCATTTTTCCTCTAACTTTCTTTTCTACAAAATTGTATCATTTTCCCGCGGTACAATACAATGATGATTTACCATACCTCTGTCTAGGGTTACTATTATAAATATCATGAAATTATAAGCTAATTGTGTATGACATACTAAATAAGACACAACCGCGCTTTGCTCCCGATGATGTAGACACACTATCAAATCTTACTAAATCTTTTGTACTCTTTAAAATTTTCTCTTATTAATTAGCCATTCTCAACAAGTTGTATCAAAGAAAATTTGAGATGGCTATGCCGGCTGCTAAATTTAAAGTGGTTAAGTTCAATTGTCATGGTAATTTCGAATTGTGCCAAACAATGATGAAGGATTTACTGGCGCAACAAGGGATTCTGAAAGCTTTACGACCTATAAAGTCTGAATCGATGAAGGATGAAAATTGAGAGGATCTGCAGCAATGAGCAGCAGGAACGATACAACTATTTTTGCCGGACGAGATTATGTACCATGATACTTATTTTTAACTCTCTCTCTCTCTCTATATATATATATATTTGTAGATGAACGTTTTAGGAATCAGTTGCAGTCAAATAAAATTAGTTAAGTACTGATGGTGCTAATAATCTAATTAATATCTATTCAATTCTAGGCAAATTAATTGAAAGTTTTGGAAACTAATTAACTACTGAATAAAACTAAAATAGTGTTCCTACACATAAATAGAATCAAACAAAGTGGATAAACATCCTAGGATTTCAACTCCACCTAGATTGCATGTAAAAATCATCATATCATCCAGTCGCAAATAAATCATTCAAATCATGCAATTTCAATAATACATTATATCACTCAATAATTCACGACAAGTCAGATTTTTAGGAGTTCCTACACAATATATTATTGACAATAATTGATTTGATATTATGTTATATCCCAATTTTGGTCATCGTATCTCACAAATACTAGTCATATTGTGTAATTTTCCGATTCTAATCTTCGTATGTCACAAATATTTCTTAAACATGCAGTAGGATAAATAAATCATTTAATATTCCGAGACAAGCTCCTGATTTAGATATTCGATTGACTAGAGTCACTGATTACAACTAAGTAAAATATCCAACTCATCTTGATTGTAGTCTTTGTGAGATCAAATATTCTAGCATAGAGGGTAATATATTTAATCTTAAACTAAATTCTTGTAGCATGCATATTTAAACTCTTAAGTCCTACTTGTGACAATACCTAGACATCCATAAAATAATGAACATATGCAATAACAGTCAGAGAAGCACTAATAACATAATGAAAACATTCTAAATTTATGAACATGAAAAAGTTGAATTTACATACAATTTAGGATCCATAGAATCTAGGATAGATGACTACTCACTACGCATAATTGAAATAACAATCATAAAATAATATTTTAAGAAGCATATTTTAACATATCAACAATATTTGAGATTTATTTATGTTTTACACATTCTAAATTTACCTTCGGAAACCGTCTCTATTACGATATGAAAGCACTAAATTATATGCTTGAAGTGTGCTCACCATTCGTTGTAGAATTATCTGACATACTTTAGTCAAAACATTTCCAATAAATAAATTCATTATTTGAATATAAGATCAATTAAGATTATAATTTGAAGTCATCTTTATGGGTTTGAAAATTAGCATAATTATAATCTTTATAATTTTCTTTTTCAAACCTTACTCATGAGAAACATTTCTTTACTCATTCTCAAATACAAAATAGTGTTCTTGATTGTGATCCCAAATTTTAATTGAAAAATATTTCTCCAAAAGAAGACTTTAGTAAATAATATTCCATACATATATCTAACAAAATGATTGTACTCACCTAATCCTTTTCAACATAAAGTTCTTCATTTTAATATAAATCAGATTTTTTTGACTATATCATTAAAGAAAAGATTTTATTAGTGAGGTGTCTGCTTCAATTCGTGCATAAGACACTAACATTTTTTTCCATTTATGGAGATGTACAACTTTAAGGTTTATTTATACACATTCTCTCAAAGATTTCCATTAAGAAAAGTTATTTTACATCCATATCTTATATATCAAAAATATATAGTTAAGCTAGGAGTATCCAAATGGATAAAAGTATTGTGACGGAAAAAGTAAGTTTCGTTAAATTTAAAGCTATTGATTTGTTTAAAATCTTTCATCACGTCTTAAATCGGAACATTTCCATCCATGTAGGCATTTTAAATATCCACTTACTTCTAATAATTATTTACAATATTGAGACAATAAAAAATTCATCACTTAGTTTTGGTCACACAAAGTCCATTTTGAATTTGATGACCGGAAGTAAATTCTTGGAGTTTAGGGAACATCACCACTTCTAAGTAATTCATAGATTCAACATTCTCTATTAATAATGAATGATGATTTACAGCCGTTGAGAAAACATGTAATATATGTGATGAGACAAAATTATTCGATCCATTATATGCTTAACTAACCTAATTTTTAACCGTTATTGAGTCCTAATTAATGATTTTCGTTAGTTTATGTGTATTATAATTATTTTAGGTGCTAAAGTGAAAACATGCTAAAGAAGACAATTTAAGGACAAAAATCAGATAAGTTCAGAAAAGTCAAACAAAAAATGATTTCTGCAAAATGGCAAGCAAAACGCGTGCTGGGACACCAGCGGCGCGCGACTTTTGTGGAAAAGGAGACTATGTAATGTCTCACATATCATAATAAAGAAAAATAATTACAGTTTTCTAAATAAAAAAATAGTTCACTTCAAATTAAACAATAGAGAAAAATATTAAAAGGGACACTTAACTACCACCACTTCCTCAATTATGGTCTGAACTATCCAAATTGTCGAAAAGGGTGTGAAATGTTGTAAAAGATTAATTAGTTTGATTCATTAAATATAATTAATTTTATTAAGTTTACTGAGACTTATGGTTGTTTGAGTATGAAAAGTCATCATTTTGTTTATATGAACAAAATAAAATTATTTAATTTCATGGCCAAACAACGTATTTTTTGCGCACAAGTTTGTTTTTATAATAATATTAGTTTAGAAATGCATATGCAAATTTTATTTTATAAAATCAGTTTAATTTTTTTGCTCGCGCCTTTTTCGATAATTCAAATAGTTCGCCCCGAAATTCAAAAAATGATGATAATTCGGACCCCTTTTAAATTTTTTCTTAACCAATATACCCTTAAGGGCCGGCCCCGACAAATTCAGGCTTGTACTAAATAAAATTTTTAGGCCTCTTTCGAAATCAAACTTCATTCAAGTTCGATTCAGCTCAAATACAACTTGAGCTTCTACGCAAACTTAGCACATAAGCTTTCTACACAAACATAACAAGCTTGATCCAACTCAAACACAATAAGTTTCAATCCAAAATCTGTATAAAAGACTACAGAGGGCAATTTTTCTTTAACTTAACAACTGCTTGAGCTTCTACTCCAAGCATGACACAAATGACCGACTGTCATATGTTACGACATAATTCAACCATAAACTTAACCTTTAGCAAAGTTCAACAAAAGATTGATGAAGCTTTTAAGCAAAAGTATTGATGCAGTAAAAGGAAAATGCACATGAATATATAAAAAACATTTTTTTCTCATTAATATTTTTTTTAGATAATGTGGAATAATGGTTCGAAAAATGGTACAAGTGCATCATCACAGGCTTTTTTTTCACAAACTTTCATGGGCGGAGAGCCGATGATGCGTAGGGGAGCTCCTCATACTCAAAGTTCTAGTGATGAGGCTCTTAAATTTAGAAGTTCTGTGCGATCGCTCCGCATACACACTTTAAGGACTGGCCCTGATATCCTTCTTAATCATCTAAAGTTCTACGCCTTTTATTCTCCATGTTTGATTTTTTATATTGGAGGAAGAATAGTCGGATTGAACTCTATGAGTGTGTTTGGTTTAGGAAAAATTTGATGGAAAGAAGAATTTGAAAGAAAGTGAAATTCATAATGGATTCAATTTTATTTTCCTTTGTTTGGTTCAAATGAAAAATTAGAAGGAAAGTTTCAAAATTCCTTTTATTTTACTTTACCTTTTCCTCTTATTTTCCATATGCAATTCTATTTCCCACAAATTTTCCCCCGAACGAAACAAAGGAGTCCTTCTAACTTTTCTTTCCACTAAATTTTTTCTAAACCTAACACACCCTTAGGTTGTGTTTGGTTTAGGGAAAATTTAGTGGAAAGAAAAATTTGGTGAAAAATAAGAAGAAAAGTTTGTGAGAAAATGAAAAGGAAAGGTTTGTAAAAAAAAGATGAAAAATAGGGAGGAAAATTTATTTAGAATAAAGAATGTTTTAGTATATATTTTCCCATAATTTTTCACTCATAACAAAATAAGAAATAAATTCCTTCAAATTTTTCTTTCTACTAAATTTTTCCTGAACCGAACACACCCTAAAGCCCCCCACATGTTTATTCCCATTCAAACAAGATTGCAGAGTAATTGATGAAAGGAGCACCTACAAAGAATCGGGCAGCCTCGGAGATAATAAATATTGCATGGCTTTATTTCACTAACAAAAATGTCATTCATATAAACAACACTGCCAAGGCATGGGAGTACCATCTACTGCGATAAATGGGGATGCCATGCGCCATTCACATCTTATAATAAAATATATTAGAAAATAACTAGAAACCACATTGCACGCCATACCATCGCATAGGGCTATCAATTAGGTCAGATAGATTATTCAGATCCGTTCAGATCCGTTAAGTCCATAAATCTATCAAAATTTATCTATTTAGATTCATTTGAGTCTATAAACCGGACCCAGTGACACATCGCCAGATAAGATAAAAGCAGCTGTGTCTCGTATTACACACTTTTTTTTTGCGTGGGAGTGAATAAACAAACGGAGTGCATCAGCAGCTGAGCCTAACCGTCATCGATCAAGTGTTGCTGTCACCTTACCTCCTTGCCCTTGGGGATACATACAAATTAATCAATATAATTTTTTTTCGAGTAAAAAATAGAGGGCACACCATTCGATACCATACCACCCACTAACACAAAATCCGCATCTTTTTTCTTATCCAAAACTTTATTCCTTCAGTTTTCATCCCCAAGTTGGTAAAAAACAAATCCGACCATGGGTAATTGAATTAATAGTGAACTAGGATACTAAATTGACCCACCTTGGAGTTTCGAATTCAAATCCTGATAAGCATCAATTTAACGTTTATTCTGTGAAACATCTGAGAGACTTGACAGTCGGGCATGTGTGGAGCCTCTCCCCGTAGTTTAAGCCGGCTCCGAATGGATACGGTTCTCCAGGATTAAAAAAAAGTTAGTAAAAAACAACTCATTCCATTATAAATTACTATCTCCGTCCTTTAATACACGTCATATAAAGTTAATTTAAATAGATTAAAATAAAATTAATATTAGCGATTGAACAAATTTGATAAATATGTGATTAATATTTTTTTATAAAATTCATACAAAAATTAATAAAATTGGTAGCTTGTTACAGGTGAATAATGAATTTTTTATTAATTATAATGGAGAAGTGATTACTATTTGACGTTTTAAGATAATTATTGATATTAAATATACATTGAAAATTCTTAGGTGATAGATACAAATAGATACGGAAATTCGATTAAGTGAATAAGCAAGTGCTCACTTCATCTTTATTCCCTAATAGTTTGAATTACGCCTTCTTTTATGGAGCTCCAAAGAATTTAAATTAAATTTTAATTATGATTTTTGCCACGAAAAGAAGTTTCTTGATCCAGGATTTCATCAAATGCTCGTTCGCACTTCATCATAAATAATTAACAATAAATTTATTTTAATTTAATTAAAATTCCAACTCAATTATATAAACCAACATTTGTTTCCAAGCTCATCATAGCTTGCCTCCCACACATAAAATATTTATTAAATAAGTATAAATTTATACGGATATGGGGATATCTAATGATAATGTATTTAATTCATGTATCTACTCATTTAATTTTTTATACATTTTAGAGAGAATTACAAAAAAGGGGTATGTATTACCACTTCTTTCAATTTAAAGGGCATTACTATCAAATTTTGTAATTTCAAGGTTTTGGACTCTTATGAAATTTATTAATTTTCAATTCACCCCCATAAGTTTTTGTATTTATGAAATAAACATGTACATTTAAATTTCAATGTAAATTAATTAAAATAAATTATTAAATTAATTTAAAATAATCCTTATATAAAAATTTGAGACAACAGGTTGTTCGCATTAACTATGAAAATATTTTAATTTAAGAATCTATTTTAATCAATTTAGAAAGGTGTTGATTGACTTAGTCAACACGTTGATATTGAAATTTAAATGTACATTTTTATTTCATAAATATAGAAACTTATGGGGGTGAATTGAAAATTATTAAATTTCATAAGAGTCCAAAACCTTGAAATTGTAAAATCTGATAGTAATGCCCTTTAAATTGAAAGAAGTGGTAGTACATACCCCTTTTTTGTAATTCTCCCTACATTTTATTTCACTTTTCTTCATTTTTTTATCATCTATGGCTCTTCGTACCCGATTTAAAATATTATAATATATGATGAATTAGGACAATTTAAAATTTTTATTAATTGAAGAAAAGATTACTTCCATTATAGATTTATTTACATGTTATTCAATTCAAATATCATTTAATTTATTTAGCTATGTATCTGAACCATTAAAATGACATCATTTTTAAATACATTTTTAAAAAATTAGGCTTTCAAAATTCTAGTGCTCAATGTATAATTAAAAATTATAAATGTATTATCACTCACAATATAAATTTATTATCCTTCAAAATTAATATTAATTTTGCAAAATGACAAAGTCCATGCTAGCAACCATTCACATTAACGTCTCTTTCAAAAGGTAAAAAGAAAAAGGCCAACATATTTAAGAAAAGTTACACTTTACGCAAGTAAGTCAAAAGAATTGTTCATGGAACAAAATAATCAACTTACTCCACTCATTTGTATTATAAAATTATTTATTTTATAGAAAGTCATAACATTGAGACACAATATCGAATTTAGAAATCATATAAAAATAGTAAATTTACTTTACAAATTACCTACTATTTTTACATTCATAATTTTTTGTTGATAACCCAAACATTAACATCGCATATAATTAAGAAAGAAAAATCAGATATGAGTTACCCATTCATTTATGTATACCGCTTACGCAATATTTTATAATATATCATTATATATTTTAAAATATATTAATTTTAAGTCTAAACCTCATATTTACAGATAATAATTTAAATACTTCATTATTTTATAAATTTAAATAAAAAAGTAATTTAAAATAATCTGTGCATATTGATTTTTCATTTTGTATCCCATATCCCAATTAGTGAATACTACCATCCTAATCACCTACCATCCGATGAAATCGACATATCATCAGTTTTCCTAGATCAACGGTCCAGATCGTAAATCTAATCAAGTGGATGCGACAATCATATTAAATAAACTCAATCCAACGGCCATCATTACATCTCAACTTTGTGCTATGTTCGTTTTAGATTTCAGTGTATATAAAAGTTGACTCAACTTCACTCTTCAGCTCACTCTCAAAATCCTCTACCTCACCATCTTCTCCATTTCCGTTTTCAGCCTCCGATTTTGGCGAAGATGGGAGTCGTTTGGCTTTCAGATCTCGGCACCCAGATTGCTATTCCGGCCTGCGCCGTCCTCGGGATCGCCTTCTCCCTCATCCAGTGGTTTCTCGTGTCCCGTGTCAAGGTCACACCTGAACATCACTCCCCCAACAACGGAGCCGACAACAAGAAAAAGAACGGTTACAATGACTCCCTGATTGAGGAGGAGGAAGGCCTCAATGACCACAACGTCGTCATTAAGTGCGCCGAGATTCAAAACGCTATTTCCGAAGGTAGCTCTTTTTTCATCTCAGCTTTTAGTTTCTGTCAGATCTGCTGTTTCAGTAGTTTAGTCATTCGAAGTTTGCTTCTTTTATGGCTTCTGTTTCGTGGGTCGAAATAAAGTTAGTATTTTTTTTTTCTCGCCTGGAAGCTTTTAATTGACACTCATGTCTCATATTCGATGATGTTTCTTCGTGAAATATGTACGATTTACGTGTTGTGCAATCGACGTGGAGTTCATAGATTTCATTTGTCGTAGATCCGATATTCCCGACCTTT
Organism: Kalanchoe fedtschenkoi; assembly: GCA_002312845.1. Classification (NCBI taxonomy): domain Eukaryota; kingdom Viridiplantae; phylum Streptophyta; class Magnoliopsida; order Saxifragales; family Crassulaceae; genus Kalanchoe; species Kalanchoe fedtschenkoi. The sequence continues at coordinate 2,466,597 of NQLW01000037.1, read as the reverse complement.
TGTTTTCAGTCTCACCGCCTCAGTTTCCGATTGCTTCATTTCCTGGAAAGCGACAGTCGGTTGCGGTTGCGGTTGCGGTTGCTTTCTTTTTAGTTTTAATTAATAGATTTTAATTAGTGATAATCTTGATTTAGTTTTGGTCCTTGTGACTGAAGGCATCTGTCCTGTAGTGTATTTCACACCAGATTCACACGTGGGGCGCACGTGCATTGAATTTCTGTACTTACAATCTTACTTGCTGAAGCTTACATTTTTCTAGTTAGGGGTGACATGGAACATCATCATGGTTCATTGTTATTCAATGTTGTCAGTCATACGTTCACATGCTGGGTTTTTTTGACACAGACTTAACTTATAGTGATGGTTTTTGGTTGTGGATGTAATAGGTGCCAATTCATTCTTGTTCACGGAATACCAGTATGTTGGCGTGTTCATGATTGCTTTTGCCATCCTGATCTTCCTCTTCCTTGGTTCCGTCGAGGGGTTCAGCACGAAGAGCCAACCGTGCACTTATGATAAGACGAGGACGTGCAAGCCAGCGCTTGCGACTGCTCTCTTCAGCACAATCTCATTTGTTCTTGGAGCAATCACCTCAGTTCTGTCTGGCTATTTTGGCATGAGGATTGCGACTTACGCGAATGCCCGTACTACCTTGGAAGCAAGGAAGGGTGTTGGGAAGGCGTTCATTGTCGCATTCAGATCGGGTGCAGTCATGGGATTCCTTCTGGCCGCTAATGGCTTGTTGGTGCTGTGGATTGTCGTCAACGCTTTCAAAGTTTATTATGGCGATGACTGGGAAGGCCTTTTCGAGTCCATCACTGGGTATGGTCTCGGTGGTTCCTCAATGGCATTGTTTGGAAGAGTTGGTGGTGGTATCTACACCAAAGCAGCTGATGTAGGTGCTGATCTTGTTGGAAAGGTGGAGAGGAACATCCCTGAAGATGATCCCAGGAACCCCGCCGTAAGTTCAGCCTCATATGCTCTCAAATGAGATTTGGTTATCGCATCTCTCTTGTCGCTCATCACATTGTTGTGTATCAGGTTATTGCTGACAATGTCGGTGACAATGTTGGAGACATTGCCGGAATGGGGTCTGACCTTTTCGGTTCATATGCTGAATCATCTTGCGCTGCCTTGGTTGTTGCTTCCATTTCGTCTTTTGGTATCAACCATGATTTTACTGCCATGTTGTACCCATTGTTGATCAGCTCAATGGGCATTGTCGTCTGTTTGATTACGACACTCTTTGCCACTGACTTCTTTGAGATCAAGGCAGTCAGTGAAATTGAACCAGCATTGAAGAAACAACTCATCATCTCCACTGCAATCATGACTGTGGGTATTGCCATTGTTAGTTGGATTGCTCTTCCATCATCCTTCACTATCTTCAATTTTGGAGCACAGAAGGTTGTGAAGAACTGGTAAGTTCAGTACATCTCTCGGTGGGTGCCGCATTTTGGTTGTTGCTCTGACATGTTTTGACAAGTTTAGAATTGATGAAGCAGGCTGTTTAATCAACGATGTAATGACTGAAATATTTACAACACTATGAAAGCCTTCTCACAAGCTTGATAACCAATTTGCTTTAATTTGTCTCCGCAGGCAGTTGTTTTTGTGTGTGTGTGTCGGTCTATGGGCTGGTCTCATCATTGGGTTTGTGACTGAGTATTACACCAGCAATGCATACAGGTACTTGGACCATTTTGTGAATAAATACTGAATTCAGTTGTAAATTTCAATCGAATCTCTTCAAATTGTGATACTTGGTCGTTCTATGTCCTTTTTGCAGCCCTGTTCAAGATGTTGCTGATTCATGCAGAACTGGAGCAGCTACTAATGTCATCTTTGGTCTTGCATTGGGTTACAAATCTGTGATCATTCCTATCTTTGCCATTGCTATTAGCATCTTTGTCAGTTTCAGCTTTGCTGCCATGTATGGAATTGCGGTCGCTGCTCTTGGAATGCTCAGCACCATAGCCACTGGTTTGGCCATTGATGCCTATGGACCTATCAGTGACAATGCCGGAGGCATTGCTGAAATGGCTGGAATGAGTCACAGAATCCGTGAGAGAACTGACGCTCTTGATGCTGCAGGAAACACCACTGCGGCCATTGGCAAGGTGCTTCACTATACCGCCCCTCATTCTGAGGCTTCCTGCTCAACAATCCACAGCCAATATTTTTCACTTACTTTCAACATTTTAACTCATCACCTAAGTAATCCGCTAGAGGAATATTCACCTAAGTATTTATTTTCAGAAAGTTCTTGCAATCTTCAAAAAGTGCTTAGTGAGTTGCATTTACGTGCGTTGCAGGGCTTTGCTATTGGATCTGCCGCGCTGGTGTCTTTGGCCTTATTCGGCGCTTTTGTGAGTCGTGCAGCAATCTCTACAGTTGATGTCTTGACTCCAAAGGTCTTCATTGGTTTGATTGTCGGTGCAATGCTCCCGTACTGGTTCTCAGCAATGACCATGAAGAGTGTCGGAAGCGCAGCTTTGAAGATGGTTGAGGAGGTTCGCCGCCAGTTCAACGACATCCCGGGTATTATGGAGGGCACTGCCAAACCAGATTATGCCACCTGCGTCAAGATTTCTACAGATGCCTCCATCAAGGAGATGATCCCACCGGGTGCTCTTGTGATGCTCACACCCCTCATCGTCGGAATCTTGTTTGGAGTTGAGACACTCTCTGGTGTTCTCGCCGGTTCCCTTGTGTCCGGTGTCCAGGTGTGCGCATGTAGCTTAGTTTCATTGCCGGGGGCTATGCGTAGTTGGACTGTTTAGCTAATTACGTATACTGTTGTGAATATGTTTCTCTCAGATCGCAATATCTGCATCCAACACTGGCGGTGCCTGGGACAATGCCAAGAAGTATATTGAGGTAAAATCGGCCATGATCTTGCCATAGAATCTGATTATCTGTTGCTTCTTACTGGACAAGTTATTTCACAATGCTTAGTGTTGTCTTTGACTTGACATACTTACAGGCCGGAGCATCAGAGCACGCCAGAACCCTCGGACCGAAGGGTTCAGACCCACACAAGGCAGCTGTGATTGGTGACACCATCGGAGATCCCCTAAAGGACACGTCTGGCCCGTCGCTCAACATTCTCATCAAGCTCATGGCCGTCGAATCTCTCGTGTTCGCCCCCTTCTTTGCTACTCACGGTGGCATTCTTTTCAAGATCTTTTAAACCCCGTCAGTTAGGAACGAACCAATGACTACCCATCCAGTTCTTGTCTACTTTTTGTGCCCTTTCGGCTGGGATTAAGCTTTTTTAAGTTAGTTTCTCTTAGAGCATTTTAGGTTTTTGATGAGGTAATGACGAAAACCTATGGATGTTTATGTTTTGTTGTGAAGTTTTCAGAAACTCGGAAGGAATGAAACGAAACCATTTTCACAGCACTTGTCAATGTCGATATGAGAAGAAGTGAACCACATATCATCATTGAGAATCTCAAGACTTCCAACTTCATCTTGCAGCAAAAAGCTATCCATCCCTGAACTGTGACTATTTTTTTTTTTTTGAAAGAGTAGGATGATTTTTGTTAATAGAATAATGAAGAGGCTGATCAAACAAAGGTATAGTGAGCACAATAAAACACACCGACTCTAACATAAGACTCGCCCTTCACCATGGAAAAATGGTATGTCAGCTGACTCAAATAGACCTCAATATTTTTATGGAGGTATTTTCAACATCTACAACTGCTCAGCTGTATAATCAATCTCCCAACCGGATTCTCATCCGTGAAGATTGCTTTCTAAATTTATTTTTATTTTTGATAAGTTTCTTTCCTAATATTGTGTGCTTTTCAGTTCATTTATTTTGATTTAGTTTCAGGTTTGCATCATTCCGGTCAAACAGGAACAAACCCAAGGCTTCGAGGATCGACTTACAATCTCCTCAGGGGCACACGAAGTAGAGAATGCCCTCCTTTCCAGGTTCACTTCTCTAGAACCTGGTCAATCCACATTTCACTTGATTGACCAGTTGTTGTAGGAGTTCAGCTCATTCCAATTCTTCACGAGTCTGTCACTCTTATCGGCATCTCGTGGATCTTGGGCGGGATAAGAGTTATAAGACTCACACCATGATTCACTCTCATGTGGATCTCAGGGAGGACAATGAGAATGTGGACTCTACGCAGACTCTAGAAGAGGTCGAAGATGTTAAGTGTCAAGATGATCTAATGATTGCCTAGAAGGTTGGTGACTAAAATTTTATGAGGTCGATTACATCAAGATCGTAGGTAAATTCATTTACCTTTAAGTTTTGTAATTCCAAAATTGTGTATGTTTGAAGATAGTTATCTTTTTTTATTTGTTTTCAGGCATGGCTCGTTTACACACATCTCGATTGGAACGGGCCATGGATCAAGGCTTTTAAATCCCAATTGATGTCAATGAGAAGTGATTTTATAAGTTCAACAATTGTCATTTGTTTAATTTTTAATAACAAAATCTAATTCCATCATTGTTAAATAAATTGCTATATTTAGTAACAAGAATGATGATGCACTCTATGTCCATCTGGTAGGTGAAGCACAATTTATAGGCCATGACGTGCTTCAGAGAGAAGTGTGTCAAAGTGATTTCAGATGCACTCCGAAACGTGAGGTTAAGGCGCTTTAGGAAGCCCAAATTCATTCTAGAAGTATATTAGCTAGAGATGGTAGAGAAGATAAAGAATCCAACCTTCAAGACAGTCTCTAATAGTAACCGTCGGAACCATCAGGGGCTGGCTAGTGGGAGGGGCCCGACAAGCCACCACTTCGAGTATAAGGCTACAAACATTCATGTTAAGAATTTGGTATTTTAAAAAAATCATTTTGTATTTATTAAATTATTTTAAGTCAACCTTCTAACTGAATTTGAAATTAATTTGTGGGTTATAGAGGCTCTCTTTGGAAGGGATCTTAATTAGTGAGCTATTTATATAACAACGAGGACAGAAAAATAAAAGAACAAGTGAGTTATCTAGCCAAAAGCCAAATCTCATTTGCACATGTAATAAAACTTTTAGCTGACTCTTACATTCCTAAAAGTTATTTATAAGTAAGTTTAAACTAATTTTTACTAAGAGTAACTTTTTGCTATGCCCTACAACCACATTATTGACAATTAAGAGTTTTTATTTTTGGATAGTTTTAACACTAAATGCATGTAACTTAGTTTAAGGGTTGTTTTAGACTTTTAGGAATTAGTTTTAGTTTAAAAGCTATATTTTTAGTTATCAGGTGATCAGAAAAAAATATACTCATTTTAAGACTTTATTTTTTTAGTGTTTTGAGTTATCTCTGAATTACTTAATCACTCTTTTCAAGGGGGGGGGGGGGGNNNNGAATACAAACATGGTGATTTGAGCGAAAAGAAAGAAATTTAGGGTGAAAACAAGCCAAAAAATGAAGATTTGGGACAAAGCCAACATCTATTCGACTAAGTAGAATTCTACTCGACCAGATAGATTACTAAAGGAAAGTCCCCCATTAATCCTAAATGTCACTCAAGCATGTACAAATCATGGAAAAAATGTACTTGGTCATGTGGGGTGCAGTTATTGCACCTTACACAACCGAGTAACCAAAATACAAAGGATCTTTCATAATTATGCAAGACATTTAATGTACTAACACTATGGAATAAAAAAATTAGTATTGGTCTTACAGAACTAAGTAAGACACTTATTTCTCTTACTTGGCTGAGTAAGGAAAAGACAGTGTGTCTCACCCGATCAAGTAAGGCTTACACGACTACGCAAGTCTTTTCCTCTTGATATTACACGACCGAGTAAGGAGTTACAATGAAGCATTAAATGGAGGAATCATGAAGAGAATCCTCCCCCCTTCAATGATCTTTGATCCCCTTTCTTTTTCACCCAAACCTAACATTATAAATAGAGCTATCAACACATATTAGAAGAGAAATCAAATGAGAATAGAAGGAAGACACACCAATGCTAGAGCACATCTCTATATATTTTATATTCATAGCTTTTCTAAAAGAATTTCTCACTGCTTCTACCAAAGACATGAGCAAGTAGTCATCTTCAGTTCCCATGGATCTACAAAACCAGAGTATTGTATTCGTATTTTTCTCATGTTATATTTATAAAGTTATTTTCTTACTACTTGTTTTTGAGTAGTGTCTTTATTAAACATGTTAGTATGTCTTATCTTAAGATTAACATGTTAGAATAATAAGCATAATATATGTATAATTGAAGAACCTGGCTCTACCACCCTATATGGTCATGCTCTTAATCTACGAAGGCTCGAATCGGAAGTGATTAGAAGTATGACCTGGTTATAGTCAACATAATTGCAACCAAAAGCCAGAATCGGAGGTTGACGAGAAAGTTTAGTGGTACAGTCAAGTTGGGATAATCATGTCGTCCATGCCATGGCAAAAAGCCAACGAAGACAGGTATAAGAGTTTCCCCATTGTCTAACATGATTAGAGTCATACAAGATCGGTAACCGAAGGCGAGAATCAGAGGTTGCTGGGAAGGGATTAATGAGACCCCTACAATACTTTTCTACATATCAAGGAAGTTAAATGTTGATTTTTATTTAAGGCTTTTCAGACTTAAATTTTTGTTTATAAAACTTAGATATTGTTTTATAAAATTAAATATTGGATGCTAATGCTGTATGAAAATATGAATGATCTAACAAATGGTTAGACCACCTGTAATTAGTAAATGATTAAATTTCTATTGGTAACTAGTACTTTCTAAACATCTTGATATATTATTTTTTTTCATTACTATAATTGTTTAAAAATAAATTTGAAATATTATTAAATTATAAACTTATTTTTAAATATATTTTATTTATTCATAAGTAGCATGAGATACAATATAAAGCAAAAAAAAATACAAAAATGAAAGTATGATATGATTAGAGAAGTATGATGTGTAAAATACATTTATGACAATTTCAATCATTAAATAATATTTGATTCAGATTTAAATGATTCAGATATTGACATTTCAGATACTGAATTAAATGAACCGGGCTTTCCAAATTGTCATTTAGAGCAAATAAACAAAAATTTGGTTCATTGGCCACCTAATATAATAAGAGATCACTTTTTTAATAAAATTCAATAAGAACGCAAAATTACACCTTAATTTTAGTTTATAATTTTGAATTTTAATTATTGAGATTTTAAGTATTGTAGGACTTGAGGCATAGTTTAAGAGGTATAAATTTAGTTTATAGATTTTTAGGGTAGTTTTAGAATATAAGTTTCAAGTTTAGTTCATAAGATTTTTGGTAGTCTTAGGAATAAATGTATCTATAAGCTAGTTTTTATATTTCATAAGATTTTTTTTTACAAGCTAAAACTTCATTTTTTAGGCTTGTGAGCTTTTTAGGACTTAAATTCTAGTTTATAAGATTTATGTTTTAGTTTATAACCTAGGATTTTAGCTCTTTGGCTTTTGAGCATTTTGAAAGTAAAGGCATAGTTTACAAGCTATAAGTTTAGTTTAAAGTTTTTTTTAGGTAGTTTTAGGACATAAATTTCAAATTATAAGCTTTGAGTTTATTTATTAGATGTTTTGGTTAGTTTTAGGCCTAAAAGCATGTATAACCTAGTTTTATTTTATAGGACTTGTTTTTGGAAATTTTAGTATTAAAGACGTTTGTGAATTTAACAATTTAGTTTATAAGTCTTTTGTGCAGTTCTAGGACTAAATATATAGTCATAAGTCTTAATTTGTTCATGAGTATTTTTAGTTAGTTTTAGGACTTAAAACATGTATAAACTAGTTTTCTTAATTCATATGATTTAATTTTTAGGTAGTTTTAGTGTTAAAGGCATGTTTGACTTAGAAATTTAGTTTATAGTCTTTTGGATAGATTTATAAATGAGGTTTATGGTTTATAAACTACAATTTTTTTGGTTTAGCTTTTAGGGTTGTTTTAAGACTTATATTTTTGTTTACAAGAAATAGATTAGTATATGATTTTTTTGGATAGTTGTGGGACTAAAGGCATATATAAACTAGTTTTTAGTTTATAGGACATATTTTTTGGATAGTTTTAGGATCAAAGGTATGTGTGACCTTAAATATTAGTTTGCAAGATTTTTGACACTTTCAGACATTAAGTTTTAGTTTGCAAGGTAAGATTTTACTTTTTGGGCTTTTAGGATTATTACTAAGAGTTAATAAATTTGAATAAAGAGAGAGAATGTGCAAGGGGAAAGAAGAGTGAGCGGGACATGTGACACTAATTAAGTGGCTCATGAGTATGAGTAGTGATGCACATGAGAGGTTCTAGTTGGTTACAATATTACCCCAAACAACTCTTATGTAATTGGGACAAGTTGCGCTTTGTGATTGGTTGTATGAGAATTTTTAGTTGTCACGCCAAATTGGAGTTCTCATTTGATCTCATCCACATATACATATACATATCAAATGTGGATCAAATGAAAATAGTTTTTAATACGTAAACTGTAAACCGTTAATGTCATTCGTTTTTTTTTATTTGACAAGCATGATTATTCTTTTTTAAGTTAATTATGTTTTTATTTTTAATGTTGATAATATCAACCAGATATATTTCTTATTTATTAGAGTATATCTGTCATTCATATTTATCTCTTTTATTTTCTATATCATTTAATTTGTTATTAGTTTCCTTTTATGTCGCACATACGACACGAAAATTCTCCTCTCTTCAACCTGCCCAACTCACGCGCTCCCGTTGTTCTTATTCTTCTTCGAAGATCATCATGTCGACCTCTCCAACTTCGATTAACGAGCTAGCTAAATGTAAGTTTCTAATTAACTTTTTCTTATTTTTTTGGCACCTAATTTAAATTTTGTTGTACTTTTTTCTGTTTTGCTTTTTTATTTTTTGTGTTTTTTGGATCTGATGTGTAGTATGTATTTTTTCTTCGCATTTCATAATCTAGTATCAGTCGATGGCCAGTTCTGAGTTTTTTTATTTTTGCTACATCATTATTCCATATACGATGCTAGAGTTTTGTTTGCCAACTTATTATTTCCCGTTAGGTGTGTTTGTGTTAATTTTTTTAGACGAACTACATATCTTTTACATTATTTTAATTTCATTCCTCTGCATGCGAGTTTTTTATATTTCTAGCTATTTATTATTGTTAGGTTTTTTATTTTCTTTATTTATTTGATTTGGTGCACATGATAATTTATCTTTTTATGCCCCATTTTTTTCATTCTTTGTTCTATTGTGCACCATCATTTTTGATGTGGATGTGGTAATGTCTGGTGCATTGCAAAGTAGCAATGGAAGTAATGAGTGTAACTCAAATAATGATGCATTCATCAATGAAGATCATACAAGTAGTAACAATGCTTTAGATAATGGTCTTTCAAACACATGAGACAAACAACTTTCGCCATGCACTAAATACTTAGTGCACACCGATACAAGTGCTGCACATAGATGGATGTCTGAATGTGACACTTCTTGGAAACCTTCAAAGGGGAAATTGTTTAAGACTTTAGCTGATGGGATAACATTGTACAAAGAGTATACCAGAATAGGTGATTTTCAGATCCGGAAGACAATGTTGAAAAAAACTTCACTCAATGCCTAAGTGAGAACTTTTACTCGTACTAGGCACATGGCTCGTGTCGTGTTCAAAAGCATCTGTGAAGGTAATTGCTTTTTACCACACTTATTTAAAGGTATTTACCAAGTCTGTGAAGCATGGTGAATGTGAGTGTCCTATATACTCCGAGTACCATACATTGTAATAGGTGCACCACCTATTACTACGCTTCAAAATTACAAGGGTGGTAATAATTTTGATCTTTTACCATGCTTAAAAACTTGAAGCGTGGTAAATGATCACTTTCTTTTAATAAGTGTGAAATATCTGTAACCACACTTACTAAATTTAAGCGTGGTAATATGTCATCCTATCACATCCTATCTCTTCCTTCCCTACCCTCCCCTTCTTCTCCTTCAAAACTCTAACAAAACTAAAAATAAATCAAAATCTATAATAATATGTTGAAACAAATGAGACGCTACTGGGTAAACTCATGTATACCATCTGACAAAACATAACTGGAATGCATTGGTATGCAAGAAGAAGAAAGTTACATAAGAAATCAAACAAAATCTCCCCCAAAATTTTACAAAATATGAAGCAAACTCTATCAAGCCAATGCCTTGGTGTGCATCGGAATTAGCACCAACAGCTCCTCCTCGGTACTCTCTCCATACCTCTATGCCAACTACTTCTACGGGTGATGATTTATCTACCATTGATGTTGCAATTCATACCTCAATATGTGCTTTCGAGGGTTCCACTACATCCACATCTATTTTTATCTTATCCTCCAACCCCACCACAACCTAACCCAAATTTCGTCTATCAATTACCTTATGGTTATTGTTATCAAACTCCAGAGGTGCGTATACGAATGACAAAGGAGGGAGATGGCCTTGTTTTCTGCCAGTTGAGATGATTTGGTAGGGGGCTTTGTGTGACAAAATTTTGTGATGCAGCACAGTTGGGAGAAACTTGCTGGTATCTTGGATAAGGAGAGCAAGCAGTTTGGCTGTGGAGGTTACAATGTCAGATTTGAAAAATTAATCTCACTTAGGCAGCAGCCTGATGATGATCCGGGAGAAGATCGGTAGTTGTCTTTGAGGCACTGACGAAAGAGTATTTATAGCCCATATCGAGCCTTTCCAGACATCACTTGCTAAAATCAGATTAGATCTGGTCCATGGTTAAGAAGAGGAAAGGTGAAGCGATGAAAGTGGCATCATGGTTGGCCAGCGCAGGGAGATCAACGGTCACCTGTGCGGCGGGCGTCATTCGTTGGAGAATGTGGCATGCGAGGTGATATGGTGCCCCCGATGTGCGACTGTGAGGCTTGATGGTGCTCCTTACCTTGGATCTGAGACATAGTGGCCGGATCTGGTGATTAGTTGCTGGACTCCTCAATTCTGGCATCGGTGGTATGGAGGAGGGCTGAAGCGAATAGCGTATCAGTTGGAGAGGAAGGGAGAAGAGTGAATAGAGATGTGAGAAAATAAGGAACTGTGGAAGTTTGACGGGTGAGAAGAAGTGGGCAAGAGAGATATGAGAGGAAGGTGAGTAAGGTTGAGAAACGTGAGAGAAGATATAAAATATTTACTTTACATAAACTATTTACCATGCTCTGTTTTATGGCAATAAGTGTTGAACATATATAATAATATTTATTTGTATTAATTACCACGCTTCATTAATAGGTAAACATATCACACATCTATTATTACACTTGCTCCACTAAGTCTGGCAATAGATATAAACTATCAATTATCACACTTTGTTTGTATTATTTAGAACATTTTGTGTTAAGAAGCGTGGTAAAAAGTTCAAGCGTGGTTAAAACAAAATTCTGTAGTAATGTGTGGAAGCGTTACCACGAACCTCTTGAATTTGAAGATGCATGGAAATAATTTATCAATGAATATGGTTTGAATGAAAATAATTGTATATTGTTAACCATGTATCTTCCATTTATTCAAATTCCACTTTTAAAAGTTGATTGTTAATATCCTTAGTACTAAATGGTTTATTTGATCAATAATGGGTTGAAATAGCTTTGTTATTTATTTTTGGGATAAAACCCAAAAGGGGCCATGAACTACCACCGATTACCCATTTGCGGTCAGAACTACCATGATTTCCAAAAAGGGTGCGATGAAAAAAAAATTGGACTGATTTTCTAAAATAAAATTTATCATTACATTCCTAACCTAATATTACTATTAGACTTAAATTTGTGTGCGAGAATTACATCGTTTGGTTATCAAAATAAATTATATTGTTTTGCGCACTTAAAGAAAACGAAGTCTTTGGATAACCAAACGATGTAGTTTTCACACACAAATATAAGTCTTATAATAATATTAGGTTTAGAATGTAATGACAAATTTTATTTTAGAAAATCAATATAATTTTTTTTTCATTGCACCCTTTTTGAAAATCATGGTAGTTCTGATCGCAATTGGGTAAACAATGATAGTTCAGGGCCCCTTTTAGGTTTTTCCCCTTTATTTTTTGGTACCTTGCTATCAGTGAATTGCCAAAACGCTTATAAGCAATTGACGATGCTTTTAAATCTAAAAGAAATCTCAGACCAATTTATTCAAAAAACCTTTATAAACATATATGACGTATAATATAAAATGCGGTAAAAAAACTTCAACAAGTAATAAATAACATTTTTCAGAAAGCGATGTATAAAGTCGCATTACACAACAAATGGCACTATAAACAGTCTTCAATGAACCGCTTCGTGCAGAAAGAGATATTGTGTCAAAAGAAAAAAAACCATCACATTGAAATGAACCAGTTTTAAGTCTGACACAACTCCCCGCAAAGCTTTAATAGGAATTAAGATATAATTTAAGTGCATGTTTGATAGTCATTGGTCTATATAGGATAAGTGCTATTATTAGTGAGAGTATTATTTATACTGAAATTATTTATAATGGTATTAATTATACTTGCAAGACATGTTTGCTATCTACACATGTTTGGCCTCCAATCTAAAAACGCCCGTCAGTTGTGCTCCTGTGTGTAGTGTGACTGAAACAACTGTGTGTAGTGTGACTGAAACAAATGACCATCTGTTTTTCTAATGTAACCTTATTGCAAGCATCTTCAAAGAGGCTTTAAATTTCTATTTTTTCTCTGAGCAGTTTCATATTACTAGTTGGGAGGAACTTATCAGCTAGACTAATTCTCATCATTTTCACTGTAAAGAATATAGGAAAATTGTCTTCTTATATATCTCTTCTTGTGTTTATTCCATTTGGCAGGCAAAAAATGACCATATCTTCAAGTCTAAAGTCTTTAACAGATCCAAGGTTTTCACCAGGTTAAATCAGATTGCTCCTTAAAGATTAGGCTATCAAATTCTCATGATTTAATGCTTTATGGTCTTCAAAAGTGCATCTTTGCCTCTCACTTTTTCTTGTATATTCCATCTTTATATATTCAAGCTTTTTTTTTGTAAAAAAACGTAGGATAAAATATGTATTACGATAATACCTTTTATCATTATTAAATGAAAGAAATTTCTCATTTTTACTTTTCATTTCACCTTCTATATTTTTCAAAAATCAATCAAATAGTGATAATTTTTTTTGAAAATTAATTCTACATTTCGAACACTTTTATTTCTTATTTTTTGATAAAAACTTAATGCATATATGAAATGAAAACATAAAAATCTCCAGCAGCTCGTGCGATGTTTTTTATTTTTCAAGTCCAAGAGCTACATGCGTGAATACATGTGTATGCATGTAGAAAATTGTGTCATGTCTATGTCCAGATAAAAAGTAGCAAGTATAAGGAAAAGGAATGGAGAGATGACGTGTCAGTGAGGATGCCTCTTACAAGCATTTACCAACAATGAAAATTAAGACATGTTGTCTTCCTTTTTTCCTTTCAAGCTCGTCTTTCTTCGGCCACAATCTTCTATCGAATCCACTTCTTGTCCTGAACAAGAACGAACCGCGTTTAGATACCGAATTGAAAAACCAGGCATGATTATCCAACGTCATTTCAATCACAATCCCATCCACAAACATGTATTGATTCCCTATGAAATTTCACTGCAGTTTCTTCATGTCGAGAAGTGGCATTGTCCCACATCGCCCAAATTATACTCACATATGCTACACATATTTAGTTGGGCTTCTCTCATTCATATCCAATTAATTTTGAGTGTAGATCCAATTATTTAACATGATATCAGAGTGAGTTTTGGTTTTGGCTGCACCCTTAGACCACATCGCATAAGTTAAGCTCATAGAGGTGCGTGAGGTCGCATATCGTTGACTCATGCCAGACTTCTCATAGTCACTTAACAATAGAATGCTTCGAATTCATGGAAACCATCACATAGAAGTTGCTTCCCGGCTCAGGCCATTATCGTATTCTGCTGCAGACAATTAACGCCTTGACCTTCAAATATAAGTTGTTTGTAAGCTAGGGTCGTCGGTATTTTTAGTAATATAGATATTATATTTTTTAGGAATGTGGGTATTTTTGTTTAGGGTTGTGGATAAATTAATTCACCTAAAAAATATTAATAATACGGAACCGAAGAAGAGATTTTAATACAGGTATTATTAATAATTTACTTAATATCCAACCAAATACACCTATATGATATTAATTATTCTATACCATCACTTATCCAATCTGCCTAACATACTGAAGTCTGTTGTGCATAAAATTTTTGTCAGATTCACATAATTCAAACTCAAATGTGGAGGATAAAACTTTTAACCCCATACCACTCGATCACAATCCTGATTCTGAAAGCCTGTTGTGTCAATTAAAGTGTTGTATATCTCTGGGGGTATAAAGTGAGCCTTGATTATAAAAAGAGATGCTATAACATTTACACTGCTGCCCATTTCTGGTTCATACTTCATACTAAAAAGATAAAAATGTCATGTGCCATATCAAAAGTGAGACATTGGCTTCCTCTACAACACCCATAAGTTTGATGAATTACAAATAAACTGACGCAAAATTATAAAAACATTCTATAGCATAAAAACTACAAAATTGTTTCATTAAATAAGACCATCTCTCAACTAAATTTGCTAATATTGGTCTCTGTGGGATCTCAGGGAAGCAATTTTCACCTCTTCCTCTTCCTATTCTCGCCCCGACCACCTTTGTTGAAACCTCGAAAGTCATTTGTGGTGTCAGCTGTATTCTGCTTCTTCATACCTTTTTTCCCACCATATCCAAACTTCGAATCTCTGGCATCTCTCTTTCCTTTCTTTGCACCGTTTCCAGCTTGCCTTACTTTCCCTCCTGATCGATCCCATGGAGACACACCTGGCCTCCTTTTATTAGATCTTTCAAATGATTTTCCATCTTCAAAGCTCAAACTGAAATCACCATCCTTTTCAAAACCGTTCTTCTGTCTCTCTTTCCTCCACTTCTTAACAGATTCTATTTCATGTTTCTTCTGCTGGGCTCTTTCCTTTTGCTTCTGGGCTTGCACTTCTTTGGAAATTTTCTTAGCCTCTCGCGCCTTCCTCCGCTCTTCAGCCTCCTCAATCTGTTTCTTCTCCGCCAAAAGACGACCTTTGACTTTAACCATGTGAACATCAGACTTCACCATTTCGGCATAATAGTCCGGTGGCCTCAAGAAAGGAAGGCCCATGGACTGCAATTTCTCAAAGGCTGTCCTTGTTCCATCTAATGCCTGTGTGTAAAATGCTAGTTCACGGTTTAGGTCATCATTCACGTCGACCTCCTTTTCCTGATTGATGTCCACTGTGAGCTTATGTATCCAGTCCACATTCTCAGGCCAGCTGATATCCCCTAGTTTGTCAAGGAGGCCTGCCCTGTTGAAAATTGCAGTTTCTGATGGTTCAGCTGACTTCACATTATCGTCCTCCGACTCTGACTCTCTTTCTGATTCTGATAGCTGGTTGTCGTAATCCCCCAATGAATCTATTTCAGAATCAGAGAGAACAGGGTCTTCAATTTCTGACACCATCTGCATCAATAACTTAGTTGTCAGGCCATAACAACATTAACAACAAACTCAGACCACATAACAGCACCAAAAACGCTGTACCAATGGCCACTTAGTTTGACACAGCTAAACAACAAATGGCATATTATGTGAAGCACCTCACCAGGCAAACTTGGAGCCTGAACATGAACAATGGAAAATCAAGATTTATAAACAACACAGCTGTTAGCAGCAACAGAAGGCAAACAAGCATGATAAATACATAAATAGTAGAATATCAATGAATTTCTCTAATAAAACTACAATCAAACAACATTTGCTAACTTAACAAGGTCAAGCATTAGTCAAAATAGAACACGCCAATGATATCTCACAGGTTTCTAAAACCAAGTAACAATTACAGTTAAACAAAGCCTACAAGCACGTCATCCCAGAAAAAATCACCCCCAAAACCCACATATAGGAGCACCAAATTTTGAACACTAAGGCTGTGTTTGGTTTGAAGAAAGTTAGAGGAAAAGGAAAGTTTGAGAGAAAATGAATCCCTCAAAATATCCATTTTATTTTACCCGTTTGAGGTGGAAAATTTTGTAGAAAGTATTAAAACACTATTTAATTTAAAAAAAATTCCATCCTATTTTCCATATAACTTTCCATTTAGTTTTCCATCCCCAATTTTATGCTAACCAAACAAAGAATTACTTCTCATTTTCCACCAAATTTTCCCTAAACCAAACACACCCTAACCTAAATAATAGCAGTAAACTCCACCATGGTAACAGACCAAACAACCACATGTACTCCTGCAAACACAGCCAAGAGCCTACTATCTAAACTGACATGACCATCACTGTAATGGAATCCAGAAATTCATAACACACACCAGTCAATAATTAAGATTACGACTCCACTAAGCTTATTATAAACTATAAACATTTTAGCCGTCAAACGCAACTGCATTACAAATCAAGTTTCATCCTGAAGTAGATGATCAAATCATGCTCCTAAAGCCAATGAAAATATACAGCATGTTGGAAACAAAGGGTCCACATCCAACTACACAAGCAACAAAATAGAGCTCCAGAGCTTGTTTAACAACTCATTCTACAGCACAGACAAACATCATACAGCCCTTATCAGCTGCTACACTACACCATCAATTCACACATCTCACTTACTTCAATATCCTCTACCAAACTTGGAGCCGCCCCTTCTTCCTTACACAAAATGAATTAAATTTAAGCTCACGGCAGCAACAGGCGTCGAGATGCGACGTTCAGTGAAATTGTGAAACCCTAGTTTTCTCACTTCGAACAGCTGCGTATGGTCTTCAATTAAATAGTTTATACAAAATCAATTTGGTCTGATGAATTAAACCAAAGTGATTGATAAACCGACATTGGTTGTGGGCAAAGTGATTGATAAACCGACATTGGTTGAGGCGATAGATTAACGAACCGACAATAATTCAACCGAACCGGAATAATGTGTTCGGCCCGTCCCTCCTTCCTGATTCCTTCCCACTCTCACTCTCATCATCTCCATTCTTCCTCGGAAGGTACCACCGCCAAAACCCTAGAAAATCCCCCGTCGGGATCTGGCAGGGGAAATAGTCGTCCGTTCGTCTTGGGTTGCCGCACCAGAGAGCGTCTCTTTGTTGCTTTGCGGAATCAGGGCTTTGTTTTCGTGTAGTTTTGTGTTTTTGAGGATTCTGAGCTCACATGTGGAACAACGGCCAGGTGGCTCCGCCGCCTCCGGGAACGGGGGGATCTTCCATCCCTCCACCTCCGGCGGTGCAGCCTTCTTACACGGTGCTTCCGTCTCCAGCCGAGGCGGAAGCCATGTTGGAAGAGAAAGCGCGCAAATGGATGCAGCTGAACTCGAAGCGTTATGGTGATAAGAGGAAGTTTGGCTTCGTTGAGACGCAGAAGGAAGACATGCCTCCGGAGCATGTTAGGAAGATTATAAGGTAAATTCTTTCTTGGCCGTTGGAGTTGATTGCGTTGCTGAACTTTCACTTTTCGCAGTTTGCTTATAATAATCGAGTTTTAGGGTTTGTGACGGATCATACAGAGCTACCAAGTCTAGTTTGCTGTGTAGGATTGGGTAGAAATCATACTCTGGTAGGAAGTTGCACCTAATGATTTGAGTTATATTCTGAACTATACTAGTCATTTCTGGTAGATTTTTATGTTGGCTGGTAATCTTGTAACAGAGACCATGGGGATATGTCCTCAAAAAAGTATAGACATGATAAACGTGTATATCTAGGAGCCCTCAAGTTTATTCCACATGCAGTTTACAAGCTTCTAGAGAACATGCCTATGCCCTGGGAGCAGGTACTTTTGCACAAATTATTTCTGCGGCTTTATTCGGGTAGTAGCTAATTTGGAGGTTTCAGGGTATTTATTTGGCTTTTTTTGTACGGCTTTTTTGGTTGATAGGTGCGAGATGTGAAGGTTCTGTATCATATTACTGGAGCGATCACATTTGTAAATGAAATTCCATGGGTGGTTGAGCCAATATATTTAGCTCAGGTATGTGTTCGTGAAGTCTCAAAATTATGAATAATTAGCTGCAACATGGGTCCATTATTACAAGTATTTCACAATACGCATTGATAAATGTTTGATATAATTTTACTTGCATGTTGATACTTCCTTTTGCCATTCCTGAAGGCTACGCTCACTCATATCATTAAGGTTTCTTAGTATTGCGGCTAACTGATTGAAAGGATTTGCCTTGATATTGTAGTGGGGAACAATGTGGATCATGATGCGAAGAGAGAAGCGTGACCGTAGGCATTTCAAGAGAATGCGTTTTCCACCTTTTGATGATGAGGAACCTCCTCTGGATTACGCAGATAATCTGTTGGATGTAGATCCGTTGGAACCTATTCAGTTAGAAATGGACGAGGAGGAAGATTCTGCTGTATATACTTGGTTTTATGACCACAAGCCTCTTGTTAAAACAAAGCTTATCAATGGCCCAAGTTACAGGAAATGGCACCTTTCTCTCCCTATTATGGCAACCCTCCATCGGCTTGCCGGTCAACTGCTTTCTGATCTGATAGATCGTAACTATTTTTATTTATTCGACATGGAATCATTTTTCACAGCGAAGGCACTGAATATGTGCATACCAGGTACTTTTCTCTCTACTATAATTTCTTTCGCGATATGAAGCATGAACCTTAGGTTCCTGACTAATATATTGTAAATGTTCGATGACTGGAAAATAATGTATGGTGTATCGACTGTTAATATGCTTTTTATGATCATTAATTATTGTTCGTATAAGCAACTTAATATTAACACATTTTAAACTCTCTAGGTGGACCTAAATTTGAGCCTTTGTATCGTGATATGGAAAAGGGTGATGAAGACTGGAATGAGTTCAATGATATCAACAAACTCATCATTCGTTCACCACTCAGAACAGAATACAGGATTGCATTTCCTCATCTTTACAATAACAGGCCACGGAAGGTCAAGCTATGTGTGTATCACACGCCTATGATTATGTATGTCAAAACTGAGGATCCTGATCTGCCAGCATTTTATTATGATCCTCTTATACATCCCATAACCTCAGGAGGCAAAGATCGCCGGGACAAAAAAAATTATGAGGATGATGACGATGATTTTTCGTTGCCAGAAGGAGTTGAACCTCTGCTGAAGGACACTCAACTTTATACTGACACTACTGCTGCTGGTATATCATTGTTGTTTGCACCACGGCCTTTCAACATGAGATCAGGCAGGATGCGAAGAGCTGAAGACATACCTTTGGTGTCAGAATGGTACAAGGAGCACTGGTAAATCCTTAAGCTGTGTGTTTGTACATGTGAATCCATTTCCTTTTGTGGCCGCATGGCAAGTTAATCTCACTGTGTTAATTGTTATTGTAGCCCTCCATCATATCCAGTGAAAGTCAGAGTCAGCTATCAGAAGCTGCTCAAATGTTTTGTACTGAATGAGCTACATCATAGGCCTCCTAAGGCCCAGAAGAAGAAACACTTATTCCGTTCTCTTCAAGCTACGAAGTTCTTTCAAACCACAGAACTGGATTGGGCTGAAGCTGGACTACAAGTCTGTAAGCAAGGGTACAATATGCTCAATCTTCTGATTCATAGAAAGAATCTGAACTACCTCCATCTTGATTATAACTTCAATCTAAAACCCGTGAAGACTCTTACTACCAAGGAAAGAAAGAAGTCTCGGTTTGGAAATGCTTTCCATCTGTGTCGTGAGATTCTTCGTTTGACAAAGCTTGTGGTTGATGCTAATATCCAGTTCCGATTGGGAAATGTGGATGCGTTCCAGTTGGCTGATGGTCTACAATACACATTCTCTCATGTTGGCCAGCTAACTGGTATGTATCGTTACAAGTACAGGCTTATGCGGCAAATTAGAATGTGCAAGGACTTGAAGCATTTAATTTATTATCGTTTCAACACTGGGCCTGTTGGGAAAGGACCTGGTTGTGGTTTTTGGGCCCCTATGTGGAGAGTGTGGTTGTTTTTCCTTCGTGGTATAGTACCATTGTTGGAAAGGTGGTTGGGAAATTTGCTTGCAAGGCAATTTGAAGGGCGACATTCCAAGGGAGTTGCGAAAACTGTCACAAAACAACGGGTTGAAAGTCACTTCGATTTGGAACTTCGTGCTGCTGTCATGCACGACGTGCTTGATGCAATGCCAGGTGTGTTCATATGGTTTTCATAGTGATTCAATCTATTTTTTAACTATGGTGGAATTTTGTATGGTTTATATTCATTTTGCAGAGGGTATTAAGCAGAATAAAGCTAGAACTATATTGCAGCATCTAAGTGAAGCTTGGCGATGCTGGAAGGCTAACATTCCCTGGAAGGTACCATTTTCGCGTAACATTTAATGATTGGAGGGGAAAAAACTTTTGTTAACTGGGTTTAATGTCACACTGCTAATTGGTTTGCCCTCTTCCTTTTCTGTGTGTTTGTGTCTGTTTAGGTGCCTGGATTGCCTGTTCCTATTGAGAACATGATTCTCCGGTACGTTAAGTCCAAAGCTGACTGGTGGACTAACGTTGCACACTACAATAGAGAACGTATAAGGAGAGGTGCGACAGTGGATAAGACAGTTTGTCGAAAGAACCTTGGGAGACTGACTCGCCTATGGCTGAAAGCTGAGCAGGTATTTATCAGCATCAGAAATTTTGCTTGCAGTTCCCTTTCACGCAACTAGTCTGGGTCAGTGATTGAGAACTTGCAATCACTCATTAAGAATCAATCATTTCGTTCTCGTTTTCAATCCTTAGGAACGACAACACAATTATTTGAAGGATGGCCCATATGTTACGCCAGAAGAAGCTGTTGCTATTTATACAACCACCGTCCACTGGCTGGAATCTCGAAAGTTCTCACCCATTCCATTTCCTCCGTTGTCTTACAAGCATGACACCAAACTCCTTATACTTGCACTTGAAAGATTAAAGGAATCGTACAGTGTCGCTGTTAGGCTGAATCAACTCCAAAGAGAAGAGTTAGGCTTAATTGAGCAAGCATATGATAACCCCCATGAAGCATTGTCCCGAATCAAACGTCATTTACTCACCCAACGTGCATTCAAAGAAGTATTTTTCTGATCCTTGTAGTTTCTGATTTAGATTTTCTTTTCAGATACATGTTCCATTAATAATTTTATTTATTGAGTTGTTTCTTTTCTGGTTAACCCAGGTTGGCATTGAGTTTATGGATTTGTATAGTTACTTGATCCCAGTTTATGAAATTGAGCCTCTCGAAAAGATAACAGATGCATACCTTGACCAATATCTGTGGTATGAAGGCGATAAGCGGCATCTCTTTCCAAATTGGATAAAACCTGCTGACTCAGAACCACCCCCGTTATTGGTATACAAATGGTGTCAAGGTATCAACAATTTGCAGGGTATATGGGACACCAGTGATGGTCAGTGCGTTGTTATGCTTCAAACTAAGTTTGAGAAGTTCTTTGAAAAGATTGATTTGACAATGTTGAACAGGTTCGTTTATTTCAAGTTGTCTTTTTTCTATCTTATTTATTCACTATTGATTTACCAAAAACTGTCTAATTTTATTTATTTTTTTATTTGACGTGCGCAGGCTCCTACGACTAGTCCTTGATCATAACATTGCTGATTATGTTACTGCAAAGAACAATGTGGTTCTGTCTTACAAGGACATGAGTCACACAAATTCTTATGGTCTTATACGCGGTTTGCAATTTGCTTCATTTGTCGTACAGTACTATGGACTGGTGCTTGATCTCTTGCTTCTTGGTTTGACTCGAGCGACTGAAATCGCTGGTCCAGCGAATATGCCCAATGAGTTTATCACTTACAATGACACCAAGATTGAGACGAGGCATCCAATTCGACTATATTCTCGGTATATAGACAAGGTGCACATACTGTTTCGCTTTACACATGAAGAGGCTAGAGACCTTATCCAGCGATACCTCACCGAGCACCCTGATCCAAATAATGAAAATATGGTTGGATACAATAACAAAAAGTGTTGGCCTAGGGATGCGAGAATGAGACTAATGAAGCATGATGGTACTGTCCCTGAAGCTTGTCAATTTCATATATAGAACTCTTCAGATTACTCAGCGTCTTAATATTATGTTTCTCTGTTTTGCAGTTAATCTTGGTAGAAGTGTTTTTTGGGATATGAAGAACCGTCTGCCCCGAAGCATAACTACATTGGAATGGGAGAACAGCTTTGTGTCCGTTTACAGCAAGGACAATCCAAACCTACTCTTTAGCATGTATGTAATTTTCTTTGAGCATGTTTGATTCCATGTTAAATGTATATTTTGATTATTTTTTCTGCTTTTGTCTTCCAATAAATATTAAACTACAATTACCTCGCAATATTAGGTGTGGGTTTGAAGTAAGAATATTGCCCAAGATTAGGATGACTCAGGAGGCATTCAGCAACACTAAGGATGGAGTTTGGAATCTGCAAAATGAGCAAACAAAAGAGCGCACAGCTATAGCATTCTTAAGGGTTGATGATGAGCACATGAAAGTGTTTGAGAACCGTGTCAGACAGATACTCATGTCTTCTGGCTCAACAACCTTTACTAAGATTGTTAATAAATGGAATACGGCTTTAATAGGTGTGTTCCTATCTTCGTCTATTAGTGCAATGCATCTCAATTAACTTCTCTTTTCATAATTTGACTTATTTTTGAAGGGCTCATGACATACTTTCGTGAGGCGACTGTGCATACTCAGGAATTGCTGGACTTGCTGGTCAAATGCGAGAACAAAATTCAGACTCGTATTAAGATTGGGTTGAACTCCAAGATGCCTAGCAGGTAACTTTCTTCACAACTCTATTTATGACACTGACCATGCCAATTAATGTCAAAAATGTGACTCCTGAGTCGTTTTTATTTTCAGATTCCCTCCTGTTATTTTCTACACACCAAAGGAAATTGGAGGACTTGGTATGTTGTCAATGGGGCACATATTGATTCCTCAAAGTGACCTTCGGTATAGTCAGCAGACTGATGTGGGTGTGACCCATTTTAGAAGTGGAATGAGTCACGAGGAGGATCAGCTGATTCCAAATCTTTATCGTTACATACAGGTAGCTTGATTTCTTTTGAGATCTGCTGTATTTAGTACCTTGTATATGATTTCTTTGCATCAAAATCAATTCTTCTTACCGCAATGGGATCCCTCAACAGCCATGGGAGAGTGAATTCATAGATTCCCAGCGTGTTTGGGCAGAGTATGCACTTAAAAGGCAGGAGGCTCAAGCTCAAAATAGACGTTTGACTCTTGAAGATTTGGAAGTAAGAATTTCTTGCATGTCGTTTGTTGTGGGTGATATCAGTTATTTGACATCACGAGTCTTAGCTTATTAGTTGTGGCTTTCTCTAATGTTCATGAATTGGTTGGTTGTAGGATTCATGGGACAGGGGAATACCTCGTATCAATACTTTGTTCCAGAAGGACAGGCATACCCTGGCATATGACAAAGGATGGAGAGTGCGTACTGACTTCAAGCAGTATCAAGTTCTTAAGCAAAACCCTTTCTGGTGGACACACCAAAGGCACGATGGTAAACTTTGGAATTTGAACAACTATCGAACTGATGTTATTCAGGCTCTTGGAGGAGTTGAAGGGATTCTAGAGCATACATTATTCAAAGGAACATAGTATGTTTCTCTCTGTTCTCTTCTGCGCTTTTGTTGGTCATGTGATGTTTATAAGGCTTTGTCTGGAAACATACTAATTGTGTGTATTCTCCAGCTTTCCTACCTGGGAAGGTCTCTTCTGGGAGAAGGCTTCTGGTTTTGAAGAATCCATGAAGTACAAGAAGCTTACAAATGCCCAAAGATCCGGTCTCAATCAAATTCCTAACCGTAGGTTTACCTTATGGTGGTCACCAACCATTAATCGAGCAAATGTTTACGTTGGTTTCCAAGTGCAGCTGGATCTTACTGGTATTTTCATGCACGGAAAGATACCTACACTTAAGATTTCACTTATTCAGATATTCCGAGCCCATTTGTGGCAGAAGATTCATGAGAGCATTGTAATGGATCTCTGTCAAGTGTTGGATCAAGAATTAGATGCCTTAGAAATCGAGACTGTTCAGAAGGAAACCATTCATCCAAGAAAGAGTTACAAGATGAACAGTTCTTGTGCTGACATTCTTTTGTTTGCTGCCCATAGATGGCCAATGTCGAAGCCTAGTTTAGTGGCTGAATCCAAGGATGTATTTGACCAAAAGGCTAGCAACAAGTACTGGATTGACGTCCAGCTTCGTTGGGGAGATTATGATTCTCATGATATTGAAAGATATACTCGGGCTAAATTCATGGATTATACAACAGACAACATGTCCATTTATCCTTCTCCCACAGGTACCTTATATTATCTATAATAATTGGTAGTACATTTCAATAATACTTGGATTTGGTGCTTGAGTGATGAAGACTTTCTGATCACTTGTTTTCAGGTGTCATGATTGGTATGGATTTGGCATACAACTTGCACTCAGCTTTTGGAAATTGGTTCCCAGGATCTAAGCCCTTAATTGCTCAAGCTATGAACAAAATCATGAAGGTTTAAATTATTTATCTTTTTTTTTGTTTGTCATGGAGTAATTATATTAGGACCTTATAGTTCGCTCAAAATTATGTAATTGAATCTTTTTATTATTTGATAAAGATGCAAGCTAAAATAAAGTTTTCTGTCATAGTCCAATCCAGCCTTATATGTCCTGAGAGAAAGAATAAGGAAGGGTTTGCAGCTTTATTCCTCTGAGCCCACAGAGCCGTACCTGTCATCTCAAAATTATGGAGAAATCTTCAGCAATCAGATTATATGGTTTGTGGATGACACTAATGTTTATCGTGTAACCATTCATAAGACTTTTGAAGGGAATCTGACTACGAAGCCCATCAATGGTGCTATCTTCATCTTCAACCCTAGGACAGGGCAACTGTTTCTCAAGGTTTCTTCCCAACCGTTCTCATATTATTTGTTGTTGTTAGGCATAAAGTTAATAAAACTTGAAATTCCTGTGCAATATTACAGGTCATACACACCAGTGTTTGGGCAGGGCAGAAGCGTCTTGGTCAGTTAGCCAAATGGAAAACAGCTGAAGAAGTCGCTGCCCTTGTTCGGTCTTTACCTGTTGAAGAACAACCGAAACAGATCATTGTCACCCGTAAAGGAATGCTTGACCCATTGGAAGTCCATTTACTGGATTTCCCCAATATTGTTATCAAAGGAAGTGAGCTGCAGCTCCCGTTCCAGGCTTGCTTGAAAATAGAAAAGTTTGGTGACTTGATTTTGAAAGCAACTGAACCACAGATGGTTTTATTCAACATTTATGATGATTGGTTGAAAAGTATATCCTCCTACACTGCTTTCTCCAGGCTCATCCTTATTTTGAGAGCTCTTCACGTGAATAATGAGAAGGCAAAAATGTTGCTCAAGCCAGATAAGACGATTGTCACAGAGCCACATCACATTTGGCCTTCCCTGACTGATGATCAGTGGATGAAGGTATGGCATTCACATATGAGTTTCCTATGTGAATTGTGATATTTTGGTGGCATGCCAAAGTTTAAATCAAGCTTCTACTTCAATTTACTCTTTTTCTCTGTTTGTTTTATTGTTCATATTTTGTATGCTTTTTGTTGTTATAATGGATATTGCTTTTGCAGGTTGAGGTTGCTTTGAGAGATCTGATACTCTCTGATTATGCAAAGAAAAATAATGTGAACACATCAGCTCTCACTCAGTCTGAGATCCGTGATATCATTCTGGGTGCTGAAATTACACCACCTTCTCAGCAAAGACAGCAGATAGCAGAAATTGAGAAACAGGTGCTTATATATTTCAGCAGCTGTGTTTATTTGCTGACATGGTTTGTTTTCCCTAATAATAGTTCATGGGTTTTTCCATTTTTGCTGACACTGATGTTTCCTGTATCTAGGCCAAAGAAGCTAGTCAACTGACTGCAGTTACTACAAAGACCACAAATGTACATGGTGATGAGCTTATTGTCACCACTACTAGTCCGTATGAGCAGGCAGCATTTGGCTCCAAAACTGATTGGCGTGTGCGTGCTATCTCAGCATGTAATCTCCATCTGCGAGTCAACCATATCTATGTGAACTCGGAGGACATAAAGGTATAATCATGAACTCTGTGTTTTGCAAACCTGAACTAGAAACTGTTCAACTGAGCTGATACTAAATTGCTAATGGTTTGCAGGAGACGGGCTACACTTATATCATGCCGAAGAATGTTTTGAAGAAATTTATCTGCATTGCTGATCTTAGGACACAAATTGCAGGGTACTTGTATGGCATAAGTCCTCCTGATAACCCACAAGTGAAGGAAATACGATGCATTGCTATGCCCCCGCAGTGGGGAACCCATCAGCAAGTTCATCTTCCTTCAGCATTACCGGAGCATGAGTTCTTGAATGATTTGGAACCTCTGGGTTGGATGCATACCCAACCTAATGAGCTTCCACAGCTGTCTCCTCAGGTCTGTTATAGATTTCCGATCTTTTAGCATATCACAAGATGAGGATGAAGCTTTGTGTGTATAATGGATTGCCCTTAATTGTTCTGATCCTTTTGATGCCTTCTTTGCAGGATCTAACTTTCCATGCTCGGATACTGGAGAATAGCAAGCAGTGGGATGGAGAAAAATGCATTATACTGACTTGCAGTTTCACCCCTGGATCATGTTCACTGACTGCATACAAGCTTACACCATCCGGGTATGAATGGGGACGGCTCAACAAGGATACAGGCAGCAACCCCCATGGTTATCTGCCAACTCACTATGAGAAGGTCCAGATGCTCTTAAGTGATCGCTTCCTTGGGTTCTACATGGTATGATTTGATTACTCTTTCTACTGTTATTATTTTCTGTGACATCTCTCCTATGTAAGCTGGGCTGACATGTCAAGTGATTATGGCAGATTCCTGACACGGGTCCATGGAACTATAATTTTATGGGAGTGAAGCATACAGTGGGCATGAAGTATAATGTGAAGCTTGGATCCCCTAGAGAATATTACCACGAGGACCACAGGCCGACCCACTACCTGGAGTTCAGCAACTTGGAAGAGGGTGACACCATTGAAGGAGACAGGGAAGATACATTCACCTGACTGCTCTTTTCCTCACTTGACTGCTGGTTGGGAGTTTGTAATCCGATGTTAGAAAGAGAGCACTTGTACGGGATTGTGTATTTTGTTGTAGTAACTAAGTTTTGCAGACAGTTTTATCACTTGTACAGTTGTTTGTGATGAGTCAGATGCCCACTTGTATGGCATGTTTGTCTGTTGCGCCGAAATTAGTCAGATTTATTTGCAACTCCAATACTTTGGGCTAATAAGCACATCTGAAGCACCATAATGGAACGCCTACATGATGAAACATGCATCCATTTTGGCAAGGATAGACGAGGCCAGAAGTGTATCAGTAATATGGGGCAGCTATCTTAAAAGCGCAGATCTGCAAGAGTAGTTGGATATAGCTGAGCTTCTTTCATGAGTAGTGTGCCTTATGGGGGCCAGCAGAAACACAGATTCCGATTTAATTACAGACCGAACTTCACAATAACTGGAAACCTCCTGCTTTGTTTCTCTTTACTCGTTTGCCCTGACCCATCACTATATTCCCCAGCCTGTGGCGTCTTGAACATCTCACACTTTTCCGATTCCGCCAGCTTCTCGCCTCCGGCACCTATTACATACAAATACAAGGGCAACGAGCACCGTTCTCCTCTTCCACATATTCACCATTTAGGCCTGGGGTCGGCAAACTCGTGGAATTTCTCTTGGCAGGCTCAGGCTGGGGGCACCGTCTGGGATAAGCTTTGCGAATTAGATAGAGAGTGTCTTTGACTAGGCTGGAGCTGGTAATGTGCGTACTTGTAGGGTAGCACCGTCTGGGATAAGCTTTATTTGCGAATTCGAAATTGGCCGCTTGAGCTTCCAAGTTGGAGTTTTAGCAGTACATTATTAATAGCCTTGATTGATGTATCAGTGTATGTTATGTGGTGTTGCGTGGTGATGAAGATACCTGAACCACCATAGACAAAATTGTTAAAGGAGATGCTTTAGAGTTGTGTGTATTAATTCCCAGTAAGAGAGGCAGGTCATGTATACTTTTAGGCACTATTTTAAACAATGTTTTAAAAAACACTAGGCGGTGTTAGGCGGTGAGTATAATTCCTAGCGATTAATTGATTAGGTGGGGATTAATCGGAACAATTAATCAGAGTTATATATATTAATAATTAATTATAAACATATATGTTTAAAAATTATTATTTTCATAAAAAAATTAAATCTTGAACAATTATTCGGCTAAGTGGCTAGGGGAATGTTTCAACACCGTCTAGTGATTAATCGGCGATTAATCAGTGTGGACAAAGATTTTTAGAACACTGATTTTAAACGGCATCCTCAAGTTGAATAGATGTTTGTCTAGTCTGTAGACGGATTTAAAATCTCACGTCTAATTGCATAGTCAATTAATCATTGAAAGTTTTTTCTTCATCTTAGAATATTCATATTTTTAAATGTGTATTTTTATAATTAATTATTAAATATATTATTAATATTTATAATTCAACTTAAACATCCGATTAGTGTTTTCAATTTATCTCGGCATATCTGATTAATCTTACGAGTCTTCAGTTCATCTTAAATTCTAAACCACTATATTACACCAATGGTGACTTTAAAAAAAATTCAATAGTTGGGTTATCTAGTTTTGATTGGCTATTCAGCAACTGCCGAGAGTGGAAACTGACCGGCTTCTCGGTGAGACAAGTCTAATGTCATAATTCAAATTTGTCCAGGGCATTGTTACTCCTATGACCACTTATTTTTCTTAGCAAAAAGTAGTATGTTAGCACAAATAGTTGTTATGTTTGTTCGTATGGGAACTGAAAAAGTCTCACTGGCTCATTACGGGATAGTGAATAGCTAAGCGTTGTAGTTGGGCTACTCCACTCAGATAAAGTGCGTTATACGAGTCCCTAATCTTTGAACCGGTGTGTCCCTGTGCCTAGGGGGGGAGCATTCGGTTAAAACCGAACCGAATAACCAATTCGGTTAATTGACCGAATTAACCGATTTTATTTTTGTTTAACCATTAACCGAACCGAATTACTCAATTAACCGAATTTTTCGGTTAATCGGTATTCGGTTAATTTAATGGTTAACCGAACCGAACCGAAATTAATTTTATTTTATTTTTATGTTCAACCTATATTTATTAATACTACAATTCAATATAGATTTATGGCTGCAGATAATGGATCTGGGCACCCAGATCACCGCATGTGACACAAAGACACCAGATCTGGGCAAGAGTGGAGGCTAGTGAGCTGAGAGATCATCAAATCTGGTGGATCCAGATCTGGTGAATACTTTTGAATATTTTCGAACCCGGTCCGGCCTCATCTCCCCATTTACAAGAATATATTTGGAACATGAGAGAGCAGTAGCTTTGAAGCCGAAATATATCGGTGAATCCATCAAGACTGTAGCTTCCATTTATCAGATCTGAGGCTTAGTATGGTTTCTAGAAACTGAGTAAGTGTGGGAGAGAAGCGTGAGGAGGAGAGGAAAGGTGGGTGTGGCCATGTGGGAGAGAAGTGTGAGGAGGGAGAGGAAAGGTGGGTGTGGCCGTGTGGGAGAAAAGGGTGAGGAGAGAGAGAGAAGGGTGAGGAGGGAGAGAGAAGGTGGGTGGTGGGATTTGGGAGAGAAGTGAGAATAATATGTATTTATAGTTGATTTTAGGGTTTTTGTGGGTTTTGGACATAAGGTTAATCGGTTAAATCGGTTAACCGAAATATAAATTTTATTCCGTTAACCGATTATAAATAACCGATTTATCATTCGGTTTTAACCGAATTGACCGAATAACCGAATTAACCGAACCGAATTAATTCGGTTCGGTTAATTTGGTTCGGTAATTCGGTTTTATCCGAATTATGCTCTCCCCTACCTGTGCCTACTTGCGTTGTAATCTTTTTTCGAGATCAATGAAATGCGCTTTTTCTTTTAACCAATACACAATTCACCCAATTTACATGATAGTGTGATCCGTGCCTATTTTATGAATATGTTACTTATATAAGTCTTTGTTGTCTCAAAGGTACTCGAATTGCGCGATAAGGGCTGACTTTGATGACTCTTGCGTGAGCCAATAATTGTCACATAAGCTAGTCCGTGACAATTGGTATCCAAAGCAAGGTTATATGGTGGTGTCAACCATGAAATTAAGTGAACGGATCACTAGATGTGCCCAATTTGAGCTTTTGCCAAATGAAATTGAGATTTTGAGAAACCGGATAGACAAACTTGAAAGGATCCATATCAATCTCGATGGAGCACCAGCGGGTGACTCCCAAGATAGAGAGTCATCCTGGCGGGGGCGACTTGTGAACATGGAGAACAAAATTGACGAGCTAGAAGGCGTGCCATCAGACATGACACTGATCACTAAGAAATTGAGAGAGCTTGAAGAAGCTCATAATGAAAGAATCCATGCCTTGGAGGCTCGGTTCGTTGAGTTCAACCAAACATATGAAGAAATAGAGGGCGTAACTCGTGAAATAGAATTTGTTTTGGCGGCGCAAGATGAGTCTCAAAATGCTTATGAGGAGCTTGATGGGAAGGTGATTAAGTTAAACAAGAACACCAAAGAAGCTATTTCGGTGTTGAACACCGAGTTGAAAGAGTTGTTGCTCAAAGTGAACTTGCTCACCTGAGTCATCAACAACCCTCATCGAGAATTTGAAAATCTACAAGTTCCAGAATCCCGACCCTATGGTGGCGAGGGAAGTGCGGAAGATCTAAATAACTTTCTTTTCAATATGGAACAATACTTCCACGTGTTGAGGGCTGAAGCTGATGAAGCGAAGATAATTATGGCTACAATGTACCTTACTTAGCAGGTAAAAGTCTGATAGAGATCAAAATATGAGAAAATTCAAGCTGGCTGATGTACTATTGAGAAGTGAGATGACTTCAAGAAAAGCCCAAGTGATCAGTTCTTTCCTGAAAATATAAGCTACAAACGACTCGAATTAAGGTCACTAAGACACACAAATGATATCCGTGAGTATGTGAGGCAATTCATGGCCTTGATGTTTGATATTAAAGATATGTCTAAACTCTGAAGTGGATAAGAAGTTTTATTTTCTTGAGGGTCTGATATCTTGGGCCAAAATAGAACTCAATCGGCAAAACACTCCAAATCTTGCAAGTGTCATAAGTGCGGCAGAAAGACTTACTGAGTACACATTTGAGAGAAAGCCCCGAAGGAATGATTCTAGTAACGGAGTGAGACAGCCGCCGCCTCCTCAAAACCGATTCCTAGGAGGAGCAAACTCTGGACCCTCAGATCCTCCAAATAAGAGATCATTCTTTTTAAGAGAGGAAACAACAAACAGACAATTGGTTGGGTCTAGCAATAACAATGCTAGCGGACGTGCAAATGACAAGAAGGCTCGACTAAAGTGCTTCTTATGTAGTGGGCCTCATCGCGTGGCGGAATATCCTCATGAAGGAGCTTTGAGTGTGCTCCAAAAATAAAATAATGACTAAGAGAATAACAAAAGAAAAGGAGACGAGGTGGAACAATCTTTACAAATGGGAGCCCTCCATCTTTTATCGGTATTGTAAAAGAAGGCTACGATGAATGAAACTTGGACATCATGTACTCTAATGTACATGGACTTGGAGGTAAATGAGAAATCAATGCGAGCTATGGTTGATTCAGACGCGACCCACAATTTTATAAATGATGTGAAAGCGGTGCGGTTGGGCCTAAGCGTTGAGAAAGTTATTAGTAAATTGAAAGCGGGAACTCTCAAGCTCTCCCGATTAGTGGAGTGGCGAGGAATGTGCAAATAAAGATTGGAGAGTGGAAAGACCCACTGAACTACATTATGGTCTCATAATCCAAGTTTGTCCAGGACATTGTTACGCCTATGACCGCTTGTTTTCCTTAATAAAAAGTAGTATGTTTAGGACAAGCAGTAGTCATGTTTGTTCCTATGAGAATGGAAAAAGTCTTATTAGCTTTTTACGAGAGAGTGGATAGTTCAGCGTTGTCGTTAAGCTACTCCACTCGGATATGGTGCGTTCTTCGAGTCCCTAATCTTTAAACAAGCGTGTCCCTATACCTACTTGTGTTGTAATCTTTTTTCAAGATCAATGAAATGCGCCTTTTATTTTAATCTATGTCCCGATTCACCCGATTTACGTGATAGTGTGATCCGTGCCCATTTTGCGAATATGTTACTTATATGATCCTTTGTTGCCTTAAATGTACTCGAGTTGCGCGATAAAGACTGACTTGCTGACTCTACCCGATTTACGTGATAGTGTGATCCGTGCCCATTTTGCGAATATGTTACTTATATGATCTTTTGTTGCCTTAAATGTACTCGAGTTGCGCGATAAAGACTGACTTGATGACTCTTGCGGTAGCCAAATGGGTAGACCCAAAGACTGACATACTTATTTTTTAAAAAAACAATTATATATTTTTTTTAAAAAATACTTTTTTCTTTTTTTTAATAATTATTTTGTATTTTTTATAAGAAGTTAATTTAATTTAATTTAAATAGACTAATTATGAAAGAAAACCAAAGAGATCTATTATAAGGATCCAAATTTATAGACCCTAATGGATCCAAGATCCAAATGGGTAGACCCTAACGGGTTCAAAGATCTAAATGAATAGATCCTAACCATATAATTGAGTGTCTGAACGGATATGCGTTTGAGTCTACCCTATCTAATTGACAGCCCTTCTCCTGTAAGTCGTAGCTCAATTTACAAAAATGTTAGACCAATATTTTTTATACGAGTGATTTTAGCGTAAGAATTCTGATCCATTTAAAAACAAGTATGCAATAATATAACATGGAAGTGCCCTTAAGTTTATAGAAAAAAAAAACTAGAGTCATGTTAGATTTAGGGGTATTCATGGAGAAAAAGGCACTATAAATTAATAAGTATTCACCTCAAAGCATTTCATCAAACATATAAAATACAAAATCAAAAATATAAATAACATG
Source organism: Kalanchoe fedtschenkoi (assembly GCA_002312845.1). Taxonomy (NCBI): domain Eukaryota; kingdom Viridiplantae; phylum Streptophyta; class Magnoliopsida; order Saxifragales; family Crassulaceae; genus Kalanchoe; species Kalanchoe fedtschenkoi. The sequence goes on along the minus strand of NQLW01000037.1, from coordinate 2,433,464 downwards.
ATGATAAAGGTGTATAAAGAGCTTGTAAATACTTAGATCCATGTCTAAGAGCGGTTTGTTTGATTTCTTAAATATAATATATTTTATTAAATTTATTGAGAATTATGGATGTTTGAGTATAAAAAGACATCATTTTCTCTATGTGTCCAAAATGCTATTATTTATTTTGATAACCAAACGACATACTTTTCGCACATAAATTTAAATCTTATAATAATATTAGTTAAGAATGTAATTATAAATTTTATTTTAAAAAATTAGTCAATTTTTTTTTCATCACACCATTTTAAAAATCGTAGTAGTTTGGACCGCAATTAGCTAAGTGGTGATAGTTCAAGATCCATTTTGAATTTTATCTCCAAATTTTATGCTTCATAATAGTTTGATATATAAGATGGCTATAAGATTGTGTGTACATCATGAATTAAAATAGGGGACAATTAGTGTAGGCTAGGGTTTACGATTTTGGGCCTAAAAGCCCTGTAATTAATTAAGCCAAAAAAAATAAAGAAAAAACAGATCAAACGAGGTTAAATAGGCAAGAAAAAAACAAGACAACATGGTTTAAACGCAAACTAACTTTTTTAAAAAGTCCTTTAGTATAATTAAATTTAGGGATAAAACCCAAAAACATTTTGAACTATCACCACTTACATATTCCGGTCTAAACTATCACGATTTCTAAAATGAGTGTGATGAAAAAAATGGACTGATTTTCTAAAATAAAATTTATCATTACATTCATAAATTAATATTATTATAAAACTTAGATTTGTGTGTAAAAATTACGTCGTTTGATGCTCAATCATCCATAATTCTTAACAAATTTAATAAAATCAGTTATATTTATAAAATCAAACAAACTGATTTTAGGCATCCAAAATTAGTCCAATTTTTTTCTTCATCATACATTTTTTGAAAATCGTGGTAGTTCGGACCCCAATTGAGTAAGCGGTATAGTTCAGTACCCCTTTTCAATTTTATCCCTTAAATTTATTTTTATTGTCCCCTCCGAATTTTGAACCTGAATCCACCACTACATCAAACCACATATTTTTTTTACATAAAGTGATATTATACTTAAATTAAACTAGAAAATAGCAATATTTTGAGGATAAAACTCAAAAGGAGCCCTGAACTACCATCACTTACCTAAGTGCGGTCAGAACTATCATGATTTTCAAAAAAGGTGCGATGAAAAAAATGGAATGATTTTTTAAAATAAAATTCATCATTACATTCATAAACTAATAATATTATAAGACTTAGATTTGTGTGTGAAAATTACGCCATTTGATTATCAAAATAAATTTTATTATTTTGCGCACATAAAGAAAACGACGTTTTTTTATAACCAAACGACGTAATTTTCACACACAAATCTAGTTCTTATAATAATATTAGTTTTGGAATGTAATGATGAATTTTATTTTAGAAAATCAGTCCAATTTTTTTTCATCACACACTTTTTGAAAATCATATTAGTTCTGACCGGAATTGGATAAGTGATGATAGTTCAGGACACTTTTGATTTTTTTTCCTTTTTTTTAAACAAAAACCGCTAATATATGATATTAAACAAACTATTTTTTTGTTAATAAAGAAAAAACCATCCGCCTAAGACTTCGAACTCGAAACCTTATGAAGAAAGGATAAAACACCTTAACACTTTCACCGATCGAGGAGGCAAATGAACTATCTTTACATAGACGACACATTAGAAATTTTGATAATGAAAAATATCATAACTATTTTCATGGGCCGCCTTACAAATCAACGCATGCCGAGAGCTTCTAAATTGGGCCAATTGTTCTTGCCATCGGCTTACGCATTGGGCCTATGAAGCAAAAGAAGGCCCAAAAGAGAAGCCCATAGTACACCTGGCAATCATAAAGAGAGTGGTGGAAGTTACTACACTCACACCATAACCCCGTCCTTTTCATCATATAATTAAATGGATAAAATTTATGCGAAACAGAAATAAATAAATAAAATGGGAAAAGAGGCACCGCCTTTCGGTTCTTGAACTTGAAGGACACAATATTCGTTGAAACTCCAACTGATAAGTAGTTTGGCTTATTCATCGGCTTATCAGTGAACAGATTCCACGTATCAAATCCAATTTCTCATCTACGTCTCCCACCGTATCACTCGTTTAAGGAAACACAATCTCACACGCGCGACTCGGAAAGCATACACCACTTGCTTAATCAGCCCCCACACGTACGACCTCACCTTCCTCATCGTCTGACACGTGCGAAAGCTTTGCGTCAGCGCGCGTACGATACGGAAGACGATAAATTGACGAGACACGAGATGAAAACGACAATATAAGTGAACCGTCTTCTTCGGTGTTCACGTCTTCGCCTCTCTTACTCTCTCTCTCTCTCTCTCTCCCAAATCCCTCTCCCCTCGCTTTCGCTCCGCTCTCACCATCTGTGTGAGTCAATCGTTTAATCTGAGAGGTACGCAGCTCCTCATTTTCGATTTGTTTATCTGTTGCCCTCGTAACATTGATGTTGTGTGTCTTATTTTTAAATTTGAAGTGGAAATTCTGTGCGGATTTTGTCCTATATTGTTGCTTCGAGCTCTAATTTGTGCACTTGCAAACCCTAATTTTGCTTCAGGGCAGTGGGATTTGGTCGATCTGATCGGTTTGATCGCTGTTGGCTGCTCTGATCGGAGAAAATGTCTTCTTTGAGCAGAGAGCTCGTGTTTCTAATGCTTCAGTTCCTGGAGGAAGAAAAGTTCAAGGAGACTGTGCACAAGTGAGCCAGCTCTCTCACAGATTTCATAATTTAATATTTTTGTAATGTTTCGTTGATGCCAGGAGAAAAAGAGAGAAAAGAAATGTTGTGGCTTGTTGAAAAAGGAGCATATATTGTTAATTGAGTTTAAATTTTGACGTGTAATTGAGTTGTTGACATTTCGTGATGTGTAATTGAGTTTCGTCGGAGCAGTTGAATGGATTCGATGATGTTAATTTATAAGATTTGATGCGTTATTGTTTGTTTTGTCTTTTTTTGTATGTGTGTTCAGATTAGAGAAGGAGTCAGGATTTTTCTTTAATATGAGATATTTCGAGGAGTGCGTTACTAATGGCGAATGGGATGAGGTCGAGAAATACTTGTCTGGATTCACTAAGGTGGATGACAATAGATACTCCATGAAGATTTTTTTTGAAATTCGCAAGCAGAAATACTTAGAAGCACTTGACCGGTATGTACCCATTTCCTTACATTTCTTATATCCCGTGGTGAATGCTCAGTAAAAATTCGTTTAATTAACTATTCGTTTATTTGGAATGTTTACTTGCAGTCATGATAAGGCCAAAGCTGTGGAGATTCTGGTGAAGGATTTGAAAGTGTTTTCCAGTTTCAATGAAGATTTGTTTAAGGAAATCACTCTTCTGCTTACTTTGGGAAACTTCAGGTATCATATTTGTATTTCGATACATCAAATCCGCAAGATTTTTGCTTCATGGTCTCCACATGGTATAATATCTCTGTTAATAATTTTATGCATCTGCATATTATATCCTATTTAACAGTTAAATAAATCTTAGTGTTGCATGTGTATAATAATGGTCATAATTATTGGGTTTTGTTTGAGGGTCAACATATTTGTGGCATGTGAATATTAAAGGTTGTGGTTCAAATGGATGCTTTAGATACTGACTTGCCATTTAATGTTTTACAGACATTGAACGAACACTAAAAATATATGCGTCCCATTCACTGTTGCATTTCATTAATATCCCTGGGTTTAATTTTCAGTCTTACCAATTATTTCTGTGACCGATTTATGTCTCAGAGAAAATGAACAACTTTCAAAATATGGAGATACTAAGTCTGCGAGGGCTATAATGCTCGTTGAGCTTAAGAAACTGATTGAGGCAAACCCACTTTTCCGGGAAAAGCTTCAGTTCCCCACGTTGAAGAGTTCGAGGTTACGTACCCTGATCAATCAAAGGTAGTCTTGTTGCCATACTATCTGTTAGTTACATATTTTTTAAACAACAAGTAGTGTTTCCATTTGTTGTTCTTGTTTTAACCTGCATGTGTTTTCTCAATTGTTGGATTGCAGTTTAAATTGGCAGCACCAGCTTTGCAAGAATCCAAAGTCGAATCCTGACATCAAGACTCTCTTTGTTGACCACGCTTGTGATCAACCCAATGGTTCTTTGGCTCCATCACAACCAACTAATTCCATAATGGGTTCGATTCCTAAAGTTGGTGGTTTTCCACAGCTAGGTGCTCATGGTGTAAGTTGAAAAGACTCCAAAGATCTTTTGTGGGCAAATGTTCTCATCTTTCCACCATCATCTATCTTTTACAACTTAGCAAATGTGTATTGTAGATATAAAATATGTTCTTTTGATTCTCAATTGTGTAACACTTTGCAGCCATTTCCACATGCACCAGCACCTCTTACGGCATCTCTCGCAGGATGGATGGCCAGTCCTTCAACTGCGCCACACCAGGCTGTTCCTGCAGGACCTATGGGCTTAACGGTTTCTAATACTCCATGTAAAAATTTTCATGATCAGCAATTTGTGTTGAGCCTGATTGCATGTTTGAGCACAACTTCTAATTTACCAAGTTGCCTTGGTGTCCTCTGGTTCTTGTGTAACTTAAGAATGGTGCAATTTATAGTGATGCCTTATTAATAGTACAAGAGTAAAGCTTTATTGTGAAGTGATCTGAAGTCTCTTTGATAATCTACAATAATCCAACAAACATGCTTTAGGAACTATTGAGTAGTTTGCTGTTTGGAATTCAAAATACGTAGAGGCGAATTGGTGTGCAAAAGTGTCAAATGAGCTTGCTGATCACAATGATGGGACACTTATGTTTACTTTTTTAAATCATTTTTGTGTATTTTTTCCCTACTGCTGAAATTCTAATTGGTAACTGCAGCTTCTATGTTGAAACATCCAAGGACTCCATCTAGTAATCCTGCCTTGGATTACCAAACTGCTGATTCTGAACATGTTCTTAAAAGACCCAGACCTCGTGCAATGTCAGATGAGGTATGCTCTTATCAGCTTTCCGAATTTCAATAAGCATTTTCTTAGAATATTTCAATTAGCATTTAATTTTTCGGATTTCATCAAAACTGGACCCAAACTACAATGTTATATGCTCAACATAATAGCACGTTTTATGTATTCCGTGTAATTATATCTGGCCAGCTCTTCATCACCTTTCTCAATACCAACTGATTATTGCAGGTTAACCCCCCTAATATCTTTCCAGTCTCATACCCTGCTCAAGGCCATGCTCAAGCTTTATACTCTTCTGAAGATCTGCCAAAGACTGTCGTGGTCAGTTTGAACCAGGGTTCTACTGTTAAAAGCATGGACTTTCATCCGATCCACCAAACTTTGATTCTTGGTGAACTCTTCGATCATTGAACTTTGGTTTTTTGTGATAAAATGAAACAAATGTGCAGATAACATCAGAATTGTAAGTTTGAAGTGCAATTATGCTTCTGACTTTTCAATCTTCTAAACTGCAGTTGGAACAAATACTGGTGATGTTGCAGTGTGGGATGTTGGCAACCGAGAGAGGCTGGTTTCTAGAAACTTTAAAGTCTGGGACCTTAGATCATGTTCTGTGGTTCTGCAGGTGGGCAACCTATTGGTCTTGCGTTTATATGATTGGATACGTGTGTTTTTAGTGCTTAATTCTGTTGTGCAATCTGATGTGATTGTTTGATTTTAAATTTTAATATGACAGGCATCCTTGGCCAGCGAGTACTCCACATCAGTAAATCGTGTAATGTGGAGCCCTGATGGTTCTCTGCTTGGTAAGTGATGTTATATGAGAAACATTGCATGCTTTCCATATTTTACATTAGGGATGATGTGAAATTTTTTTTCTTTGAACCTTCCCCCCCAAAATGTAATTATAAGTGTTAGCTTATCTAATGTTACCTTTATGAAGTGGACAGTGCGCTTCAATAAGGCGCCAGATATTAAGTAAGATCCTGTACTGTAATTCCAACACGTACAAGCGGTCATATGACCTTTTTGAATATCAGGAGTCATGACGGTTTTGTGCGTTTGCTCCAGATGCAGCTAACAATTAAAGAAATGAAGTGGACTTGATTAATGGTGATACTTTTGCTGACAAAACCTCTCTCATGTTGTGCTCAGGTGTTGCTTACTCGAAGCACATTGTTCAAATATTTTCATATCATGGTGGCGAGGATTTGAGAAATCACCTAGAGGTTTGTGCTCTGTTCACCTTATCTTCTCATTGTTGTGACTTAGTTTCCTCCTTTTCTAATATACTCACTCCTCTAATGACACCAGATTGATGCTCATGTTGGAAATGTTAGTGACCTGGCCTTTTCTCATCCTAACAAGCAACTGTCGATCATAACCTGTGGAGAGGACAAGATCATAAAGGTTTCACTTTACTGCATTTTCTTTATGCAACTAGAAAATTGTGAATTGCTTTTAATGGTAATGGCTTTGTAGGTATGGGATGCTGCAACTGGTGCTAAGCAATATACATTTGAGGGTCATGAAGCTCCGGTCTACTCAGTCTGCCCACATCACAAAGAGAACATTCAGGTACATGTCACTTTCCATAAGAGCTCTTTTCTGCTATATTCTTTTCTGCTACATTCAGGGGGTTGCCTTCAGATTATCTAATAATCCCATTTGCATTTGGATGATGCAATAACATTTTTGTTATGGTCTCGCAGTTCATCTTTTCAACTGCCACTGACGGAAAAATCAAAGCTTGGTTATACGATAACATGGGGTCAAGGGTTGACTACGAATCGCCCGGCCGTTCTTGCACCATGATGGCCTATAGTGCTGATGGGACAAGGTATCATGTTATTTCAATCTGCTATTTTTAGGTTGGCTTTGATTTATAGGTTTGTATACAGTATTTCATTTTGGCTGAAGAGTTTTTCCAAATAAATCACTTGACTAGTACATCATCCTCATTATTTTTCTTTTGTTCTGTGACACTGATTTTTGATCTCTGACATTGACAATGACTGCTTATTGAAATTGTGGTTGATTTTAGGCTATTCTCTTGTGGAACCAGCAAAGATGGTGAGTCACACATTGTCGAGTGGAATGAAAGTGAAGGGGCTGTTAAGCGAGCTTACAACGGCCTTAGTAAGCGGTCTGTTGGGATTGTTCAATTTGATACAACAAAAAACCGTTTCTTGGCTGCTGGTGATGAGCATGTCATCAAGTTTTGGGACATGGACAAAGTTGATGTCTTGACAACTGTTGACGCGGAAGGTGGATTACCGGTAATGGCTATGGGTTGTATATGCTTATTGATTACCTTGATTTCCACTTTGCGCGACGCATTTTGCTTATTCTTAGTTTATTACTTTTGTTGACTGTCAGGTTTCTCCTTGCCTCCGATTTAGTAAGGATGGAATATTATTAGCCGTCTCGACCAGCGATAATGGCATTAAGATACTTGCAAATTCTGATGGAGTTCGTGTTTTACGTTCTATCGGAGCTCGCCCCATTGATGTGTCAAAATCTATCGTGGCTGCAGCAAAGGTACTGTTGATGCGTTATTCTGGCTTAAGTATTTGGGTTGTCACTGACGATAACACTATTCTTATTGTAGGGCCCTGTGATTACAACAGCTGGTGCATCTAGTTCAACTGTCGGGACTAACATAAGTATTGCTAACAAAAGTACTCCCATGATATCCACGGTTGGGCAGGTACACCCCCTAAGTTATAGGTCACTGATTTTTTGTTGCTGATCTGCTCTTTTTTCATTTGACTGAAAAGAAAAATCCAGGAGCATCAGTTAATCCAAAACTGTTGCATCTGTATTTGACAATGTTATTTGATGCTCAATAGGTTCATTTCTTTTTGTTCGATTGTATCTCCTCCTAACTAGTTCTCTATACAATCCATATTTAACACCCTTGTCATCAACTTAGTCTCTATGGGCTTGTGCAGAATGGAGATAGCCGGAGCTTGCTAGGTGGTAGAATGTTGGATGAGGCAGAGAAGTCATGGAGGCCAACTGAAATAAATGAAGCATCACAATTGCGTCTTCTAAAGCTTCCTGACGCCATGTTGGCAGTGAAGGTAAATGTTTGCTTGATAGGTGCATCCTTTGTATAATAGGTTATATGGCTGACACCTTTTTCCTGCTTGTTTCAGATTATTAGGCTGATCTATACTAACTCAGGCAGTGCTATTCTAGCCCTGACATACAATGCTGTGCACAAACTCTGGAAATGGCAGAAGAGTGACCGGAACCAACCAGCTAAGGTGTTTGAGTAGTTTTATCATTGTTGTTCTTTGCTCCATTTGGTTGCAGATTGTTTGGTTTGAAGGTATAATAAGAAGACCAAATTTCAAAACATAATAGAGGTTGAAACTAACAACCTAAATGCATAATAAAGATACAATCCAAAAAGTCCTGTTTCATCTTTCATGATAGCAGTTCTTATTTGTTACTCACTATTTCAATATTATGGTCATGTTTCAGGCGACAACTAATGTGGCGCCCGTGTTATGGCAACCTGCTAGTGGAACAATGATGACAAATGAAATAAGTGAAACAAACCTAGAGGATGCGGTTCCTTGCTTTGCTCTGTCGAAGAACGATTCCTATGTGATGTCAGCTTCTGGTGGAAAGATATCTCTGTTCAACATGATGACGTTCAAAGTAACCGCAACGGATTTCTCTTTTAAATTTGCGTTTTTATCTGTTTTTGTAACAGAGATAAATATGGTTTAATATATAATTTTATGTTTTGTTTGATATGGTATATTCCATTTTTCATTTTTCTTGTGCAGACAATGACCACTTTTATGCCCCCACCACCCGCAGCAACATGTCTGGCCTTCCACCCACAGGATAATAACATAGTTGCCATAGGCATGGAAGATGCCTCTGTCCAGATATACAACGTTCGGGTCGATGAGGTACCACTAACTTGAGCATGACCGTTATGAACGTAGATATTTATGATGATTCGAGATGGATTATGGTTTTGGTATTGTTGTGTACATAGGTTTTTATCGATTGATTCTTGCGTACAGGTGAAAAGCAAGCTCAAAGGTCATGAGAAAAGAGTAACTGGACTTGCATTTTCAAATATCTTAAATGTCCTTGTGTCATCTGGAGCCGATGCGCAGGTATGGCTCTAGCAAATATTCCTGCGTCTTGTGAAATACGTGTATTTCTGCGCTCTTTGTCCTTCTTTAAAAGACCATCATGAATTTCATTAAGGTTTCTATGTTGTACATTGAAACTTAAAAGTTGGTTATATTCAATTGTAATAACATATAAAAATAGAGTTGCTTATATTCAATTTAAAGCTTATCCAGGAAGCCCATGTTTTCAATTAATATTTAGGAGTTGGATAATTTTCTAATTTCTCTGTTGATATGCATAAGGTCCTGGTCACGTGTTGTTTTTACCAAAGTGTCACCGAAAATGCGGAATGCAAAGTTTAAGTTTTGGTTGATCTTTTTTTCACACTAGGTGTGTGTATGGAGCATGGATGGATGGGAAAAACTGGCAAGCAAACATTTACAGATCCCATCTGGCCGAGTTCCTTCTCCGCTTGCCCCCACTCGAGTTCAGTTTCACCAAGATCAGTTACATTTTCTTGCTGTGCATGAAACTCAACTAGCATTGTACAAAGCACCAGAATTAGACTGCCTGAAGCAGGTTCTCTCACCCTCTTTAATCTTTCTCCATTTTTTTTCTTTTGATCTCCAAAAGTCACATATTTCATAATGTGCGAGACCTTAGCTAAGTAAATTTACATATTTGATAGTGGTGCCCACGAGAAGCAACCATCCAGATCTCAGATGCAGTGTACTCAAGTGATAGCCAATCGATTTATGCTAGCTTTGATGATGGAACAGTCGCCGTCCTGACCTCCACTACGCTGAGACCGAAGTGTTTGATCAATGTTTCAGGCTGTGTACCTTCTAACCCCTGGTAATTTCTCTCTTTATCATCAACAAGATGATATTATTACTATAATCAATCTCCTTCTGATTGCTACTTGTAACTCTCTACAGCTTGAAGTCATACCCAACTGTTATTGCACCTCATCCCTCGGAACCAAATCAGTTTGCGCTGGGATTTTCTGACGGTGGAGTTGTTGTGATGGAGCCACTAGAATCTGAAGGGAAGTGGGGCACCGCGCCAGTGATTGAGAACTCTGCAACCCATGACAGTACTTCTGCAGTCGGGTCGGACCAACAGCCTGCCAGGTGAATGGGAACTCAAGGCCATAACCAGCGCACATATAGCTCAGGCTCTTCTTCCCATTTTTAACTCAAGGGAAAACAACCTTTGTAGGTCTAAGATGGGTAGTGATTGCAAACTTGGATGTGGTCTACTTGTAAGTTGTGAAGTAGCTGTTGGCGCTCTTTTCTATCTTGAAGCTGGAGTCTAGTTAAAAAAAAAAAAACCACAGTTTTGAATGGTTCTGATCTGTAAAGAGCTGGACTCCAGTAGCTATACATGTTGCATCTTCATGCCATATATGTACCCTGGCTATGAAGAAATTATCATTTGCCGATCATTCAAGGGTGGTATCTCGATGGTATAGATAGGATAATCTGCTCCTCCTCTACTCTTCTTCAACATAGCTCTCGACTCACCGGCTGGTTGAATCCTTTAGCATGCAGATCAGTTCCACACGAGTCAATCTCAGAATCCGCCAAGTCTAGTATTCAATGACTGGCACTGTCTAGGAAGACATAAGAAGATCATCACCATTGAAAGCTCTCCAAACTCTTCATTTGGGACAAGTGAAGTTGCAGAAGGATTGTAGAAAACAATCCATTTCTCGCCCTGCAAGTTGATGCCACGCACATGCAAGGGTGAGCAAGAATCTGGAAACTTAGCAGCAAAGCCTTAATGGTTGATGCTACTTGACGTGAAACTTACTGAAGTAGGTGGAAGGCCATTCATCATACTTAACTTAGATTTCATTCTGTAGGGCCACTGGAGCTGCGACAGCAGGTTGCTTTGTTGCCACTGAGCAATCTCCTCCTGTTCACTGCTTTACTATGATGATGAAGTCCTGAGCTGCAGAGAAGTCCCCAAAAGGTGCATCAACAATCTGAATCAGGAATTATCTACAAAAGCAAGCAATCTTGCACACAAGACTGCATAGAAAAGTACTAGTGTCTCCAACCCATCTACAAGCCCAATTCCAGCAGTAATCAAGTGGGCGCCCACATCCAAGAACACGCGACAAAACGGCAAACACAAAACCAGCCTCTTAAGATATTCACTCACTCTCAAAGTAGCCACACGTGTTGACGTCAAAGGCAGCTGCAAGACAAGTGATGAGCGTGTGTTTCACTTTCTCAAATTAGAGGGACAGCAATTTTTTTCCCTAAATTTTTTCTAACTTAAATAAAAGAATTCTTCTAATTTTTCTTTCCATTTAATTTTCTCTAGATCAAACACGGTCCATAGACATGCGAGATCAATAGTGATTTTTCATTTTTTTTTCAAGAGAGGAGGCATTACTAGTACTCGAACCAGTTTATCCTGCCACCAGAGACAGAGCATCTTCGCAAAACAGAACACGTTCTATATTAATTTAGCAACAACTCAAATCATGGTTGTGATTCCCAGTGCGAGTTGCTTTACCAGTATGGCTTGCTAGCACAGCTGCGGAGGAGGTATGTGTTGCCACGCTGGCCTACTGTGGTTGGTGCCTTGGTGGAGGCCGTAAAGTAAGGGTAAACCGACATTGATACAAACTATTTTCTAAAATTGGGGTAAATAAAAAATTGCGTAATAACAAAAATGCTTATTTATATAACTATGCTGCATTTAACCAGGTCCGGCCCCTGAGGGTTGACGAAGATCATGTCATCTATCAGCTCATCTTCATCGGGTCAAATCATTCTAATACCTTTAATTTGTAGTTCAATCCAATGAATTTAAAAATTAAAAAATAAACAAAAAAAACCCCAAATCTTGGCACGAAAGTATGATTCATGAGTCATTAATGGCATCCAAATAAGTTGAATATATACTTGAAACAATCATTTATAAAAAAAATATTACTTTTTAAAAAAAATATCTTGATGATATATGACATATAACCTTTTCTTTGGAACATAGAGTTTCTACACTATTTTTTATTTTATTTTTTGTATCCTTTTCATATTTTACAGCCACTAAAACAACATAACATTTGGCATCTTATTAGAAATAATTTGAATATGAATCTAATAACTCACTGAATGCGATTCATAAAATAATAAGAGGATAAATTTGATATAATAATTTTGAACATTATATATTTTTTTTGTTAAAAAGTACACGATCAATAATGAAAAATAATGTCAATATATTTTTTTTTTGAATACATACATTATTAAAGGGTCTATATTTTTATCTTGTTAAAGAACTATTGAAATAACGTCAGAACTAACTCTACATTAAAATTCTTGAGTTGACACAGTCCATCGCGTGAACTGTGGACACCACCAATGAAAAGTTGTCATGTGATATTTTAACCTAGACACTCTAAGATTCTTTTCAAACCTGCTCCCATTTGGAGTCAAGAGATATAGAAATAGACACATCTCATTGCACTGATCGGGGACATTCGTGGTGACTGAGGGGGTCGAAGACCAAGAAGTGAGTTATTTATACCAAGCATTCTTCTTACGGCTAGATCCAATCTCCTGGTCCCTGCGGAAAGGAAAAGGAATTTCACGTTCTTTCTTTCGGTAGAGGAGGATTAGGACAGTCCTATTAATTGCAGAATGGTACGATCCCTCCATCACCCCAGAATGAAAGGGGTGATCCTCCTAGGGATGGCAATGGGGCGCGTTCGGGGCGGTTAGTGGTATTACCATACCCTATCCGTCTCGAGACATATCAAAATCATACCCGCACCACAACCGCTCGGGTATGGAAAAATCAAAACCATCCTCATCCCCGTCGGGTTTCGGTTTAACCACGGTTAACCATTTAACCAATAGTCAATCTCACATATGAAAAACCAAAAACATTGTCATTGGCCACAGATGAGGAGAAGAGCCTTAGCTCGCTTTGTTTTCTTTATAACAAGATTTGAAAATACCTAAATTAAATTTTATATCTCTGAAAAGACAATTATACTAATTAATATCCTAGTGCAACATGTTGTTATTAATAATTTGTTCGTCCTAATCAGCCAACGAGTTGTTAATGCATAACAAGCTTCTTATACCCAACTTATTGAAGAAATCCTTGTTGAGGGCAGTCACATCATACTTAAAACCAAGAGTAGTGCGATATTAGTAATAAGTGACACTTACTATATCTTAATATATACCTGATCCATTATTGCATCTTATTTAAGATCAAAGAGAAAATGAGTAGAGCATGGTCAACAATCGAAAGAGGATATTCATGAACTATGATCATTGAAACTAATTTCTCCCTAAACCTTTGCTGATCAAAAGCTTGAGATTTTACTTTATTCTTATTATTCACATCAAGAAAGGACTCTTTTACAACTTGATTTTTCTTCTTCAAGCAAGATTTCACATGAGCATGTGGATGTGACGTCTCATTCATCGAATCTACTCCACGAAGGCATTTACAGTGTACATATCTTGCTTTCTGCAAATCGTATCGTCTATGGTTTGGATAAGAGAAATAAAAATTGATGACATAAAAACCACACTTGACGTTTCGCCGCTTCAGTCAAACCTTCACTCGATGATAAAAAAATAGCAACTTCGTCACTTCAACAGGTGACAAAATGAAAATAAAACTCGTAACATAACTTCATGAATGTTTTGATGTCGTCTATGATTTCACTTAGATAATTCGCTTCATCCGATGACAGAATTAAAGAAAACATGCCGCACAACTTGAGACGAGGATTTTTTTTATTACTATCTAGAATTTTTTTGTCTTAGATAAGAAAGTTAGGAAATACAGATGATGGAAAGTAATAGTCCTAGCAAATTATAATAAGCACAATCTGATAAAGCTAACTTAATGAATCATAATACTATATTGTGATTACAAATTTAGCATTTTATTTAAAATCTTTCAATAATTGTTAGAGAAATATGTATCATAGAATTAAATGTATTATTTAATTTAAATAGTTATATAATATTATGGGTCGGTTAGATCGATTTATGAATGGTTAACTAAAGTCGGGACGGGTATGGCAAATACTATACACTTAACCTACCCGTCCAATTTTTTTCGGTTCGGTTACGTTTTAACTACGGGCGTGGTCAACTCGGTTATTATCCGTATTGACCGAGACGGGGACGGTTCGGTTACGGTTCGATTCAATTGAATTGTCATCTTTAACGGCTCCTCATTGATTTTTAAAATTTTTTTAACTTTTCAACATGTCACGGCTTCGAATTGATGAGTCCAAAATCCGCGTCGATCCAAAAATTTCTCGACCCTACATTTAACCTAATTGAATTTAGGGGAAAAACCCAAAAGGGGCCTTGAACTACCACCGCTTACCCAATTGCGGTCAGAACTACCATGATTTTCAAAAAGGGTGCAATGAAAAAAAAATTGAACTGATTTTCTAAATTAAAATGTATCATTACATTCCAAACATAATATTATTATAAGACTTAGATTTGTATGCAAAAATTATGTCATTTGATTATCAAAAGAAGTCATTTTCTTTATGTGCGCAAAATGATATTATTTATTTTGATAACCAAACGATATAATTTTCGCACACAAATCTAAATCTTATAATAATATTATGTTAGGAATGTGATGGCAATTTTTATTTTAGAAAATCAATCCAATTTTTTTTCACTGTACCCTTTTTGAAAATCGTGGTAGTTCTGACCGCAATTGGGTAAGCGGTGATAGTTCAGAACCCTTTTGGGTTTTATCCCTTGAATTTATGATCAGCGATGCGGAGTTGGTTTATAGTTTAACCACCGGTACGTGTCTTACAAATCAAACTAGCCTTGTCTCAGATCAGATGAGTTGGTGAAAAAGTTTAACTGCAAAAAAGCCCCGGAACTCATCATATTGACTTGAATAAAAACAAGATTTTTGTTTGTTGAAGTTGGTACCAAACCGACAACATGACTTTTGAAAGACATTTTTACTTTTCTATCGACTCACACTACCTCTTCAAATCATGGTATTCCACCCTAAATAATCCCAAAAAAACCCATGAAAATAAATTCCCCTTCAAGTCTGATTCCTAAATTAGTAGCAGAATTAGATTCAAAATCATGATATGATGTTCTTCACCCGATTTTGTGTTGAGTTTTATATAGTAAAACTAATGAAATAAATAAAAAAAAACCTTTTGGAATTCAGCAATAAAAACACAGGGACAGGGTGTGCGTGTAACGCTGAGTCGACTCGCTCGTTTTCATTCTCTCTGCTCATTCATAATTCCATCCCAACAAATCCCAGATTGTGAGCATGACTACCACCACCACCACTGAAAACACTCTCTTCGATTCGGATTCAGATCTCAAGACGGCGGCTGACGCCTTCCGCGACCATTCCCACCTCACCGTCCTCAAAACCTCCCTCTTCTTCGCCGGCGACGGCTTCACCGCTTACAGCTCCAACGGCGAGTTGATCTTCCGCGTCGACTCCTACGGCCCCGACGCCCGCGACACCGGCGAGCTCGTCCTCATGGACGCCTCCGGCCGCTGCCTCCTCACCGTCTGCCGCAAGGTATGCACGCACCCCCGCTTCTCCTAACGCATTCCTCAAACATTAATTAATTCAAAACTGTGTTTATATTTATAATCAGTGGCCGAGCCTGCATCAACGGTGGGAGGGATTCAGGGGGGAGAAGGCGGAGGGGCAGAAGCCACTCTTCAGCGTGAGGCGGTCGTCGATCATCGGGCGGTCGGGAGTGACGGTGGAGATGTACAGAGAGGAGTACCAGATCGAAGGGTCGTTTGGGAACAGGTGCTGCACCATCTACAACTCGGCGAGCAGGGAGGTGGTGGCGGAGATCAAGAGGAAAGTTGATGCGTCCGCGAATGTGGTGCTGGGGAAGGACGTGTTTTCGCTGTGCTTGAAGCCTGGGTTTGATGCCGCATTCGCTATGGGGTTGGTGCTGGTCCTTGATCAGATCAATGGGGATGAAGACGACGACGCTGCTGGTGATAACAGTGTCGCTGTGCATCCCACAACCGACGACTGATTGATTACGGAATCGTCAGCGTTTGTTTCTGTGTCGGTCAGCTTCCCACTTGGCCTATAATCTGTGTTTGCAAATGTATGACGACACGAAACCATCTAATAAATTTATGTTCTGCTGCTGCTGGGATTGAGGTAGTCAACTAGTGATTGAAATGGCGCGACCCAGTTGAAAAAGTTCGAGTTGTAAGGTTTTGAAGTACCGTATTTACGCTTACCTATGTTATAGGTGGAGTGAGTGTCCGACTCCTAATAGAAAAATAAATAGACTTTTTAGTGAAAAATTACAAGAAAAAACATATTTTTGAGGCCCTAAAAACAAGCCCCGGCTTTGGTTGATGATTGAAAAAAAAGAAGAGAAGAAAGCAGATTAGGCACTCTTGGAAGCATACGAGGCCTAGTAATAGTGGGGGGTCAGGGTATGGGAGATGGGAAGAAAGTTCTGGAGGGAGATATTACCAATGGAAGTTGGAATGCGGTCCCCAGAAGATGAAGATGATGGGATTTCACTATCTTGGATGATGAGGGTTATGATTGGAACCAGTTAAGTTGATGCAGCTGGATACAAAGTTTTATTCATTGTGGAAATGCAAGCTGTCATTATTGTTTCAATTGAATAATTAGAGAGATATAATGGCGTGAATGATACTTACTGTATGTTGTGGGGGTGAAGGGTGATCGATAATGTGTTCCATTTCCATATGATGTTCGAAAAGGTATTGCTTTCTTGTGTTTGTCTGTATGTTTTTGTCACATCCACGTGCAGACATTGTTGTGCGCTATTTGCGACTAGTTTTATGTTGTGGATCCAATCGTATCTTTCAACTCTGCTTTACTTTGTGTAAGTGGAAGCTCCAGCTCAATTCGTCTTTATTGTTCAGCAAATCAATAGGCTAATTGTTGATTCCCAATGTCCATCAAAAGTACGCACTTGCTTTCTTGTTTTGGTGTTAGTGTCTGGACCTCTGGAGCGCACTTGCTTCTCTCACACCTCATTTCCACGACAGCTCTATCATGTTTAGGAAATGAGAGTGGTGGCCTCACCTGGTGTGAGCAAGACGAAAGTCCAAAGACTGACTATAAGTTCAAGTGAGTCAGTGCACACCATCCGACCATGGGTGGTCCGGTCGAGACCTGACATCAAGTTTGACCCTGTTTTGGGTTTCGAACTTCACCAATAAAGCGTCAAATCTTTGAAGAAGTCGGGTCTCTAAGAACTAGGAAGCCAGTTGGAGGAACTAACAGTTGGGCCGGTGGGAAGCACAACCAGTTTAAGGAAGAATAAGGGAATGGTTTGTATATATGCATAATCTCATATGTATATGTTACACAAATGATTTATAGTGTCAAAGAATTCGGTGTTTTCCAATACCCATTTTTTTTGGGATCATGAGCTGATGAAACTCAGAAGCGCAACTGCGTATAAGCACGCAAGCAACCACATTTGCATCCTTGAGCCCTGGTCGCAAAAAATACAGGTCAATGGTTATTTCAGGTCACCAGTGTCACAATAGTTATGCTGAAAATATGTGAAAGAAATCGTTTTAGGGAGAAAGGATATCAGCATACCATGAAAAACTTTATTCGTGGAGAAGTTGCGGATGTGGGCACAAGTCCTGTGAATCCAACATCATAAGAGATGCTCCCATCATGCTTGAACAAACCAAAGTTCCGCTCTGAACTCGGCCCGGGCTTCAAATTCTCATTGAACAAGGCGAACACGTATGCCTTCACCACCTTCTTAGGCCTGTAAGGCGTTCCCTTTTTCTTCATCAGCAATTTCAGCAAGTTGTAGTTGTAAGTTCTTGCATTTTTCACATTTGCTCCGACTTCATTCTCATCCCCCTTTGAGGCCCAGCCGGTCTCCGACACAATCACTTCCATTTTGTCAAACCCAATGCTCTCTAGTGCCGCATAAGCCGCATCTACTTGAGCCATGAACATGTTGTCATAGCGCAGCTTTGTTTTGTTGTCTATGATTCCTTCATTCTTCTGGAATAGAGCGTAGTTTATGTCTATGTGCTCAGGATCACTGATATAGGCCAGGAAAGGGTAGGCATTGATGTAGAAAGGCGAGCTGATTTGTGAGAAGAATTCAAGCAAGGGCTTCATGAAGACGAGGACGCTCTCTTTGAATGCGCCTGCTGATGGGGGGAAGGAACTGGCAAAAACAGCAGCAGAATGAGGCGAATTGACCTCCACAGTTTTGGCCAAGTTGAGTCTGTCCAGCGCATTGTACACATTTTTTACAGCACCAAGTAAGGCCTCAGCCAGCTCCACATTAGCATTCCCAAGCACTTCATTTCCTACTGCAATACCTCTAATTTCAGTTCCAGGAAGGAATGGCTCCACATTTTCTTTCACCCATGACATTGCGCGGTCCTCACTCACGCTTATGTCTTTCAAAAACTCATTCCCAAGTCCCACAGTGATTTCTATGCCTGATCATCTGAAGGCGGTCAGAACATCATGGTCAGCATCATAGATTCTTACGTTCTTTATTTTAGCTGCTTTGAGAAGGGTCACTACGCTTCCAGGTGGCGGGAGATTATCCGAAATCCTTCCATAGTTGATCCCGTATGTCCCGGTGAACCCCAAAACTGCAAAACATCAAAACATAACATCAAAGGCAAACCAATCAGCTCAGAAGCACGTTTCATAAAAAAAATATGGTCAACAATACAGAGGGTTGAAATGTACCACACCATTCAAAAAGAAGGTCGGCGAAATGAGCAAGCAAATGAAGAAGAAAGAAGAGAAGCCCATCATTCTGGAAAGTTGGTTAACGATGTGATATCATGCCTCTTATAGCAAGAAATAAGGTAAAATTGTGAATGCAACAGTTTGCCAAGTCTTCTGACATTTGACGTTAACAAAGTTAATATAAGTTTCTGTGGAAGGAAGATCACCGGCAGCGACAAACTGGATCCAATACTTCTGATTCTGGCAGTTTCTGTGGAAGGAAGATCACCGGCAGCGACAAACTGGATCCAATACTTCTGATTCTGGCATGCAATAGAATAGATTTTGATGATATTCTTTACCTAGATGACACATCAGATGAAATTAGCAAGAAGAGTTGTAAGAGGCCTTGTGGGCATGGGAAGAATCAGATACTTCCTTTTTACCATCCCGCCTTTCTTCCAAAGTAAGCCCTTTTCAGAAAATCTGCATTTGGTCATATTCAGAGAGTTCAATTCAAATGGACATACCTTACTAGGCATTTCTGACGTTACAAAAACAATTTTTTAAGATCAGTATACAAAATTTTTGATGCAAGAGGCACATTTCAATTGCCAGAGAAGACAAAAAAAAGCCCACAGCTTTGCCATAAAAGACACAAAGATGTACCAAAGTGAAGGAAGATAAGCAGTATGACGAGATTGCTACACTTTGTGCCTAGACTCGGACACATAAGAAACAACTCTACTAACATGCAACGAAGTATTCAAATACAACCATTACATATATCGTATCGTCTAAGTCGGGGCACAACATAGATTCTAAATGTGCATGAAACTAAAAGTACAAGGTTCCTAATCGGACAAGCAGCGACTGATTAGTTCTGACTGCACAACTGATCTGATAAATTACACCTACATGGACAACACAAATTGGAGCAGCCCTCCAAAATGTAAATGAGAGGTGGATAAGTCAGGAGACCCATGAGATGATGCACTACTTTAGCAGTTCACTGAAGAAGGTGCTGGGTGCTGCTGGGTATTGGCATGACCCATTTGGTTGTTGAACTTCCCGTTCTCAACATATCCCACCTGTTTGTCTTCACCTGCATTTACTTTTTCTTCAGTCTCAGATGATTGTGGGACTCTATTAACATCCCCTTCTTTAGCTGGATGATTTGCGTCCTCAGAAGCTTTTGGAGCGACTTCTTCAGTTACTTTCAAGTCATTTTGTTCTTCAACTTCCATCACATCAGTTTTCTCGGAAAATGCATTTTCAGCCTTATCTTTCTTTTTAGTCGCCTTCTCACTTGGGTGTTCCTCAGTAGTGGATATAACGGGATCATCTAGCTTCTCAATTTCCCTTTTCCCATGGTTTTCCTCAGCATTAGTTATCATGGGCTCCTCTGGCTTCTCAGTTTCCCTTTCCCCTTGATTTTCATCAGAATTAGTTATCTTTGGCTCCTCTTTCTTCTCAGTTCCCATTTCGCCTTGATTTTCCTCAGCATCAGTTATCTTAGGCTCCTCTTGCTTCTCAACCTCCTTTTCACCCTTTTTTTCTTCAACATTGACTATCTTCGTCACCACAAGTTTTTCAGTCTCGTTGTTATCATGAGTTTCTTCAGCTTCAGCTGTCTTCGCATCCTCTTGACCAGTTTCTTCCATGATTATATCTGAGCCCTTATCACCATTGTTTGGTGGCTTCTCTTCGGCAACATTATCATTGTCCTTCACAGCATCATTTGCTTCTTTTTGAGCTTTAGCCAAATTCTCTGATTCTTTCTTGTCCTTCGAGGCTTCTTCACGAGCTTCTGCAGCTTCCTTGCCACCTTTCTTAGAACCAGATGACTTGTGGACACGCTTTTTCGCTGGTTCAATTTCAGGAGAGGGGCTTGCTTTCACCTTCTCACTGATCCTACTTGACCTCCTAGGAGTCTCACCATTTCCCCAATCAAATTGAGAAAGTGGGGGATTCCCAGGGTGAGACTTCAGGTACTGTTCCAGCTGTTTACGATTGTTTATCTCCTCCCCTGTTGGAGCAATAAACAGAATCTCACTCTTCCTAGGTGTTCCTCCCACCTTTGGCAGAAACTACACTCATGTAATGGTAAAGTTTAGAATTTGACAGGACAAGAAATCAACCAGGCACCATATTATTAATGATAACTAAAACAATATTACAGGTAAGCTCCATACCATAATTAAGCTCAGTCAAAAACTAAGAAACCTTAAATTAAAAACAGCCAGAATCTGCAGGATTTAAAATGGATACCAAAAGCATATCCAACGCTGAAAATACGAGCTAAAAACAGTAATTATTACAATGCAACCAAAGCCAAACACCAGGTTTTAGCGGGTTTTGCCAATAAGAAGGTCATATTGGAAGAAATGTGCCCAGTAGGCCATCAATGCAGAAACGAGCAGGTTTCAATGGAACATGTGATGACTGAAAAAGGAACCACATGAATGACCCAATGATGCAGCTACCACAGATGAAATATTGAAGATTCTTAGAGGCGTAAATATTAAAAAAAATGAATGAAGAAAATTAGCTGCAAACCTAGAAGTTGGGGATGGTACAACTGGCTGTCATTGTTAAATGCATACAAATGAGACCCCATGGTGACTAAGAGAGTAGATCTTACTTGTATAATTGTACAAACTATTTCCATTAAAAAAAATATGCGCAACAAATATTCACAGTGAATCATGATATCGACGCTGGCCATTCTGATGGATAATTTTAGAAAACAAATGAAAAACTGTAAGAAATTTCACAAGAACAAAAAAATTATTTATACATATAGTTAGGTCGTTACTAACTTCTTATTACCTGATGTCAACGAATAACGGAACTAAAGCCCTAGAATAGGAAACATATATAGTTAGGCCGTTAATGACTTCTATCCAACACAAGAAGAGCTTTTGAAAGAATTAGATATAATAAGCAATTCATTTACTAAGTAGATAACTGGACCAATTAGGGTATATACATTTTGTAGATTGTTAAGGAACATTCAACTAAATGGATGCAACCAAGGAAAAACATAAGCAATTCACTTCTGCGATATTACATATACCATCACAAGCACTGCAATAAACCAGCACCAACACAACATATGCAGAACCATACAATATCAGACATGCCAATCTCCCTTGATCTCGAAAGAGTAAGAAAGCCGCAATTAAACTAGACCTAAGATCAAAAGTCCTTTTTTTTTGTTGGCAAAAATATCCCTAGCTATAAAAAAACCCTAAATTGCAAGTGTCACCAAACACCTGAACTTAAATTCTAAATCGGAACCCAAACTCATCCCATACCAGACTAAACCCTAAATCAGACTTGCAAAACAGCCAATTTCATAAAAGCCCCAAATTTTTGATGACCCGCTAATCAGCACATGAACCTAACCCTAAATTGTGAAATACATAAACAACTCCACCAAGCATAAAATTAAAAGCAACAAGTCAAAACACAAGGCAAACAGAAGAACGATAGAAAGAAAATTAGGGAGAGGGGAGCAAAGCCAGACCAGCTTCTTCCAAGCAGGGGGAGCGGGCAGCTCGACGGAGACAACTTCTTCGCCACTCGACATCCTCAACTGTCCCTTTCACTGTCACCTATACACAAAAATGAAATGAGAGCCTTATAACCAAAAATCAACAATTAGTGAAGAGAACTGACCAAAGTGGAGGTCGAAGCTTCTCCTCTCACCTTGAGCTAGCAACTACAAAAATACCAGCAGCCAAATTTTCTCTCTCTAACTGGGTGTTGTGGAAGACGATGATTTTGCTAACCGTCCGTCACGACGCTTTCTCTCTCTTCACTCCCGTCTCCCTTCAGTCAACCCCTTTAATTTATTATATAATTTTTCATTCACTTCCTATTTATGTGTTGGTACTAAGAAGAGGGGTCTGATAAGGTGGTGATGCGTTGAATCGCAGCCATACGATAGGAGAGTAACATGTATGGAGGGCTGCGATTTGTCGGTTAATGTGGTTTTCTTGACCAAGGGTGTACGCAAATCTAGAGTGAGGAAGGACACGTGTCTAGATAGAAACGAGGAACGCTACTTTAAAATCTAAAATATCTAAACATTATTTTTGATTTATGAAAATGTGTGTAATAATAAAAGTAAACGGATGTGGTTTTTAGGGCTCAACCGTCACACGCCCCACGTGACACTCCATGACTTGCTAGCTTTCCCCATTTTTATCTTCTCTCAGAAATACAACTACTCCATCATCTATCAATTTTACTTTTTGCACGAATTTTTTTATAAAAATATGAACCACTCATTCATTAAATTTGTTCAACCGCTAGCATTAACTTCACCTTAATCTACTCAAATTAACCTTAAACGACATGTAATAGAGGACGGAGGGAGTATTAATTATTTTGGAGCCCAACTTTCACAACTTATTTAAAATATTATTGTAATTCGTAATTCAACATGTTTTAGAATTTTTCTTTAACTATTTTATTAATTGAAATATATAATCCAAATCCATATTGAGATCTTCCCTTTATACAAAAATCAAAAATTTATTTATAATTTCACTATCTAACAAAAATTTCAGATTTGATACTTAAAAAGATAGATTAAAGAATTAAACGCACAAATTAGATGCACAATTGACACCGTAACTGCGTAGCAGAATATTCCGTCAACCCGAAAAGCATCTTACATTAGGTTAAAGATAAGATAATAGAGAATTAAAGAATACCTAATTATATACTATAGTATATTATGGGAGCATTAAACTTCATGAGACTGGATTTCAACTTTCTGATTCAAACGAGAAACAAAAATCCAAATATCTATCCTTTTCACTTTTGGGGAAAAAAATGTGAAATTATGAATTTGGATAATACAATTATTCCAATTGAATTTGAATTTGCAGCCAATTACTAACATTTAAGATAGAGCATCGGTCGGTTAACCGAACCGAATTAACCAAATTCTAAAAGTCTCGACCGATAATCGAACCGAATTATATGGTTAACCGATAATTCGGTTAATTCGGTTAAACATCGAATTAACCGAACAAAATAAATATATTTTATAAATCATTATATTTATATGTAATAAATTATTTTTTATTTAATAAATTTAGTTTAACCGAATTAACCGAACTCAAAAATTTCTTTTCCATTAACCGAACCGAATTAACCAAATTTTTTCGATTTTTAACCAAATTAACCGATTCATCGAATTAACCGAATCAAATTAATTCGATTAAGTTATATCGATTCGATAAATCAGTTTTCACCGAACAATGCTCTCCCCATTAAAACTGCAATGAATCATCAAATTAAAGAGTAGAGTCAATTTGAATACAGATAATGAGGCTGAGACAAAAAGGTTTGCAGTCAGCCAGTCATCAATCATTATGATGAAAACTGATTATTTAAAGTATAATATTAAAGTATAGAAGATTGATAGAACACATGGCCATATGGGGATGTTTTACAGCAGGGTATATATTCACAGGCATGGAGAGAATTAGGCTGGGTGATCTTTGATGCGTCGTTGTCGGAATCGGGAGTCCTTGGTTGGGTTACCGCTTTACTTGTCATCCCAAACGCATGCCCAAAATAAGAGCGACATCCGAAATAGAACTGCAAAGAAGATCTGCAGGGTGGTTGCTGGGCCACAGAAATACATGTATCAATAAATCAGATGCAAGAATGTGGTGCAAATAAACACAAGAAAAGGGTATTTCTCAGCAGTTGGGTTGGGTTACTCTTTGCCAGCATATGTGTAAGTAAATGCTAACTCGACACATTTTCAAGGGCTCAGGCCACACATTATGTGATCCAGCAATGTCATCAACAGAATCACAGGTACCCCTTAAGGGCAAACAGTTAGTTTCATACATTTGCGTATCTCATAAGCAATACAGGCGTACTTGTTACAGAGGTGACCTCGTAGCTTATTAGTTCAAAAAAAAAAAAAAAAATACCCATCACAACTTGTATGAAAGAACAAAGCTATCCTGGTTTGACAAATTCACCGGGCTTTCGAGAGAAAGCTAACGCAGACTAACAATGACAAAGACTAAGCCTCTTCAATTCTAAAAGACGCTATATATAATATAACCCCCTACACAATCAAGCGTATTTACTGAATAAACATATCTGGCAACTTGTACAACCACAGGTTTTTAATTTTTACTTATTTTTTGATGGTTAGGGGCACACACTCATTCCACCTTAATAGTGACATCATACTAAATTTACTGTGGGCCAGCTCACATACACTTTAAAAATATCCATGCGCATGCGTTATCATTAAGGCTTGAACCATATAGTTGTTAGACAACACCCTTAGCCATTAGACCAATACTTTATTGATAGACACAGGTATTTGGAAAACAACTTTTATCAGCCAAGACGAGCTTAAACCAACCACCTCAGCATAGTAACATCGTCATTAATTCATGGTCCAGACTTGACGGTACCACTTTTAACCAATACTCAGCACCGGGTAGTTACCGGCAAATGACGCACTTGCATTACATGAGCAAGTTCAGATAACGTGACATCAGTCTCAGCTGGTTCCGTTAAGTTTTGGCACATCAAAGTTAATTGTCAGAGTGAGCCCCAAGGTGGTGGAGTCATAGGATGCACTCAAAAGTCATCCCTTTCCGGCCATCTCCAGACAAAGAGTATGTTGAGTTTAATTCTGGAATGACCCAATATAGTGAAAGATTTAGGGTATTTTCTATTGTTAGAGATATAATATTTAGAATTTTTCAAATATTATCATTTTCTTATTTTAGATAAGTTACTATTTTTGGTAGGATTAGAAATCCTATTGGCTTAAGAATCCTATTTGGCTTAG
>NQLW01000037.1:2396654-2406818 GCA_002312845.1 Kalanchoe fedtschenkoi | reverse complement strand
TAGTTCTCAAACTCAGCAAGGCACTTTATGGGCCCCGACAGCTAGGTTGCACGGAAACGGATACGGAATCGGATACGGGAACGGATACAGATACGGGAAACGTTAAATTTCAAAAAATTAGGAAACGGATACGGCAGGGATACGTCAAATTTATATTAAATAAAATATATAAATTTATTCATAACAATATCTGAATTGAAAAAAATAACATAAGATAAAACTAAAAAATAGGACTAATCTGATGAGAAAAATACACCCTCTAATTCTGGTTCGTCAAGAGAGAGCTCGGCGAATTCTAAATAACCCGTTTCACCCATTGCATCACTATCTCCTCCAACATCCCACATCCTGGTCTTCTCATCATTGTATTGATCATTATTTCTGGACAAAAGACGAAGATTATTATGAAGATAAACTAAATCCTCCACTCGCTTAGGATTCAATTTATTTCTCCTGAAAGAGTGAATAAATGAATATATGCTCCAATTTCTCTCGCAACATGAGGATGAAGTAGGATGTCCAAGCAATTTCAAAGCTAATGCTTGAAGTAATGGAGTCTTGGCGCCAAAGTTAGCCCACCAACTCCTTGGCTCCATTGAGTATCTCGTACCAAGGGAATCTGTATTAGCAAAACACCCAGATATGAGAGAGAAATTAGCATATTCTTCCAGAACCTTACAATAGTCATTATCACTTGGATAAAGTCTTCTAAAACATTTTCTTCTTTCATCAGAAACCTCTTCATCTCTATGAGGAGGAATTCGACCAGATCCTTGTTGTAGCCATTGATTGCTATAGAATCTGCAGAACATAGAAATGTATTATCAGTGTTAGTTACAACTTGCAAGAAAGTTAAATCTGAATCAAGTATCACTGTGATAGAATAGCAGTACCTCGGGTTCAATGAGTGAGCCAAACAGTGCAACGGTGTATTGCTCTTCCCCCATCGAGCAATAAGAATTTTGTAAACCACATCATAGAAAGAACTACTCTCAAATAATGCATAATGTGGCATAGTAAACTGTAAAGTAAGTGGACAACTATTAATATTAAATAATAATAAAAGCAATGACATGATTAATTTAATTGGACAATGGGCCTACATGAAACATGATTGAGTAACGTGTGATTGAGAAGATACATGATTGAGTACACTTTACAGCTAATAAATTATAAAATATAATAAGAAATATGACTTAATGATGATAAGTATAGGGTGAAGACAAACTAAGAAAAAGTAGTACGGTGAAGGTGAAGAGATGACTCCACAGACCACCACAAGAGAGAGAAAGAAGATGTCGCTAACCCAGTCACCCGGCGACCGTCTTCCGTCGATGTTGAGCTCGCCGTCACCAGGTCTGCCGAGCAGATGTTGAAGAATGAAGATTGTTGTTGAGGCGGGTGACTGGGTTTGAACAGGTTGGATTTTATAGTAGTTTTGAAATACTTTTAGGAACTTTTTTTTAGAAATCATCCTTGCAGATCTCGTCTCTCGCCGCATCTCCGAGTATCCTGCGGATCCGTTTCGGATACGTATCTGAAACGCGGATACGGCGGAGAGTTGCCGTTTCCGTGCAACGTAGCCCGACAGACACCTCGGGCTTGGAACACGCGTCTTGATCGAAGCATGAAGCAACTAAGCTTCACAAGGTGTGCATAGGAGCAAGCAGTGTACAAAAGAGGAAGGGACCACGCTGGAATCCTAGCTGGTGTCTACGTTGATGACCTTATTGTCATTGGCGCTAATCCAATGATGATTAATGAGTTCAAGCGGCACATGATGACTGAGTTTAAGATGAGTGATCTGAGATTACTTACCTATTACCTTGAGATTGAGGTAGAGCAGCAAAAAGGATGCATCACCATCAAGCAGGCTGCATATGCCAATAAGGTGCTTGCTCAATTCGGCATGACTGAATGCAATCCAGTCAAGATTCTCATGGAGCCGAAGATGCAGCTGCATAAGGATGCTGATGGAGAACCCATCAACACTACTGAGTATCGTTGTGTGATTGACTGTCTTAGGTATCTCCTACATACAGACAAGATCTCTCATATGCTGTCGGAGTGGTAAGCAGATTCATAGAGAGGCCGACCGTGATGCATCAGAACACAGTTAAGCACATCTTGAGGTATCTGAAGGGGATGATGCACCATGAGATAGTGTATCCCAGCAAAAGAGGCCCAAAGTTAATCACCGGATACTCTAATAATGATCTAGTCGGTGACATGGATGATAGGAAGTGTACGAGAGGTATGGCCTTTTACATCAATGATAGCTTCTCTTGGAATTCGCAAAAGTAGAAAACGGTTGCATTGTCATCGTGCGAGATTGAATTCATAGCAGCAACAACAACGACATGCCAAGCAATGTGGCTCATGAATTTGTTAGGGGAGCTGGCTAGAGAAGAGCCCAATACAGTGAAGTTGTTGGTTGACAACAAATCTGTCATTGCCTTGATGAAGAATCTCGTCTTCCACGAACGCAGTAAGCACTTCGACACAAGATTCGTGAGTGTGTCGAAGGAGGACAGATTGTTGTGGAGTTTGTTTGCTCGGAGGAGCAGAGAGCATATATCTTGACAAAGTCGTTGCCGATGGTGAAGCTGACAACATTACGACATCTGCTTGGAGTCCGTGATCTTGAGCCACACCAGGATTAGAGGGGAGTATGTTGGGCTTAATCCTGAAATGACCCAATATAGTGGAAGATTTAGGGTATTTTCTATTATTAGAGTCGTTTTCCTATTTTTAAGTAGGTTACTGTTTTTGGTAGGATTAGAAATGCTATTGTTTAAAAATCCTATTTGGCTTTGTATTTGTACCTTATAAATATGGTTGTTTATTCTCAATGTACAAACAGTTAACAATAATTACGTCATTTGGTTATCAAAGTAAATTATTTCGTTTTACGCACATAAAGAAAATGACGTTTTTTGATAATCAAACAACGTAATTTTCACACACAAATCTAAGGTGTCGTTCTGTAAAATTAAGAGTTGAATGCTGAATGAAAATCTGAATGGTCAGACCACATCTGACTGCTGATTGCTGATTTACTTTCATGGTAAATCACTTTTTAACATCTTAATATTTTTCAAAAAAAATTTGTCTTTTATTGCACATGAGGGGTTTGAAGTACGTCCCTCCCTGCCTCATTTCTCTGCCTTGGTTATTCCCAGAGACCTAATAATCAAACATGGCATCAACATAATAATCAAAGAAGGACAAAGTTCAGGCTCTTGTTGGCTATTCCCAGAGAAAATAAAATTATTGATTCAGATACGAGATAATGTTGTCATCATCAGGCATTTTTCTTGGCAATTTTCTCTGCCTTGGTAAGAATTTTTGATTCTCAAGTCCTAAGCAACAGTCAGCCCTGTGAGCTCAACACATCCACGTGCACATGAGGGCTCATTCATTTGTCCATAGACCAAAGCGCACTAGCTTTCACTCTGCTTGTCACCTAGCTTAATGAAACCACTTTCAGTCATTTCTCTTCACAAGTCATTAACCTCATGGGTACGCTCTCCAACACCAGAAAACACAGAGAAACCACCACAGGCTTTTGCATAACAATTCAAATAACAGCTCACTCAAGCAAATTAAGGGGTTGATGGCAGATCCATATCTTGGCGGAAAATTTGACGTGAGAGTACGGGTTGAGGGGGAGGAGTATGTCTTGCAGTGGATAGTTGGGTAGGGGATGGTGGGGGTGTCGGGATGGTATCAAATCGGGGAGATGGAAGCGGCGACGGGGACGACGCTCTTGCTCAATTCGACTTTGATGCGTAGTCAGGCATTCTAGGTCATGCGGACACCGTCGATTTCTTCCGCATCGTTGCTTGCCATCTCTGATGTTGAGGCAATTTGGAGAAGGCTTGATTTCCGATCTCTTTGGACAAAAGATATAAGGAATGGATCGCAGATATCAGTTTCGGAATGGTGTGGGCAGTCGAAGGTAAAAGATGAAGAACAATTGGGTCATCTTTGCGGAGGTCGTAGGTGGTGTGGATGCTGTGACGTTATTGATGTCAACAGGTTTGGGGTTTCGTCTGGCTTTTAGAAGAGCTCTGAACGATTCAGATATAATATTAAGGAGGAATGATTCAGACTTACCGAGTAATGATTAAGCATAAAAAAACAAGTGTTCGGTTCACTGAATGCTTATTAAAATAAGAGACCACCTCTGAACAGAGCCCAATAAGAACAACAAAACAAGGCCTAAGTCTTATAATAATATTAGTTTCGGAATGTAATGGTGAATTTTATTTTATAAAATCAGTCCAATTTTTGAAAACAAGGCCTAAATCAGTTTCGCACTCTTTTTGAAAATCGTGGTAGTTCTGACCGTAATTGGATAAGCAGTGACAATTCAGAACCCCTTTTGGATTGTTCCTCTCAAATCAATATTGAAGTCTTTTGATTTTAAATCAAGTTCATAAAAATTAAAGTTCTAGCTCAAAATACAATTCATATGATTTAACTACTTTCGTATAATTAATTATATTGATCCCACTAAATATTTTTTGGCTCCATTACTGATTAATGCGACATCCATTTTTTAGTGGACATCCCGAACTTCGGTAAAGTTCCCACCTTTCCTTTCATTCTGGACAGTTACCGTCACGCTCCATCACACTTATCCAATTCGATTTGAATCGTTGTGGTTATCTGCAAATGCTGAGAATTTTGAGCGGGCTGGACACAGCATAACCTTCATGTATAAGATCACGTTTAGATTCGTGGATTGAATATTATTAATGAAAAGATAATTTATACTGGAATTGAGTATAATACTATTATATATAATTTTATTTTTTTAAAAAAATCAGTTTGGTTGATCACTAAGATAATGATTATTTTACCATAATATCCTTAAACACTTACTAAAATTATATAACTATCCCAGTGGCGATTTCACTTGGTAGACAGCTGTCCACCCAGGTCCAGATTGAACGGTTCATTTCTTAGTGTAAAAATAATATATTTTTAATTTTTGTATCCCCAATTAAATCTAAAAATATTAAATTTTTTATTTTTATATCCCCAACTAGCTTAAAAAAAACTTGTACCCCAATTAAGTTAAAAAATATTATGTTTTTTATTTTTGTACCTCATTAGTATTGCAAAGATGAAGTTGTGCATATATATATATCATGGCATCAAGGACATTAGTCTTCCGTCAATCCTTACAGAACCTGTAGAAGTTGCAGTGCGACTTGTCACCCAGAGAAACTATTTAAACCTAATAATTCAATGATCATACAGAGCTTTGAAATCAACACAAGTTTGGCTTTAGTTTGGTTTTTCAAATATCTCCATTTTGCACTAATGGCCAGATTGCGACCGACCTCTGTATATCCCATCTTCGGTGGCACACGCTTGAAACATACTCGTGGTGTTAAAGCAGGGTATGGTGACTTCCCCAGTAGCCAAGACACGGCTGCCAGGACTGCAGTGCCTTTTGGAGCACATTTGTGTACGAAATGAATAACAATTTCTTCAAGAGAAAGGCCTTTGCATTACATGAGAGCGGCAACATCACATCCCATGTCAATGTAGTTCCTTTATAAACGCTTCAACTCCATTAAATGTGTTGGTGCATTTGCATATAAAGGGATTGTATCTCATATCGCTCATTGAACTCAAAACACTAACCTATAAGTATAGTTGGACTCTCTCATTCATTGTCAATTGATTTTGAGTGTGGAACCAACTTACTAACATGGTATCAGAGCGGGTTTTAGCCGCACTCCTGGATGAACCGGTTTAACGTGTTGGTTACCTCCGCACGAGGTCTATAAAGGGATTGTATCTCACATCGCTCATTGAACTCAAAACACTAACCTATAAATATAGTTGGACTCTCTCACTCATTGCCAATTAATTTTGAGTGTGCAACCAACTTACTAACAACCATTTCAACACAGTATCAGAACTACTGTTTAAAACCGAGCTTGTACCACATTGAAGTTAAAATAGTTTTCAAGTTTCCAAACCACAAGCTCAATCATGTCGAGGGGAGAGCGACTGGATTTGAGAGCATCAACACCAATCTGAAGGCAGAAATTAAAGGTAGCTTCGCGCGAGATGTCGCGTTCGAATGAGAATTTGAGATAAAAAAGACAAAAGGGGTAAAAATGACTTTTATATAAAAATTCTTCCAAATCCTCCGAAATTAGGAGAATTTGAAAATGGAAGTGTTTGGGATGATCTTTTCTTTCAAATCCATCTCCATCCTAAAAAATTTTTAGGAGCAATGTTACTTAATTGAATCCTCCCAAATCTTCTCTTCTCATTTCTAAATTTGATTCGAGAACACTATCTTAAGGTTCTAGATAAATTAACCCACCACAAATGATGAGATTAATAAAACTATTTTCTACTAGATGAAATTAATCATTTTTTGGTCACCAGAGGGACAAAGAGTTTCACCCGTATTCCGCAAGGTCACGGGTTCGAAATCCCCACACTGATGATCGGGTGCGTGTATATTTTCTTTATATTTATAGTACCTATTGTAAAAAAAAAATTAAAAAATCTACCAAACACACCACTTTAGTATTACTTATCCTATCCCCATACTTACCCATCCTACCAATTATCCACACACCATTACAATCTGATGTTTTAAAAATCATGGACAGCTTGAAACAAGCTAAATTTAAAAACATCTTGTAAAATGAAGAAAGAAAAATCTTCTTGGATAACAAGTGCATCTTATTTTACTCCGATCACTAAATTCTCACACAAGATCTCAAAAGAAAAAAAAGACATGCAGTAAAACACCAAGCCATCACACAACAAACATCAGCCATGTACCCCAGATGTTTTATATGCACACTGCAGCAGAAGCATAAACCACATTCCTCACAACTACAAGTCTACCAAGTCAGATTATTCAAACTTACAAAACAAGATAGGCAGATACAGACTACCATTGATTACTCCATTATGTGTAGAGTGGAGCAAAGATGGCGCATGCATCTGTTCTTAAGTGGTGAGGATTGGAGGAAGGTAGTCAGACTTGGTGCCGAGCACACGGGCTTTGGTGTCGGGAAAGAACTCTGCTCCTGGCAATTCAGTGACTTTTCCTTCCATTGACACGCCAATAGGGTAGCGGAGAAGGTGGCCTGGGAGGTCACGTTCTAGAGTTTCGCTTGAGTAAAGATCCCAGTACTTGTCAGCTATTTGGTTGACCTTCTGGACACAGTGCTCGCTTTCAGGGTGCTGGAAGGAGTCGTCGAGCATCCCCAGGTGTTCATACCAGAGCGCCATGCGGAATCCGTGGACCTGGCCACGCGCTGGCTGACGCCTTGTTGCTATGTGATATGGCTGGTAAGCACCCATGGCTATCTCCGAGTCCCTAGCTCCATCCATGGACCTCTGGTTGATGTTGGCAGATCCGATGATAATGCACTCATCATCAACTGCAAACAATTCCATGTTTTCATTACACTGGTGGCAAACAGCCTCAGATGAAGTAGGAACAAAATAAAGCTTAAATAGCACTTACCAATCATCATCTTGGCATGAACGTATATCATGAAACGTCTAGCTTCCTGAGCCCTACTGTAGTCCGTATCAGGATCTGGCTTCTCAGACGGCTCATATTCTCCACTCTTCTTAACTTCACGATTCCCAAGGCAGAAGAATGTCAGATAGTCCCTAGGATTCGCCTCAATACCCTTTTCACGGAGAGCCTGAATAATATCTTTGTACATCATATCCAGAGTCCTTCGCTGCCAGTCCAGTATAGCCTGAACTGAGCCACTCTCAGGAATGCCCTCAGGCCACATGGGGACTACAACATACACAGTGAATCTCTCTCCAGCCTCGATCTTGCTCACAATTTTCAAAGAAAGTTCTCTTGGGATTAGATGTAGGGCACCAATATCTGCTACATTGATCCCATCCTCCTCACTCCAGTTGAATGAGCTACCGAGGAAATACTGATTTTCTATGTAAATGAAATTTTTAGCACGCCGAATTGCATAGATATAAGCATCCTGAATGCTACGATCAATGATGTTATCCTTTCCACTAACAAGGCCAGCCCTAGCTGCATCTTCGGGCGCCTCAGGGAAACCAAAAGCAGCTCCACCATCGATAGACCTGAATAACTGAACATTCCAAGTTTCTTGGTCATCAGGGAATGTCACTGGAGAAGGGGGTATAATTACACCATCAAGCTCTCTTAGTTCAAGAAGGAGATCCTTCCCACCTTGCTTTCTCCAACGTTGCTCAAAGTTGAACAGCACATCCCAAGCAATGGGTCCCTCAAGTTTGGAGTGAATATCATGCCAAGGCTCCCTAGGTCCGCCCTTCTGGATTGCAGCACCTTCAAAGTTAGGCTGATGGAAATCATCATGGTGAGCGGTGTCCAAAGTCCTGAAGAGCGAATGGAACGGAGAGTCGTATCTCCCATCACAAAGATCGATGCCACCAACAAAACTCACAATGCGGCGCCTTTCCGAATCACCATTGGGCATCTCATGGTCAACCACCACAATCTTCTGGTGATGAGTAAACATAGTAGAGATTTGTAAATCCTGGACAAAACTTCCGCCATCATCAGGGTTGCGGGGGCATAGCACACAGTGCACATCAGTACCCCGGAAAAACTGTTCAGTTTCCTCGTCATGGGTAGCCATCAGTCCATCCTTCTTCAATAGTCCAACAGACGTTCTGTCATCCCAAACAAGCATCAGAACTCTGACACCCTCGCTAGCCTTCTTCTTGAGCAGCTCACCCAAGGTAATATCACCACCAGGTTTAGGCCTCCTTGAGTCCCTTATCAAAGAAATCTCGGTATACACTGACCAGCCAGTAATGTATATCAAGTGCTTTGCATTAGTAATCGCATCAAAAACATCTTCCCAACATCTGTGCGGCTGATAGTACTGGCCACCTGCCAGAGGGATTTTGGGGATAAAATTGTCAGGTACATGAGCATCTTGGTACAGAGAAACCTTGCAACCTTTTCTTTGGGAGAAGAAAGTAAATGGAACACCAGGGTATTTAGCACTGCTAACTCCTCGTGCCCAGTTACGATCCTTAGTAACATCAAAGTACTGCAGTTTAACATGAATCTTAGGACCAACAGGGTTTCTCTCTTCGTCCAGTATCTCAACCCATCGATCCACTTCTTCCTCATCCAGGACATCTTGAACAGGCACATAAGCTCTTCCAATCAAAGTTGCACCGATGGGATTATCATCTTTCACCGTGAAGATTATGTCAGTGGCCCTGTGGGCACAGTAAATGTGAAAAGACTCGTACCACCTTGGGTTGTTTGGTTCGTGCTCGATAATCCTGGTCCGTCCAACCCTCGCTTTGCCAATATCAACAGTAGCATATATTTTAGGAGTTCCTTTCCCAATTCCCACAGTCTCCTCAATATTTGCTATAAGCTACAAATCAAATAAATAATTAAGAGCAGTCTATAAGTATTACTGTTATAAGGCTTATTTAAAACCAGGAGTCCCAAGCGAATGAAAGCACCATGAAAATGTTCCCAACAAAAGCCACAAAAACATTTAAACATCAAAGGAAGTGAATAACGTTTCCAATTGGCCCACAAAACCTCAACCCAAAGACGCAGTCCCTAACGTATTCTCAGTTTAATATTACTTCCAATAGTGGTCTATCAACCTCAAGATCCATCTGATTTTATCCTCAAATACAACCAATAGTCGATATCCCAGCTCAGTCAAAAGGATGACATTCTTAAAGTCAGAAAATAAGCAGATGAAACAGATAACAGCTTCAAGGCCATGATTCGCTAATAAGTGAGAGCAACAAGAAGGATCTGATGCTTTATACCTTGCGGAAGAAATGGGGTTCACCACCAGTGTGGATCTTGTCCACCTCGTAGATGGTAGCATGTAAAGTACCATGAAGCAAAGTCTCGTCCATTTTTCTGCAACAAAATCAAAATCAAATCAGGTCTCCACCATCAGACAAAAATAAAATAAAGAAAAGGCAATCAAGCAAGCCAACGTCAACAACACGAATCTGATCACTCACTCGACTAACTGAGCTCAAGCAAACCCAACACGGAACAAGTTAGAGATCAAAACCTCAGATCCAAACTGCGAGACCCACAAAAATCTACTCAAAATCCAGAAGTCAAACTCTTCAAAAATGATCAAATCGCAA
>NQLW01000037.1:2335387-2394960 GCA_002312845.1 Kalanchoe fedtschenkoi | reverse complement strand
TGTGTTGTCGTTGAATAGTGATCTTGAAGTATTCTTATTGTTCAAGTGTCAGAAGTCATTTATGTGATCACCCAAGCCATCAGAGAGGTATGCGGAAAGCCTCCAACTGAGCGTCTCTTTCTGGATAAGTATGGGAAGATATGTTTGTGTTTGGACGAGATTGTTTGGAAGGTGGGAAACAAATCACATTATAGCATCCACCATATCTCCACACATCCCGTACCCTGTTTCACTCATTCTTGCTTTAATTAAAATGTACTGCAGGGGTTGCTGGAAAACACAGAGAAAGACCGTATCAAAAGACTGGTCAGGCTGAAGCCTCCTAATGACTTTTGAGAACATGTTTCATAAATGCAGAGTTTGTTTCACTCACTTATTGTTTACAACACAATCCAATATTGTACAAGTCAGGATCGTTCATTTATATTGATCAATTTCAGTAGTCACGGTTCTGATCTTAAATTTTAGTGTGGTGCCATTGATAGACTATGAATATATTGATCTAACCCTTGTGGTTATTGGTGTACCATGTGCTTGTTAAGTTAGGGTGTTTAGTGTCGACAATAGGTTTGCAGTTTTCAGAATGGCAGTTATTGAGGAATAGGGATCAGCACAAATGCACTCTGGATTTTTTGCAATGCAAAGTAGATACAAATTTTGTGCAGAGATCTTAATCTTCAAGTGTTCAACTACAGTGCAGTCTGATCAATCTCTTCACCATTTCCAGAACACATTAGAGCCGCACTTGTACTTGTCTTTCCCTTGGCACTCCAACTCAATGTCTTCAGATAGGAATGGCACTTTCTGGAAAAACCAAACCAGAAATATGAGCAAAATTCACTCGGCCTGTGGCAAAAAGCCCCAACCATGATCTCAGGAGGATGTCAAATTAGGATGTTACCTTTGTCTTGGCGAGATCCTGGCAGCCAGTGAAGTTATATGGGAAGTTGCAGGTACCGAACTGAACAGTGTAAGCCCTTGCAAAGTTGGCTCCGCTGGTTGCCAATCTCTTCTTGTCATTCAGTTCCTGCAAACACAACTCATTCAAATGGATGCTAGCCGAGGAAAAGTAGTGTGCCAGATAAAGACTGAACCTTGTTTGCTTTGCTGATCTCGAGATAATCATCGATGATTCCAGCACTGGCAGATGAGGCAACCACAGAAGTTGAGAGGATGGTGGCTGCCAAGATGGCAAATGCAGCCTTCCTCCCCTCAGCACCCTTACCTTCAGGCACCTTAGCTTGCTCAGCCTTGATGACGGGCAGCTTAGATTGGACAGAGGCAGCCAACGTCGGCTTGAGGCCCAGCTTTTGGTTAAGATCAGCTGAGTTAGATATGGCGTAGCTGCATGCCAGCACACTAGAGTTCATGCATGATGCCATTGCTGAATGATCTGGTGAGGAGGTACAGGCTGCACCTGGTGCTTGTTTACTTTTTTTTTAAAAAAAAGTATAGTTATTGTGATGAAACTCACAAGTGATTTGTAGCCAATAACTTTGAGGGATGATGAAATGTAATACAAAGTTGTGGTTGGAGTGTGGATAAGGCGAGATTGCCTCACTGCTCTGTGGTTCTGAGTTTAGCTTTTGGACCCACTTTTGGATCAAAGTCTTTTGCTTCATATCCTTCTCTTTGCATTTAATCTTTCTTTTTTGTCCCAATTAGTTCATTGAATTCTCAACACCGCAAATGAAAGAAGTATTTTGCCCAAAAGAGTAAAAAATCAGCATCTTATAAACTGGAATATAAGAACTGTTTCTGAAATAACAATCAGTACAAGAGGTTAACCAAACTGTAATTGTCCTACAAGAAGAGTTCTTACATGGACATGGGCCATTTACATGTCGACTGTCTTGTAATGCCATGAATCAGACTATATGGTCCTTTACTAATAAAAAACATTTGGTCTAATTGCCCAAATTCATCCCAATCTGCGCCAAAGACCAATGCTGGTAAACAAGAAACAAATGCGGCCTGGAGTAAATTTTATTGGATAAAACTTCAAACCATTCAACTTTCGGGTAGGACTGCAAGCGAGCCGATGTACTTGCAAGCACTCGATCAAAGCTTGTTTGTTAATAAATGAGTCGAGCACGAACAACAATTATAAGCTCGTTTAATAAACGAACCGAACACGAGCAAGGGGGTGTTCGACTCATTAATGTTCGCAAACAAGCAAGGGAGTGTTCGGCTCGTTAATGTTCGCAAACAAGCTCGATAAGAAGCTTGATTAGAAGCTAGATAACTCTATTAAAAAGATAGAGGACTTACTAGCTTAACTTAGAATGTAATTCAAACATGTAACTCTATCGTAACAAGAGTTAAAAGAATTGAAATTAATGAAAATGACTACAATAACTGACATAAATTTCATCTAACGTAGATAAAAATAGAAGTAACTTATGTCTATCATTTTAGCCAAATATGAACAACGAGGAAATCGACTCATTTATGAGCTCATTTAAAGCTTGATTTAAACTCATTTACAACTCATTTAAACTCGACTAAGGCCTTGTTTTGTTGCTCTTAATAGACTCTATCAAGAAATGGTCTCTTATTAGAATAAGCGTTCAGTGAACCGAACACATGTTTTTTTACTCTTAATAAATATTCTTTAAGTCTGAATCATTCCTTATCAATATGATATCTGAATCGGTCAGAGCTCCTCTAAAATTATATTTTTATACTCTATCAATTTTGTCAGCCGTGAAATCCTAGTTCTTCATACGCAAATCCTCACCCTCCTTACCCAACTTCTCCCAGCATCTGCTATATTTCTTCAAGTCTATAAGCGTGCGAAGCAAAGGCTATTAAGATCTTTGTAAGAAAATCTCAGCGTTGTTGCTCATTTAACTGTTGGTTTCTTGGGAGGACTTGTCGTCTCATTAGTTCGTGTTACTATAGAGTTTGTAATGTGAAGCAGACAAGAAAATTTAAATGACCAAGCTCTATATGAGCTTGTGTCCTAATACTTTGCTTAATATCTCACTGATGTGGAGCGAAATCATGGTTAGAGTATCCACATGTCTACCAGATAAGTAATGGGCAAACATTATTTTTGCATGGCTAGTAATTAGTCTTTTTCATACTTATATTATGGGCATTGTTATAATTAGTTATTCTTAAAAAGAGTTGTTGATGCATAAGAAGGCATTGTGTACTGAAAAGCTAACTAAGGTCGATACTAATGAATTTGGTTTTGTCATGATTATTGTTTGATAAATATCATGTAAATTGAGTTGCATGTTTGGGCGGTGGATGGTTAATAAGGTACGGATACATTGAAACCGAATTATACATGGTGGGATACATTAATTGCATGCATGTATGAAACTCCTTGTGTTTTATTGCTTGCTCGATGACGATAATAGATTAGTGTAGGGTATTTGATAAGTTTGAATTAATTGACTTATTTTATACTGAACTCACTTGAGTCATGACCATCTGATTGTCTAAACTAATGGTTTTAGTGAGTTTTTATATTTTGGGCAATGTTAGGTCTTAATGTGAAAATGTTACAAAAAGGTAGTTTTAATGAAAAAAGATGGACAAAATCAGTTCGAAGGACAAAATCGGATCTAATGGCAAAAACATATATCTGCCCGGGCACAAGGACTCGCGCTGAGGACTACAACCGCACGCATGGTGACATATTGAGGAGAGTACACACGTCATCATTAATAAAGACACAAGAAATTGACTCGGCAAGAGGCCGATAATTTGAGTGCGACACGTTCATTGTTTCTAAATTTGAGATAACACTGACTTAGCAACTTTTGAAGGCCATTACTTCCAATTATAAATGTTCAATTTTAATGATTCAGATGGCTATGGAAAGTGGAAACAAAGATCTACAATTTTATATGAGCAATCAAAGTCAAATTCCAGACAGATAAGCGCTAACAATGTTGATTTTCTAAACCGACTCAACTTTTTGTTTTCTAATTTCTATTTAATACAAGTCCTAATCTTCCAAGGATTTTCTAAAGATTTTGTGCAGAGACATATGGAAATAAGCTAGAAGACTTACCAAAGTGAGAAATTCTAGTTCTACTTATATTAGATCTAGGAATACCACTGTATAAAGAGGATCTCACCCCCTCATTCAGAAAAAAAAGCGGCATCAATCCTCTTCAGAGCTCTCTCTTCTTAGTCTGAAAATCTCATAGTGATTCGTTTGGAAGCTATAAGTGGAGGGCAATACGAGAAGTTGTCGAGTGAAGAAATAAGTTTCGTGTGTAAGGGTTTCCTACTTGTATCTTTTTTTCTGTTCCTCCATAACCATTTGTGCCTAAATTCTCTTATACAGTTTAGGTTGATTATATAACTTGTGATTAGATGTTGTGAGATTGTGTTCTTAATAAAATGCATGTATTGGATGTGTGTTTATTGAGCTTCAATTGGATGATTGCGTTATTGCACGACTAATTATTAAATTATTAAATTGTTGCATGATTTCTATTGCTAATTCAATTGTGAATGATTAGGTCAATACCAGTTAGTCGAGTAAGAAAAATATATGTCATACGTGTTTATGTGGTGAATATACTCTAGGTATTCGTGAGCTTGATTGCCTAGACTAAATTCCCTACCATTGATCATTAATGCATATATTATTCCTCTTTACTTTTATATTCGTATCATTGACTAAAATATATGATGATATTAGCGTAGAAACAATTGTTTACCCTTTATCATAATATTCTGATGCATAAGGTCGTATATTTTGTTGAGTTTAGTTCATCACATGCATTTATTTTTAGAATCGATTATCAATACATTCACAAGTTAATAATATGAGATGTATGTCTGTCCACTGAATTCTCTTCATTCTTTATTTACAATCTTACTTAATTGCAGGTTTTTAAATCTCTCAAAACCCCGGAACTTTTTATTTTTATTTTGATAGTTAATAATTTTACATATTACGCCTCGTCAATATGCATTCGGCTTTGACTTACAGCTTGGTAGTGTATTTAGAATATCTATTTGTATAACACTCTCAACAATGGTGTAATTATAAGTGAATGAGTATGTAAGAGGAATAGCTCATCATTTGCTCCAAACCACCATATAATTGCATCTCTCTTGTGATAAGAAGTGCTCTCATTCTGCAAGTAATCTCTTGAAGTTATTTTTGCCTTGTTGTGAAGTATTTGAGAAAATGTTTATCTAACTATAAATTTGAGAGAAATTCTAACTAAATGGGCACACCACGACTAACAGATCCAACATTAAAATTGTGGCACTTTAAAGAGCTACACATAATGATTCATGCCAGCATGAGCAGTGTGCACAGTGGGTACAGGTACGAAAGTAGATAAACATAAATTATATTTAGAAATTGTTGAGCAAAATGAAAGATGAATAAAAAAGGTAATTTTTTTTGTCTTTTTATTCCATTGAATCTTCTGTCATGAGACTCTAAGGCCAAATCTAATCCTTTGCCATTTAGTTTGGATACCCAAAATGAATGTATTACTCTCTGAGGATTCCTGGTGGAAGAATATTTATTTTTATTATATTTAACCCACAGAAGGATGTTGACCTGGTCGTCTAGATCCAACTCATGGGTAGATTGACTAATGATCATCTCAAGTTTATGCACATGCTGAGATGCAAGGCCACTGACCTTTGAATTAGGGACACAATACTGTTGAACGCCCTCAATTTGTTTCTCCAATACATTTTGGTTTGGAATTCCTAAGTAGATCATCGACATTATCTGTTGTTAAGTATCAATACTAATACATGGAACTGTCTTGGCACCAAGACCAATGGCATATCTATCAAGAGGGCCATCGCAGACATATTCAGACTTATTTACATGACTCTTTGCTAGTATAAAAGGAGTGCAGTGATGGACACGCATGCAAAAGCTTGACCATGAATATGACATGTACAAACCCGCATAGATTGGGGTAGCAGCACGGTTTCTGATGTTGAGTCGACTTCTTCTACCAGGTAAAATACATCCTCCTTCCCCATAGTTTTCAGGGCTAGGTGAGCACCAATACCTTCACGTAAAGAAATGGAGGTAAATTACTATAAGTTGCAGCTTCGCCAAGGTTGTACCAAAGAATGTTATGAATTCTACATAAGTATTTGATGTAAACTAGGCCATGTGAAACTATAATCAGTTAATTAGGACTCATTTAAAATAAAGTAAGGCATTGTGGGTTTCGAGAAAAGGTTCACACTCTATATCCCACGTACTCATCATGTTTGTACTCATTCAAGCTCCTCATGAACGCTTTCGCCCCCTTTCAATATGAAACCTTGTGGCACACTCAACATTAAAGCATTCTCCCATAATAAATGTTTCAACTCTTGCATAAGGTATGAGGGCGACCTCATCTTGGCGCTCAGATTTTCCAAACTTGCTCTAAATCATATTAGTCAAAGAAAACACATCATTGGGTAGATATTGCACGTGAAGACTAGTGACAAACTCAGGAATGCCCATCAAAATTCGGCGAACCAACTTCAATCATTCCCCACACTTGAATATAAATCAGGAAAAAGAGAGATGACAGTCAAAAGTTATCAACAGAGGAAAGCGAATCTATTAATTCTGGGTCTGGATCATAAGGTGACTGATATAGCTTGGGCAACAAGCTGGTGACAAGTGAAGATGTAGAGTGCAAGATTTTAGAAAAAATGGTTGAGGAGGAGAAAGTGGAGAATTTGAAGTGAGAGAAACCCATTTACGGATGAAAATAAGACTAACCCGGAAACAGAAAGGGATTATGGAGGAGAAATATGAGAATTCAATTTCAATTTAGGTTATGTGAGGCACCTTTCACGCTTCAGTACGTGTTATAACAAAATGACAAAAAAATGCTAGTTTGTTCAAAATAAATGTGTGAGAATGGGAGTTTTGAGTTCTAAAGTTGACAAGAAGTTCGATTTATATACCAATTCCCAAAAATAATTGTTGTGTCAGGAATATATAATCAAATTTCATTTTAATTTGCATACACATTTTTGTTAAAAATCATAGTTAATTTGATAAAATTTTGTGTTTAACTAATTGATCTTAAAATTGAAATGACTCATACATTTTGTAAATAATAATAATGAGGCAAAATAGCAATTCTGTCACTACCCATTCTTTCGTTCTCCGTAAAGAACTCAAAACATTTGCACAACACCAAACAAATATTTTCTTGTAAATTCAACTTATCAGTCATCTCCTCCATCCTTGTCCTCTCTCCACCATCCTTGTCCCGCCAATCATCTCTTCACATTTTCCTCCTCCTCCTCCGGGGGCATGGGGAAGAGATCCTC
Organism: Kalanchoe fedtschenkoi; assembly: GCA_002312845.1. Lineage (NCBI taxonomy): Eukaryota > Viridiplantae > Streptophyta > Magnoliopsida > Saxifragales > Crassulaceae > Kalanchoe > Kalanchoe fedtschenkoi. Next base: position 2,387,670 of record NQLW01000037.1, on the reverse strand, counting down.
AGACTCTGAGTCCTTGCCCCAAACGTTCCGCTCTCCTCCTCCACTCCCACCTCCGCCGCAGGTTCCTGAGTCATGGTTTCCATGGCTCACCCCCTTGATTTTTGCTGTCAACGTTGCCATGTTTGTGTACTCATTGTATGAAAATGATTGCCCTGCAACGAGATCCAACCCGGATGAATGCCTTTTTTATGAGTATTTGGATAGATACTCATTCCAGCCTCTCAGCGAGAACCCTTTCCTCGGCCCTTCCACCACCACGTAACTACCACCGCATAACTATTCATATTCTCAATTGTCTGGGATGATTTTGTTTAAGGACACCTTTGCTGAAGTTCTGTTGTGCAGAATGATTAAGCTGGGAGCACTGCAGCGGAAACTGGTGGTAAATGGGGAGCCATGGAGGCTGTTTTCTTGCATGTGGCTTCATGCTGGAGTCATCCACCTTGTTGTGAACATGCTGAGCCTTTTGTTCATTGGCATTCGCCTGGAACAAGAATTTGGCTTCTGTAAGTCCAAATTCAACCACTTTTTACAAAAGCAAGAGTTCGTCTTTGGCTAAGTTTTGCAGAATATTTTACATTTTTCCTTTTGCAGTCAGGCTTGGACCATTGTATGTTTTCTCTGGTTTTGGAGGAAGCCTGGCGTCTTCACTTTACGCAAATCCGGCTGTACCAGTTTCTGTATCAGGCACTTTAGTGTCAGTTGGCGCCTCTGGTGCCTTATTTGGCCTCCTTGGAGCCATGCTCTCTGAACTTCTAACCAACTGGACTATATATGCAAACAAGGTTAGTCTGTACGCATTCATATTCTACTCAACATTCAGTATGCCATGCTATTTTACCTCTGTGCAAATGCGGAAAAAAAAAGATGGGTATAAAAATGCTGCATTAGTGATTTGGATGACAGAAAGATATGAACCCACCTACCATTGGTATCAGGCTGACAAATTCCTGTTTTCCTTTTCTGAAACTGTTTCAGTGTGCATCACTTTTCATCCTCATCATTGTGATTGTGCTGAATTTAGCCCTTACCCTCATTCCTAAAGTTGACGGCTCTGCACACATTGGAGGGTTTATTGCTGGATTTTTACTGGGCTTCATACTTCTTATGCGTCCACAATTCGGATACATGAGCAAAAAGTACATACCACCAGGGTGCAACAGGAAGTACAAGAAGTCTAAGTACCAGCTATACCAGTATATTCTATTGGTTTCAGCACTTGGCATCCTACTTGCTGGGTAAACTCCTCCAAGCTCCAAATTAAGCAATAAATGAATCATTCCGAAAAAAAAAAGTATTCAGCAGTACAAATGGGACTAACAAGTAACACTACTGCAGATATGCGATAGGGCTGACAATGCTATTTAACGGAAAGACAATTGGGCGTTTTCGGAATGCAAGTCAGTGAAACACAAATTCTACTTCGCAAGAATCACAGGTAAGAGCTTTGCTCTTAGGAGATCCATGATTTTACAAAATTGATGAAGCTAGCCACACCAAATTCAACCTTATACATGGATTATGGATCGCCGCAACAAGCACAGGTATCCAACATTTTTCTTTGTTCACTTTGTACAGATATACAACAGAAGAAAGTGACATCAAATTCGGCACAGGTGTCTGCAACTCAAAACTATTAGAATGCTACCCACTGAATGAAAAAAAAAACATATCTTCAATTGGATTCATAAAAAGAATCTGTGCATAAAGTTTCCATAAAGAAAACTATCAATTGCCTGTTAGTTACTACGCTATTGAAGATTAGAGCTGTAGTCAATACAGAATCATTAGCCAAATTATGAATCAATAAAGTACCTCAATCTGCTCTTTAACAAAAACAAGTCTGCTAGATGCTTTCAGCTTTCCCCGTATATGGAAATATACACTATGAACATATCCCATGCGTGAATCTTTATACGTAAACATTTAACCAGTTGCTGTATTCTTAAATAGTTCACCGAGTCCGCTCAGCCTGTAGTTGATTACCCAACATGTGATGGGCTATTACATTACAATTATGTCATGCGTAGGGTGAATAACTGAATTGAGGAAACCTTCATGTATATTTATATTTCACATGAGTCTGAGCGGCCGAAAAATGTATAGCGATTGTCAGCAACATTGTCGTACGCAAAATCTCTTATAAACCTGCATGAATCAATAAAAAAATTCAACAGCTTAGATGTAAAATAATACATAATCAACATGTAACCATTTCAAAAACTGCATGAAGAATGATTTATTTGAAAGATGGAAGATCAGTGGCCTTCTTACAAGGGGACAAACTGTAGAAAGAAAGCAAGCTGCGGAAAGGGTAAGTCAATATACTCCATGATCTTCAGCACGGCCTCTGATTTAATGTATGCCCTGAAATAAAATTTCAAGGCGAATTTTTATAAAAGGAATTCTAACAATCATAAAAAGGCGGCACAGGGCATGGTTTTTATATTTTAGTACTCAAACCATTACCTATCTTTTTCAACAAGAACAACACTTGAGATGTCATCTGGTGCTCTTCCAGCTCTCCTCAGCAGTTTTCTACCCCCTTCACTCTGAAGAGCTTCAAACCTGATGCTTCTGACAAATTATTTAACAGAGGATATTAGCTAAAGTTGCATTCTTTGGTCGTTAGATATGTTATTATAAACCAGAACACTTGACCAGCAAGGTCATCATTTTCTTTTACCATGGACCATAAACTCCTTTCACATTTCATGAGCATGTCACAACATCTGGCCAACTGCGGATGCTCAGAATGAATTTCCATCAGAAAAGAATGTATAAACTGACCTTTTATGATCATGATCTCTCACAAACTTGACTCCTCCATTGCACAAATTACACACGCCTACCAAGAAGATGAACTATTTATTACATTTTTACAACAAAAATACATTAAGGCTGTGTTTGGTTTAGGAAAAATTATGGAGAAGATAATTTGATGAAAAGTGAAATCCATTATGGATTCCATCTTACTTTCCTTTGTTTGGTTTAGAGTAGAAATTTTGAAGAAAAATTTCAAAACTCCTTTTAATTTGCATGACTTTCCTTCTAACTTTCCACATAATTTCTTTCCCTCATATTTTTCATCTACACCAAACATTGTATTTACCAATTCTCCTCTAAACTTTCCTTTCCACCAAATTTTCCCTAAACCAAACACACCCTAAAAAAAAGAAAAAAGAATGAATGCAACATCAGTCAATTAAAAATGAACTGCCCAAACTGCAGCTTCAGCTTCACTCATTTCAGTACGTCTCCTGAGCGCCACCCAACACATTAAAACAACCCTAAAGTCCGAGTGAAGAGAGACCCAACAGAAATCGGAGATAAATAAGCATCGAATCGAAGTCATTACCATCAAACAGCATGATCGGCCTTGTATCCTGATCAAAATAGCTTGAAGTAGCTTCAACCCAATCCTCGGACACGCTCTTGGCCGGAGAAAGAGTGGCTGACCGAACCCTTTTTCGACTGACTCGCTTAGGCGGCGGCAACGCGAGGAATCGATTACATCCAGTTCCGGCAGCTGCAATCATATTCATCGCCATGCTTCTCTTCCACTCACTCCTCCCACATAAATTAATTTTAAATATAAAATACTTAAAAAATTAAAAATATTTAAATGTATCGAAAATGCATAGTAAGTACTAAGTAGTAACCCTTTGATTTTATACTATTTACGGAGAAAATACCACCAACGTTGTTGAGCAGACAATACATCACTGTAAGGGGCTAGAACCGGTAATTGGTACTCCTGCAATCCTCTATTATTTGTGATTAAAGGTAACGTGCATTAAATTTTTTTAATTATCTTATTTTAAATTTTAAATATAAATATTAAAAAATAATGATAAAACTATATTGATGAAATATAATTCGATACGAACATATTGAAATTAATTATTATAGCTTTTATTATAATATTTCATATAAAAATAACGAGTCAACACTAGAGTCAATAAAAAATCAAATCAAATTGTTGGTAATCGGTTTGAAGAATTTGAAACCGAACCAAAATGCTAATAATCACCTGGGTCAATTTAGTTCGGTTAATTTTTTTCATGAACTTTATTGACTAATTTAATTACTAAATAAGAGAATTTTCATATAAAAACTTAATTTTATTCAGTTAAGATCGGTTCGGTTTGATAAAAAACAAATCAAACCATTAGTCGTTGGTATTTTAAAATTTAAAACCGTAACCGAACCACAAACATTCCAAACCATACCGAACCTATCGGTTCAGTTTGATTTGATTTGATTCATTGGTTTATCGATTTTTATTTACACTCCTAGTCAACATAACATCTATAAATAAAAAATGATAAATAAAATAGAACATATCAAGTAAATTTTAATGATGATGTGAACAAATATCGCTTTCCATATGAAATATGATAAGCTAATAAAATAACAGACATTTCAAATTTCTTAAACAACAAATATGAATTTTAGTCGGATTCGAATTCATGTAATATTGTTAAGGGGAAAAACCCAATATGGGTCTTGAACTATCACTTCTTACCCATTGCGATCAGAATTATCACGATTTTCAAATAAGGTGCGATATGAAGAAAAAAATTTGAATTGATTTTCTAAAATAAAATTTACCATTATATTTCAAAACTAATATTATTATAAGACTTAGATTTGTGTGTGAAAATTACATCGTTTGATTATAAAAAAAACGTCGTTTTCTTTATGCGCACAAAATGATATAATTTATTTTTATAACTAAACGAATTAATTTTTCCACACAAATCTAATTCATATAATAATATTAGTTTTGAAATGTAATGGTAAATTTTATTTTAAAAATCAGTCTAATTTTTTTTCATCGCACCCTTTTTGAAAATCGTGATAGTTCTGATCGCAATTGGGTAAGCGGTTATAGTTCAGGACCCATTTTGAATTTTATCCCTATTATTAATATATGTGAAACATTGGAAAATTTGGCGGGCGCGCATATATGAAGTCTCTAAAGAATTTTTTCGGTAAGCAAGGGGTATGGTTCTCTAGATCTTCAAAACAAATTGAATTTCATAAAAAAAAATAGTTAATGCCAAGTTGAATTGTGAAGCATTATAAATAAAGTTGATCCGTTTATTTTTTTCAAAAAATTTCTAAGGACAAAATTAATGCCATTTTTTTATTTTGAAAAAATATGTCCTCGTTTAATTTGAGTATCTTTAAGGAAACAAAAAATCACATAATTAATATACTCACGTAAAGGGGCGCAATCACACTATCACGTAAATTGAGTGAATTGGAACATCGATTAAAGAAAATATAGATTTTATTAATATCGCTTACAACGCAAATAGACAATAGGGCACGTCTATATAAGGTTTAGGTATTCGAAGGATGTATCTTGTAGAAGTAGAGTAGCCTAATTATAATGTTGAACTATCTACTCACATATAAAGAATTAATGAGGCCTTTTCAGTCTCTATAGGAAGAAACATATTATTGCCAATGCTAACATACTAAAATAGTGAAAGGATAGCAAGCGGCCGCATTCGACAAGCTTGTTTTGTGACAATCTCCCCCACTCAGTTTGTCGACGTTCTCGGTGATGTATGTGATCTTCTTGTTGGATGGTTGCTGCTAACTCCCAACTAGTTTCATCAACTCCTTTGCTCTTGCACTTGACTAAGTACTCCTTCTGATGTGCTCCAGATTGTGAGTGACTGATCCTCTTTAATAAGATGTCTTCAAACTCCTCCTTGTTGTTTGTGGTTAGCTAGACTCCAGGTCTCTTGGTGAATCTTCTAGATGGATCTTCCTTGTTCTTGTAAAATAGCTTCAAACAACTCACATGAAACAATGAGTGAATCTTCATTCATTAGAGGAGTTCCACTTTTGAGGCCGCACTTCGGATCTTTGCGATGACTAGAACAGGGCTTTCATATATCCTAATTAGGCATTTGTCTCTCCCTCTAAGGAATATTAATTGCTCTTGAAATACTTTCACTAGAATCAAATCAACAACTGAACTCTATTTACTTCCATTTCTTGTCCGCCTACTTCTTCTTTCTTCTATAAACGTTCTCCTAGTAGGTTTTCGCTACATCATTATTCACTTCTCTGTTCTTGAGAACTTGAACACTCACAGATTTTTCTCTATATATTGGCCGAATGAAGTATATGACATGAGCAGAAAAAAAGTATATAATAACAATGAGAAAGATCTGCCTACATTGGTTATGCATGAGCATGTAAAACTCAATTTAAATATACTTTAATATTGAGTGTCAAGTGCAATTTTAAATGTAAAACGTAATGTTAAAAGACTCGGTTAATTCAACTCAAAGTGATATAGAACAAGTGGTAGCCGCAGTCGCTCAAATTTATTTGTCAGAATCATGTGATGTACGTAACACTTATCAATTACAAAAGTATTAAATTTTGTGGAATAGTTGGATTTGCTTGCTTTATCAATCTTAGTCTGCTCTGCTTTATCCATAAGATGTTTGATCATTGATATATGGACAGATAAAATTTTGGACTGAATCAAGTGCATCTATGTTACAAAAACATACTCAAACTTGTGGCCATGGATTTTTTTTGAGCATTCTTAAATTCAGCTCCAATTATCACGTGGCACTAAATGGTTGGTGCTGACGTGGCAATAAAGCCCAAGACAGGCCTGGCGGGGGTATTAAGGTTAAAAGTTGAGTGAAGGTGACCTAAATCAATTTTTGTGATCTTTATTTGTCTTTTGGTTGTTTTCAGAGGCGCAACGATAAAATTAAATAGTGTCTTTGAATGGATTATGAAAGAGAGATATTTTTGTGGCTTGTATGATTTTGGTTTGCCTGTGATAGTTGTCATACACACGTCAACAACTTTTGTGAATGTTCTCTCTCTTGCACAAAAATATTAAAAGGACTTTCAAATGTGGTCACATTAGTGTTTGCAAGTGTTCCACTAAAAAATTAGCTTTCCAAGATACACATAATGACCTTAACTGAACCTAATCTGTGATAAAAAAATGTCAATTTCCATTTATTATAAACTGTAATTAAGAAACGTACCCAAAATTATTATGACTAGAGCATCTATAGTTTCAAATTGTAATTTCATTTAAAAATTATTATTATCACTAAGAAAGTTTTGTTTAATTTTTAATTTTATGACTGAAATTTATAATTAAAAATAATTATAAATTACAATTTAGTCTTTATTTTTTTGTAAATTGAACATTTGATGCAAAATCACCCAAGCAATCAAATTGCAAAATTATTAATTTAAAAATTAAATTAAACTAACTCGCTCAATTAGACTCAACTGAACAACCAGATGAAAAGGCAGTTGTAGTCTGCACCAATTCCCACTAGATCCATCAACTAACACTTAAGGAATGTTAGATTTAAAGGAGCTATTGCAGATTATTTGAAACCATAGATGATTGTATCTCAAATCGCAGCATGTTATCGCATATCTAAAATAATAGGTGATCAATGTCATAACTGTTAATTCAAAATAAAAATTATATTATGGGTACATCATCTCATATTGCTGTCATAACCAGTGTTTGAGGAAGAAGATCTTATTTTTAGAATTAATCTTCAAGCTGGAACAGATAGCATAGTTCAAAATGAGTGTAGTCTAGGTTACACTCTTCTTATCCCTTTCAGCATCTATTTTTTGATCGGAATTGATTTCTAAAGTCTCGGACAATAAAATTGTATTTTGGATATGGTGCTCCAACAAGTGCCAATCATGACATTTTTATTGCAGTGTTCACCAACGAGAACCAAAACCTTAATGTTGCTAAACACATCAATAACAGACTTGGTTGTAGTTGGGACCTTCAATGAGCCATTGTTTGTCAAAATTAACTAGATTTTATCCCACTTAATCGAATGATTAAACATAACATAACGTGTGACAATAGCTAATATGATGTCATTAAAGCTTCAGTACTTCTAGTACACCACTCAACCTAACTAGAATAGTTACTAATTTTTATTGAAAGTTGGTTCATAATTATGTTCTGTTTTTTGATATCATATCATAGGCTATCTATTAAATTCATGCCAGCAACAGGCTTTGGAAAAGAATAAGCGTTCATGCTTTAGTAAGTGATTTATTAACATCATATGCTAAACTGCAATAGTTAAATCCCAAATTTCATCTTTTACAATGTCATACTCAATGTAAATGTGTTTAGTAGCACCACTTGTTTAATTATTTGCAAAGAATGTTGCGGCCTTATTATCACAGTTTAACTTTAATGATCTAAAAATGTTTTCGACCACCTTGAAGCCCATGATAAAAATTTTAAGTCATATAGTATGTCGTGTAGCTTCAAAACAAGTCAAAAACTCAGTTTGCATCAATGATGATGTCGTAAGCTCTTATTTGGAGTTTTTCCATGGAGCGCTTCCTCCTGTGAGGGTAAGGATATGTTCTGATGTCGCATTTTATCATCAATACACTTTGGAAGGTTAACATCGAAATAATCTATAACCTTGGAGTTATCATTCCTCTCATTTATGAGCATATAATGCTTAATGCCATGCACATAACGCAAGACCTTCTTAATAGCCTTTCAGTGGTCAAATTCTTGATTTTAATCAAATCAACCAAGCACTACGCTAAAAAAGTCAAAGTCATAGCACATATAGAATTGAGCATATATTATGCTTTTGAAAGCTGAAGTGAAAGAAATTATCTTCTTCTGATCAGATTCTAATTGATTATGTAGATGATGAAATAATCCAATTATCGCTCTTAACTATAAGAGCAGGCATGACAGAGCAATTATGCATGTTTTATATATTAAATACTCGATAAATGTACTAATTTTGAGACAAGCCTAATAATTTTTGGATATATCTCGATAAACTTCAATGCATGGAACATTAGAGTTATCACCAATGTCTTTCATATAAAAATTAGAGAAGAAAAAATTCATTTTCTCATGCAACACGATCTTATCATTGCTAACTAATAAGATATCATCGATATAAAGTACTAATATGATGAATTTTTCCACTCTAAACTTAACAAATACTATACAATTATCCACCTTCTTTTAAGTAAAGTTAAATTTTCTTAATATCTTTTTAAACTTAAGATATCAATGTCTTGACGTTTTCTTTAATACTAAATTGACATCTTAAATCGGTATCTCATATGTTCTTTTTTTTATAACAAATCTTCCAGTTGAGGCATGTATATATTTTCTCAAAAGTCATCATTAAGGAAATCAATTTTAACATCCATTTGGTGCAGGTCCAAGTCATAATGACTCATTAGTGCCATAACTATTCTCAATATATTTTTTTTTGAGACGAGAGAGAAAGTGTTAACATAATAGATCTTCTCTTTGCATAAAGTCTTTCATTACAAACCCTGCCTTGAATTTTTTGTATTCACGGTCAAGTTTGTAAATTCACTTATCTTCTTGAGTATTATGATTTATTTTCAAAGCATTATACTATGAATGAAGTGAACTAATGATGAAGCAAACTAGGAATCCATCATAATGATCATGTATTTTCATGGTTTTCAGCTTAGCGACAATGTCAGTTAGTCTCATAATGTGCTCCAGTACACTTTTGGAGCCATCATACTCAGTAGTCATTATTTTCATTATGATGGTGTTGACATAAAAATTTAGAAATCTTTTAAACTAATCCTCAACTTTAACAAGTTAGATCATGGTATTTTTTGGGTCGGGAATGACTCCCTTGATAACATCATTAATGGCAGTCCTCATCACCATAAGATATAAGCAGTTGGACCGCTCCCACCCTTGGAAATTGGCATCTTAACTAGTCTTTTTCTTAACATAATTTTTCTAAGTATAATCAGAAGGTGTGGGGAGCAACCTCACATAAGACAATGTCTAAGTCAAGAACACTCTTGACCATCTCAATCCTCTCTTTTCATGTAGAAAAGTTAGTGTCGTTCAGATAATCAATGTCAACAATGGGGCTTGCAATGTTTGAGGCATGAAAGACTGAATTAGGAAAGAAACATCATTAGTAAAAAAGAAACTAATGGCTGACATGTAATCGATGCTACGCTGGTTTGATGAAAAAATATTAATTATAGTTCTAGTTAAAATCACTATTGGACAACAATGAAAAGAACTCTAAATAAATTATCAATATAGTTAATTAATAATAATATGACATTATTATAATCAATTTTTTTATGAGAATAATCGTGCATTATTAAAATTAATTAGATAAATCCTAACATGAGACATTTAATTTTTAATCAAATTTCTTGTTGGTTCATTTTAATCAGATATCATAATCATAAAAAATAATCAAATAATTTATCATATAATCAAAATTTATAATAGTAATAAAATGCATATGAATTATACAAATAAATTAAATTAACTAAAATTTAAAATTTACACAAATATTGTTGAAGAGAAAAAATATTGAGACCACTCAGCATCATTCCACGACAACAATGACACATGAAAATTTATGTGGTTATTGACTAAGTCCTAGAATCTCCTTCCTCCATATGCTAACCTATGACCTACAAGACCCGTAATTGAAAATGAACATAAAACTTAAGGAGGAATGACAATATTGTTAAATTAATATATTTATACGATCAATAAGGTCTATGATTAGACTAAGGAGGGTAATGATATCAAATTCTTCAAGATATTTGATGAAAGGGTTTGAAGTTTGTCCATGTGAAGCATGCCTTATATAATATTCTCAATCTCGGTCTGATCAAATGACCTTAATCTTAGAATGATGCAAATATTATTCCATTTCAGCCCTAAATATTACATGTATCAAAAAATTCAGTTCATTTATAATGTCACAGAAAGAGTCTACAAATGATTGAAGTATCTCTGCTTTTGTGGGACGTACACCCATTTTAAATGTGATCTAAATAATTGTGCCATATTTTTTTTAAAAATCTCATTATCAACATCACACTTACTTTTTTTAAAACATCATCACATACATTTAATAATAAAAAAGATTCATTAAGAGAAAACATATAAATTTAATAATACACTGTTTCGAAACATACAAAGCAAATCTACCATCTTCTAAAAGAAAAATATATAAGAGATTTCTCCTCATGCTAGAAAAATTAACAACATCATGATGACAACTGATGAAGCCGCTCTTTAGAAGTAATGCAAGTGATCCAATGACATCGACTTTAGCCTTTTTTCTATTCGTCACTTTAAGGATTCCCTCCCCTAATTTATTCTTGTCATCTGTTTGCCTATAATCCATAGCTTACAAAATTAGAACAGATAAAATAATTAAAACTTAATAGATCTACATCATATTGATAAATTAATGCCTCTAATTGAGCAATTGGGGTTCATGATTAGGCTAACACGGCTTTGATCGAAATGTTAATTTAGAATAAAAATTATATTGCTTAGTTTAACATCATCAACACCTAATCCAAGTAAGAAATGACAACGAACCGATGTTGGATGAATAATAAGACATCATTTGGCGAAGTAATTGGACCCTAATATTGATAAATCTGTCGATCGTGGATTTAATTGTAATTGGACCCTTTACTTAGATGTTGTTAACTGAGATTTACTCAAAATAACGAACCGTCACAAACATGGTTGGACAAATAGGGATTGATTTCGCAATGATGGCGATGAATAATACTATAAGAGATGCATAGAGATTCGATGTGCAAAAGGAAACGTGTCGAGGGATGGAGGCTCAAGGCCTAGTTGTGTTTATGGGAGCGAGCCAGAGCTAAGCACATTGAATTTTATTTAGGGGAAAAATTCAAATGAGACTCTGAATTATCATCGATTATACAATTGTGGTCAGAATTATTACGATTTTCAAAAAGGGTGCAATGAAAAAAAATGGACTAATTTTCTAAAATAAAATTCATCATTATATTCCAAAACCAATATTATTATAAGACTTAAATTTGTATGTGAAAATTACGTCGTTTGGTTATCAAAAGACGTTGTTTTCTTTATGTGCGCAAAACGATATAATTTATTTTGATAACCAAACGACGTAATTTTCGCACACAAATCTAAGTCTTATAATAATATTGGTTTAGAAATGTAATAGTAAATTTATTTTAGAAAATCAGTTCAATTTTTTTTCATCGCACCCTTTTTGAAAATTATAATAGTTCTGTCCACAATTAGGTAAATGATGATAGTTCAGAGCCTCTTTTGAATTTTATCCCTCTTATTTATATGGGATAGCTCTTAATTGAACCGTGGCATTAGATTTTGAGGTGATGTGCTTTTCTCTTTCTTTTTTTATTTTGTGGTGATCATGAGACATATTTTTTTTTTCCATTATGATAATGACGTTAAATTCATTGCAGACTAGTTTAAAAAGTTACTTTTCAATTGAACTTTTTTTAAAAAATTTCACCTATTTTCCTTTTTTCTTAACTCTCTCAAAAGTCAAAACCAATTACAAATTACTTTTATTTCTGTTTCTCATTTTGTCTTACATATATTTCGTAAATCAAACAGAACTCTGTCGATGAGGCGCGTGAGATGTACAAAAAACGAGAAGAGCAAGTAAAAGAAAAAGCTGGGCAGGATAGCAGCGTGAAACGACACGTGGTAAGATGAGGCGCCCCTTCAATCGTAGCCACATGTTTTTTCATGGCTCTTCTTCCTCCGTCCTCCAATCCAATCGATTAAAAAAAAGAAAAGAAAATATCAGGAGGAGGAGGAGGAAGCGTCGACGTGAGCTGACGTGTCCCAAACCGCTCTTTCGCTCTTAAAACCAACGCTTTTTCTCTCTGCACTCCATCGCCACACACTCATCTCCATCTGTTCATCTCTTCTTCCGCAAACTGCTGCCATCTCTGCTTCTTCTTGTTATCCATAATAATATCTGACGAGGACGGCTGCGACGGACAACACTCGATCGCTGACCGGACTATTCCCACCGTTTTCGGAGCTCAAAGGTAAAGTTTCCTGAGGAATTCCGTCTTCTCTTTAATCGGAATCCATCGAGTTACTAATTCGTCTGTTTTTCTTTTTCGGATCTACTCCATGGATGGTGAATTGTGTTAGCGTTGACAAAATTTTCTTCTCTTCTTCTTCCTCCAGATATATCTCTTTTACTCCTTCCATCAACGTTAACCAATTCTTCATATGGATCTTCTTCAGGTGCTTTTTCCTTCCGAGTTGATGTATTAAACTTATTACCTCTATTCTCTTTTACCCGAATTTTTTTATTGTTTAACAATTTTCAATACGACAACTAAATTAAAATTTCAAACATTAATCACTTCATTATCATATTCAATGGAAAATAAATTCTCCACCAGTAACCATCTATCAATTTTATTTTTTGAACGAATTTTCATTAAATTTATTCAATCGCTAGCATTATCTTCACTTTAATCTACTCAAATTAACCTAACAACATGTAATAGAGGACCGAGGGAAGGACAGAGGTACCGTCCTTTAATACACATATTGTTTGAGTCCTTTAATACACGTATTGTTTGAGGCTAATTTGAATAGATGAATTTGAAATTAATGATAGAGATTAAAAAAATTTAATTAATAGGCAATTAATAATTTTTTAGAAACATAAATTAGTTGATGATTAATGATGTGGAATATATTTTTATAGATTATAATAATGAAGTGATTAATGTTTAACGTTTTAATTTAGTTATTGAAATTAAATACGCCTTGAAAATAATTAAGAAATAATTAAAAATATACAAAAAAAAAATTCAGTGACATGTAAAATAGTACAGGGAAATATATTTTTGCAGCATGTCATGTATATGGATGTGAATATATATGTGTATGCATGTTATCTCAAACTAATTAATTTCTTGGTGGACCAAACCAGGCATAAAATTGTCCCTCCATTCACTATATGGTATGGAAGAGAGATTTATCAATTCATTATTTTCCTATAGAACCAGCCACCGCCCAAGGATACTACTACTCCACCACTGCTCCAGTTCAACGGATCACCTGCTCCTCATGATCATCTCGTTACTCCAAAGGCAGGCCTTGTTTTCTCTCATATTTTATTTCTTTACCTTTTTCTTCCTACTCAGCTCAACCTCCATTTATCTCTTACAGCTCAGGAAACCCTATACCATAACCAAGCAAAGAGAAAAATGGACTGACCAAGAGCATCAGAAATTCCTTGACGCTTTGAAACTCTATGGTCGCGCTTGGAGACAAATTGAAGGTACACTCCCTGTTTTTGCTTCCTAACACTCCAATTGGACGCATAAGCTTATTTTCTTTAAAGCAAAAATAAAAATATCTTTGTGTCTACTGCTATTCTGGTCTTGAGGACAAGCGCGTAACTGTAGCTTTTATTCTTACAAATTGGGTCAAATTCATTCAGAATTCATAGGCACCAAGACTGCTGTTCAGATAAGAAGTCACGCTCAGAAATTTTTTTCTAAGGTGGATGCTCCATATCAATCTTATGAAGCTCTGCCTTGTATTCAAATCATGTGACGTTGCAATTTAATTATTCTTCTCCGATTATCTATCTGATTTTTATTCAAAAAAACTTTAGGTCGTGCGAGGTGGGAATGATACTAATGAGTCCCCTGTTGAAGCCATTGAGATTCCCCCACCTAGACCAAAGAGGAAACCGACACACCCTTACCCTCGTAAAATTGTTGATTCCCAAAACAATACCATAACACCTTCATTTCAACCTGAAAAGAGAATATGCCCCCATATTGCCACTATTGATTCTGAGAATCAGTCTCCAAATTCAGTGTTATCTGCTGTAATGTCACATCTGTTGGAGTTACCAGTTTCAGAAGTACCTGATAGTTGCCTTTCGACTTCTTCTTGCTCAACTGATCTGCAATCAGGGAGCTTGTACTCTATCGATAAAGAAGACAACTTGAAGGCAATCAACTCAGTTCAATATACAGGAATAGATGCTATGCCAACAATCAAAAGATCTGTAATGTCAACAGAGGATAACCTAGCTAATATAGGCAATGGATCTTCCGAAGAAGAAGCTGATCTGGCAGAAGCGACTGTCATGCTTTTTGGACAAATTTTGTATAAAAAGGACTCCCAAAGATCCTCTACAGATAGGAAAGGTACCTTCAGACTCTCAGAGCAGCATTTAGAAAAAACTTATGATAATAAACATGGGAAGCTTGTTGAATCATCAGCATCAAATGGTTTAGACGGTCAGTCGCCACATGGGATGTACTACGGAAACTGGAGGCCATGGTCATGGCATGAAATGAATTCAGATTCCAAGGGAGGAAACACATGTCAATGGATGTCCCTTCCATTACACAGAGGCTTACCATCTCCATACCTCATATCTTGCGTCTATGCACCTACTAGGTCTTTTGTGGAGGAAAGAACATATGGAAAGGAACCATGTGCCTCCATGGTGAAGAATGAGTCTACTGAAGAAACCAAAGACACAGCATATGCAGTTAATAAAGTAACCTTGTTGGATACACCAAGCCTGAATCACAGTTATAAGAGTGGTTTTGTGCCATACAAGAGGTGCTTTACCGCAGGAGGTACTAATTCTGACTATGACAGAAGAGGAGGATGGCCTAAGAGTTCAACTGTGCCTGTAAGTCACCTTATTTAACAGACATTTTCTGATCCAAATTGTAAAGAAATCTTCAAAGAAGACTTGGTTATTGAGGGATTAATCCAATAACTGTCATTTGTTTGGAGGAGCTGGATGAAACTCCATCCACGGTCAGCAGTTTTTCCTTGAAGAGCGCAGATTTCAGAATTTTTGCTGCTGTCCAGAGCTGCTTTAAATTTGTTGTACATTTCTCTCTTGTGGCACATGCTGAGTGCCATAGTTAAGAGTCAGGATGAGCATCTGTTCTCAGAACTTAATAATTTTGTTACTGAAATTTGATAGTCTGTATATGAAACTGAAATAAAATGTTTATTCCCATAACCTGTACTATGTATCTTTCCTTTTGAATAAAATTTATCTCCCAAGCATTAAAAAAAGTGCAACTTTCTTTACTACTGTGCAAGCCTGCAAGGTGTTGCAGACAGAGATAAGTTAAACGGGTACAACATGGGCCAGCAGACATGCTCGGCTTCATTTGAAATGCTCCACTTGGTGACTCAAAATCGAGCTTAAAAGCAACAACATCTGCAATTGGAGAAGCCAACAGCTGAGTGTCATGTGGATCAATCATGACGGAACTGAACCTAGGTTTCTGAATCACTTTCCCATTCCATTTCCTGACATCTCCGTCCCACATACTCCTTGTTTCCTCTCATCACAGTTGCCAATTCTTGTATTGTGCAAGAGCTGCTCCGCCCCATTTTGTCTGACAGTATCTGAACCTCCTTCGTAAGTCCAAACCCCACTAGCTTGTTCCGCAACATCTCAACTGTGTTGTGATAAGGTGGTATTCCTTCATCGATCATCATCTCAAAGTACTTGCACGCATCTTCTAGCTTCCCTTTCTTTCGGCACAGACCATGGACCATGACAGAGTAAGTCGAAACAGAAGGATAAAACCCTCTGTCTCCCGTATGCAGCCAAAGTGCCTCCATCCGGTCGAATCTTCCCACCCTTATTAAAAGCTTGAGAATCATGTTATACATATGCGTATCAGGGACACAGTTATCTTTCTCCATCAATGCAACCAACTTGAGAGCTTTATTCACTTCCGAATGATCACAATGATAAGCCAGGATTGTTTTATGACTCCACAAGTCAGGGGTGACTCCCATCTCCACCATCTCCCCCAAAAGCTGATAAGCCTCATCCACCCTCGCATCTGCGCAGAGTTTCTTGATTACATAATTGTAGGTAAACACATTAGGTGCCAAGTCATGTCTCTTCATTCTATCCAGCATCCTGAAAGCTGAGTGGAGATCATTTGCCTCACATGCAGCCCGAATAAATGTGGCATAAGTGCAAGCATCCGGCTCCAATCCCTTGGAGCCCATCTCGCCAAGCAGTTTATAAGCCTCGCCCATCTCCCCACCTTTGCACATAGCCTCAAACAAGCTGTTACAAGCAGGCACATCAACTGAACACCCTCGTTCAACCATTTCATCAAACAGTTTCCGTGCATTTCCACTATCCCCGATATCCCCAAGACCCCTGATCAAAATACTGTAAGTTTTGGCAGTGGGAGCAAAGTGAAGCTTCACTAGATCAAAATACTGTTTGGCTTCCTCAACATGCTTCCTTTTACACAACGCGTACAACAGCTGATCCAGATCATTACAACTGGGTTCGACACCGAATTCAGCCATTCTACCAAAAGCCCGAATCGCGTCATTAGGCAGATTGGCTCTGCTATACGACCAGAATACGATCCAGAAAATCTTAGGGCAAATCTCACAGCACCCAGAATCTCGAGCTTCGATCAAAAAATCCCAAAGAAATGGAAACTGCTTACTACTCCCCAACACATCAACCAAAATGTGGCAGCTTTGGGAGGTGGGACGAAAATGTGGCAAGGTTTTAGCCCAGTTGAAGAACCTGTAGGCTGAAAAGCCGAGATTTTTGCAGCGCTTGAGAACTTGTTCAACCAAATCGGCGGAGATTTCAGATGAGAACTGAGGTAGACGTGACTCCAAGTCGTGAGTGGGATCGCGATAATCGCTCAGCAAGCGGGAAATCTCATTGACGTGATCGGATTTGGATGGAATTGCGTGAGCACTGAATTGTGTGGAGGTATTGATAGAGGGGTGGTTCGGGAAATGCAAATGGGAGCGGAAGGATTTGAAACGAGATGCCATCCACCTGACCGCCATTTTTTGTTTTCAATTCAAAGATGACTTTGAGCTTCATACGGTCATACCTGCTTGGTAGCAATCATGTTTGTTTTTCTTTCTCACAATTTCCGCAGATTCGTACATGCTCAGGAGTATGTACTCCTCAAGGGACGTCGTTTTGAATTTAATTAAAATAGCGTCATTTTATTTGATTCTTCATGTGTCTTTATTTTGTATTTTACTAAAACGGTGTCGTTTTTTTGTTTAATAATAAAAAGGTAAAATACAAAAACATACTCTGAACTACCACAGATTTTCAATTTAAGTACCGAACTCTTTGATTATGCAATTCAAGTACTCTACACTAAATTGAAAGAAAAAAACTAAAGCTGTAAGCCTCACCGTACATTCAAAATTCTAAACACAATTTTAGGGTTTCAATGTTCGATAGAAGATATATTTTGGGGATGTTGATGGAGGAGAGCTCATTGAAATCGGGCATGATGCAGTAACCCTTGCCGCTATTAGGCAAACCGACATGGTGCAGGAGCTGCTGCCGCAATTGGGCAAACCAGGACAGCCGAAGACCACCGAACTTTTCTCGCTTGGGATTGTTGACGGTTCTGCACCTTTGTGGAGGAAGATCGTGGATGAAGTCTGGTATGAAATTCACGAGAATCAACATTGAAACCAAGACAGCCGCTATTTGATTCTCGCATTGAAACCAAATCGTTCTGACCTGTTCCTGCACCAGAGCATCCTTGGTTCGTGGCTGGCGGTGGCATCGGTTATTGATTCGTTTCCCTACCTGCGACTCTCCGCTCCTGCAAATTAGATTTGGATTTGTTTCTGGCAGAAACTGTATGTTAGGGTTTGCTGAAACGATAAATATGAGGCGTTAGTTTTTTTCTTTCAATTTAGTCCAGAGTACTTGAATTGCATAATCAAAGAGTTCGGTACTTAAATTGAAAGTCTGTGGTAGTTCGGGATATCTTTTTGTATTTTACCCATAATAAAAACGTGTTAAACCCTTTTCTTTATCAAAATTGATTGGATATTCACCAGAATTACTTATATATTAATGAGAATTGCTCATAAATTTATCAGATTATTTTATGGTTTATATTCATTATTTTTGCTTCCATATTCATCAGAAATGCCTTGATATTCACCAGAATTGCTTATATATCCATCAGATTTGCTCCTATATTTATCAGATTATTTATGATCTATATTCATTATTTTTGATTCCATATTAATCAGAAATGCCTCGATATTCACCATAACTGCTTTGATATTCATCAGAATTGCTCCTATATTCATCTGATTATTTTTTATTCTATATTCATCAGAAATGCCTCGATAATCACCAAAATTGCTTATATGTTCATCAGATTATTTCTGATGATGATTGATGCATTCCTGATGAATATCGATGCATTTCTGATGAATATGAAAGTAAAACTAGTGAATAAATAATCATAAAATAAACTGATAAGTTCATAAAAATTTGTGATGAATATCTAAACAATTCCGGTGAATATATAATGAATTTTCGTGAAGAACGAGGTATTTCTGATGAATATGTAAGTTATAAAAAAGAATAAAACGACGCCGTTTTGTATAAAGTTAAAACGGTACTGATTGAAGCAACTTAAACTAAAACGACGTCGTTTTAAATTAAATCAAAACGGCGTCACGTTAGGGAGTAGGTACCCCCACAACATGGAAGAGTGATTGCACAATTTCCTTAATCCAAACAGAGCTCTGGACGGTATAAAACATAAATACTCAAAAGAAAATGTAAAGAAAATAAATAAAATTTATTTCAATAGAAATTAGTATTTGTGTCTCATAAATATATTTTTTAAAATTCTTCTACCTTTAATCCACACTTGTTAGCAATTATTAAAGATGGTATAATATAGTTAATAGTAGTATAACATATTTGATTTTACTAATATGGATTAATATCTCAAGAATAAAATTTATTTTTACAATCTCCAACCATCAAAATATGCAAATTATTTACATTAATACTAATATTCGAATTATTTATACATTACCGAATAGGAGCTTAACGTCATAGCTCCTTTTTTGTTCAAGGCCAATCGTTCATAACTCAGTCTTGGATCGAATTAGAGATTGGTTAAATTCTTAATCAATACGACTAATTATGTGTTAGTCACATTCACCAGTCCTTTCGAATTGAAAAATTTAGAGTCATTACCAAAAGTTAATAGGCTTACCGTTGAGGTTTTTAGCCGTTAAGAAACCGGTACATAAGTTTGTATCGTTAAAAAAATGTTAACTTAGCCAGTAATTTTTTAATTGATTAGTTCACAGTTAACTTACCATCTAAAAAGTGCAGTATTTAAGCCTTTTTAAAAGGAGCTTTGATACTGGTAAAAATAATTTATAATCCTGGCAAGTACGGGATCGTCTAAGGAGCTAGGGCTTATCCGAGCGACTAGGTCACTAACATTTACGTATTTAACTCTCTAATCAGCACATCGAGGTAACTTCGATTTTTGCCTCCGTTGGCTCGATGCCTACAGGATAGAGGTAAGATTTTTTCGACTTGACAACCATCATTCAATTTTTTTTGACAACCTTCGATTCTCGCCTTCATTGGCTAGAGTATGACCAAAGAGGGTGATAAAAGCTTATGCTCTTATATTACACATAATTTATGCTCAATTATTATTATTTGTTGATCGTAAGACAGTGGATGCTAACATGAATATAAAAGAGAGTATGTGTCAATTGATATAAGAGGATAACTTTTTTAAATGAAACATAATTAAGTAAGAATACAATACTTTAGGATCCATAGATCTTTTGGAACACGAAAACACTACTCACTCATGGTTTTGGAAAAATTCATGACTTCTTCTTAGAAGACTATAAGAATTCGAGAGAGATGCTCTTCCTTGGCTTGAGTGTGTACACTACAAAAATATAACAATTTTGCGACCAAAATACACTTGACCAGAAACCCGTCGAAAGAGTTCTGGCCCGTTTCCGATCAAATTCCGACATCTTATCAACCAGATTTGGTATTGTAAAATAAAAAATAAAGCTTAATGTTTATATGCCTACAAATGGTTAAAAACCGGTTGAAACAATGGTGATATTTCTGGTTAATTTTCGGCCACATTTTGTGTTTCCGGTTTTTTGTGCACAAGAATCACGCAGTGGCCAAAAAATCCCTAAAAATATGGACGGACATGTGCTAATGATTTTTTTTTATCAAAATTTAAAATCACATTAATCAATGATAAAAAAAACCTATAAAATTTAAGCGGCTTTCATATTTGTCGCAAGTCAACAAAAAACAAAACGAGATTTCCAAATCATGAAACAGCAATCTTGTTCCTCAAAACAGCCATGGAGGCAAGTTTTTGGTAACACAGCTAAGAAGCACAATAAATGACAGAAGATGTTCGAGTCTAAAAGGATCAAAATGTAATATTTTGTGGCTGCTCATTCATCCTCAGAGATTTTTCCCTTCTCACTGACATAGACACCGTCAAGAAACTTTCGGATATCCTTGTTCTTCACGTGGCATTTCTGGTTAATAAGGGCACATGATCGAGAGAGACGAGCTCAATGTCATTTCCATCCAAGACAATCTCATCCTTGACCTTCTCTGATCTCACAATGGAAACACCTTCAAGCATATCCACCTTCCTTACCTTCTTCTCTCCAAGAAAGTTATGGATCTCAATCCCCTTGTTGCCGTTGGTGATGGAGGCATTGATAGGAAAATGAGCGTAGACGAACCTCATCTTGTACCTATAACCCTTGGTCACGCCGGTAATCAAGTTATCCACGTGCGACAGCGCGGTCCTGATGGCGGCGGTGGCCTTCCTGGACCCGAACCAGGCGTCGATCTTCAGCTTCTTCTTACCGGTCTCGGCGTCCTTGATGAGATCGAAGTCGAGGCTCAGGTGCTTGAAGTCACACACCAGCTTCCCCCTCGGGCCCTCGATCTCGATCACCTTGGCCTTGATTTTGATCTTCACCTCGTCGGGGATGTCCATCGTCTCTGATGAGAGGATCGTCTTCATCTTCGCAGGTGAGTTTGCGGAGTGGTGAGTGAGGGAGATGCGCAGGTTCCGACATGTGCTAATGATATTGGTTAGCTTTCGACTAATTTAAAATGGTAGAAAACTAGCAAGAAAAATTGAAATAAATTTCGAACGCAAGTCTTTTTCTCTCCTCCGTTACTCCCTCCTCACTACCCTAAACTGTCCAGCAAATCCGTTTCTCCCTCCTCCGACCACGCTTCGACAACCTCCTTTTCCTCCTTCAATGACCGCCTAAACCACCTCCTACCCACAACCCCTCCTTCTACTTTAAACATTCTAAACCCCCACCTTCTATATTCTTTGAAAACCCCCTAATATTTCAAGTAAGTGTTCAGTTTTGTTGATTTATACATTCATATATGTGATTTAGTTGATTTATGATGAACTTGATTGTGTTGAGCTATAGTGTTAAGTTTATACATCAATTTATACTTAGATGAATTTTTATTTATTTGTACATTCATATATGTGATTTAGTTGATCAAGGACTAATTTGATTATGTGGAGTTTCAATGTTGATTTTGTACATAAAGCTATATTTAGATGAATTTTAATTGGTTTATACGTTCATATATGTGTTTAGTTGATTTTGGATGATTTTGATTGTGTAGAATTTTAATATTGATTTTGAATGATTTATATGTTCATATATGTTGAATTTTAGTTAGTTTATACATAAATTTATACTTGTATTGAGTATGATTTGAAATATGATTGAGTTTTAGTTTATACATTCATGTATGTTGATGTTGGTGCTTAGATAACAAATTCTTTTTGTGTGACTTGCAGGCATGGGTCCTTCGCCTCCTGTCAAAAAGAAGGACAAGACATCGCGTGTGGAGTCTCCAGCTAGTCAGGGGGCGAGTGCGAGAAGGATGCCAACCTGTTCAGTCTGATGGAGTTGGTTGCACCGTGTGGCATATCGTCTGAGCAGAGTCCAGAGGCTTAGACTCCACTCCCTACGGCAGTTGACTTGGGAGCTTCTTTTGATAAAGTTGTGGACTCTAGATGCGGTTCACAGCCTATGGGTGAGTCGAGCATCAGAGAGACCCCACTCGGAGCTCAGAAGTTGGCGAGTGGATCCTCATAACACCTGCTCCGTCTAGTGGGTAAGTCAAACTCGATTATTTTCATTAAGTATATGCAAGTGCACAATGTGATTTTCTATTTATTTGGTATCCTTGTTTCAGGTTTATCGCACAGGATGTGAGCAGGGAGGTGCAATCGATCATGCACATTAACTGGAGTGGGCCTTGAATTAAGGGCTCCGAGGTTCTCAGTGAATCCGCAAGAGGTGGTTTGACAAGTTCAAGGTTTATTTTTGATTTAGGCTTGAAGCTCACATTTTATAAACTTGTAGTTAGCGATCTAACACTTACATTTTTCACAGAAAAATACATTTGTCGATCAGAGGATGATTTGAAGGCTGCCAAATGCTTCAAGGCGAAGTGGTGTGGTATTTCATCACACTCACTTCGCACGACTCGTGAAAATGAATTCTTGAACCCCACTTCATCGGGGGAGTCTTCTAGCTAGAGATGACCGAGCAGATGAAGATGTCAGAGTTTGAGGAGTTGCAGACATGAAATTGGCAGAATCAGCGCGAGGAAGGTACCGGAAGAGGACTAGTGACCCATCACTTTGAGTGGAAGGGTGCGAAAGTGCATGTGACGGAAATGTTAAAGTGTCTTCACCTAATATAGTTATGTATTTTAGAGGTTTTATGAGATGTACTTCAACTTGCTAACTCATATTTTTATTGCCAACAAAGAGCGTCTCATTGGAAAAGGAGGCCAACCAATTTGATGTCTATAAGGCAATGAAGATAGGAAAGCAGAAGAACAATGACATCGTCAAGCCAGAAGCATAACGTCGCTTGGTAAAGCTAACTACCTTTCGACGTGATTTCTCAAATAAAAAGAATTAATAGTTTGTTATTCTAGATTTTTTTATTGACATTCATGTTTTTAAAAGGTGGCACTTGACCCTGATTGTCATCTTTCCAAAGGAGTCCACTGTCTATTACTTGGACTCCATTACATGCAAAGAGGCCCCTGAGACGCTTCTAAAGTTTCTAAATGAGTTAGGTCATCTAATATTTTAATTTTTTATTCATTTATATTATTTTAAATACCTAGCAACTCACATCTCTGTTTGTGTAATATATTAATGCACGGCTATCATGTGTGATAGTGACGGTAAAATTTTGATGTTAACATAAAGTAATAATTTATCAAATAATTATGGTCTCACCAACGATCTGAACTTTTAATAGTGCCCACGATAGCCTACAGACTCGAAGCTGTGCAAAAATACACGTATGTAGAAAAATTCACCGCATTATCGAGGTTATCTCCTCGGCCTGAATGAGCACGATTCAATCTTCAACATGTAAATTTTAATTATTTCATGATTTTTATAGTATTACAATTATAATGTGTTACTATACTCTTTTTAATTATTTTTAATTATATATAGTACTTTGGTGCGGTGTCACACCTGATGCCGAGTTAGTAATTGACTTGGTGAGAGAGGAGACAAAGCGGTGTATGTAATGGACGTTCATCGGATAACTGTAGCTGGCAGTTTATAGGCTTTATATTGTTGCATATGATGTTTTATCTGATATATTTTATGATAGATTGAAACAAGTATATATCATGTATTTTTATCTTTTAAGTGTCAATATATTTTGTGTTTTTTATTATTTAAAGTACTTTTTAATTGAAAATTAAATTAATATAATTAATTAATGATTTTATTTTTCTAATTTATTTTAACTATAAATTCATTTATAATTAAAATAAATTAGAAATAAAACCAATAATTTAAATCAAAAAACTTATTACCACACTTCATTCTTTGAAGTGTGGTAATTGGTTGATACCTCTTACGCCATTTTGTATTATACTATTTCGGATGGTTGCTCTTACAATGCTTCACAAACGTGGTGATTGGCGGCCATAATTTTTTTTTTATTGTAATTAACTGTAATTTTTTTTTCTGGAAAATTTTTATTGATAAAGCGGAATACAAGGCTAGAAGATTCGACAAGAGGCTGTGCGCCTGGAATCCAATAAAATTAAGGAACGAACATCAGAACTAAAGTCGCTCAGGCATGAAGAGATTTTCGCCCCAGAACTTGGCGCCTCTCTGGCCAAAAGATCAGCAACACAGTTAGCCTCACGAAAAATTAAGGAATTAACATCGAAACTAAAGTCGCTCAGGCATGAAGAGATTTTCGCCCCAGAACTTGGCGCCTCTCAGGCCAAAAGATCAGCAACACAGTTAGCCTCACGAAAAATATGCCGAGACGAAGAATTGCCCAACTCCAGAAGAACCTCTCTCAACAGATAGCAACAGTCCCACGGACAATCCGAAACGCCACTAATTGCTTCCGCCAGAACTAAAGAGTCTGTCTGCAATTCGGAGATCTGCAAAGCGGCACTCTTTGCTGCCCTGAGGCCATGTAAAGCCGCTTTAAATTCAGCAACTGTGCTCGAGATACTCGCATCAAAAGTGCAGGTGAATAACAGCTTGGGGGCTCCGAGCGCGTCACGAATCAGTCCACCTCCCGAAGCACCTAAGGCAGAAACAGAACCATCCACATTTAATGTAAGACCTTCACCGGGATCCCATGAGACCCAACGAATCCTAGGACGAGGAATAGCCAGGACGGGGAGCCGCAAGGCTTTCAATGCCAATAATTCTGAGGATGATGATTGCTTAAATGGCTTGATTAAATTTGAAAGGGAAGAACACCAGTGCCGAACTCGATGAATAACAGACTGATCAGATCCTCTTTCATTATGCATTCCCCTGTTACGCTCGCACCAGAGCTCCCAAAAGCTGCAAGCAACCACTATACAAACCATATAATCAAACTGGGACGACAGAGCTCTCTGCCCAATCCAGCTCCACCGAAGCTGAAAAATAGACGATACCCGCGGCTTGTCCAAGATCGGGGCAAAGAACGCCCATAGGGAATCTACCATGGAGCTTCGAATGAACAGGTGGTTCATAGATTCGGAATTCCCGATAGGACAGCATCTGCACCGAGATGCTAATTGGATGCCTTTGCTCTGGATACTAGAGTCCACCGGGAGTGCAAAATTGAACAATCTCCATAAGAACCCTGAGATCTTCATGGGAATAGGAGGGGCCTAGATCCATATCAAATCGCCGCGACCCTGACTCGGGATCAACCAATTCCGGAAGCTAGTCGCCGTGAGGATACCCGAAGAAGATTCGTCCCAAATCAGCCGATCGTCCACGTGAGGGTCGAGAGAAATGGACTGAAGCGAGCTTCTCTGATGCGCGGGAATGGAATTCATCATTTCACTGTGAGAAATGACATTGGACACTGCTGTAGAACTCAAATCTGCATCCATGGACCAATCCGGAAAGGCCATTCCCATCGAGATACTTCCGCGCCCAAAGATCCATCTGACTTTTCTGCGAAGAAGATGGACAAGAGGAATAAGCGCCTGCCAAAGAGCTGAGCCTGTGGCTCTAAATGAAGGAGCTCCGACCGGGCGGCAGTATTTGAAACACATGAACCTAGCCCAAAGTGAGGAACCCTCCCAAAATCGCCAGGCCAATTTGGCCTTCAAGCTATCCACTATCGATTTTAATGACAACAAGCCAATTCCACCTCGATCAATCGGGGCGCAGGTTTGGCTCCATGCAACCCAGTGAAGACGCCTCTCTCGACCAGCATTCCATAAAAAATTAGCAAGGATTGAGTTGATGCGATTCAGAACGGCATTTGGGTCTGGTACAGCAGAATGAGTATGCACCGGGATGGACGATAGGACCGATCGAATCAAAGTGATTCTGCCACCAAAGGAAACCGTTTTGCTCATCCAACCTTCTGTGCGAGCAATAATTTTCCGGACCAGACCCTCAAAATATATTATCTTCGACCTTCCTGCAAACAACGGGGCACCCAAGTATATAATTGGAAGAGAACCTGAAGAGAAACCCGTATGTTGAAGAATAAGGGCGCGCCTTGACGCCGGGATATGCTTGGAAAAGAAGACAGCGCTTTTCTGAACATTTATCACTTGACCCGAGCTAGAACAAAAGCTATCGATGATACTCGAAAGCTCGTCAACAGAATTCAGACTACCATTGGAAAAAACCAGAACATCATCCGCAAATAATAAATGGGACGGAGGGCTCACTCGATTACGACAAGAAAACGGCTTCAAGCTGTCCTCCTCCAGCGCCCTTTTGATCATCCTACTGAAAACATATTGGCGGCCATAATCAAAGTGGTAATAGGTATTAACTTGTAGTAGTGCAATGATATAGAGGATTATTAGTAGTTCAGGTTGTTAAGTGTAAGTCATTGGAATATCATGTTGTTCTGAAATTGTGGATCTGTAAACATTCTCGTACATAGAAAAAAAAAAGCCAGTCGGTGGTGTAGGAGCATAGGTGTAACCAATGATGGGATGTAACCTGTTTGTTGGGAGGTGATGATATGTGTGTGTTGAGAGGGGATGATAGTAGCTAATGAGGTCATATTTATCAAACCTTTAGTCTAAATCTCAAGCCTCTCGGTCTCTTATTTTGTTGAGATCTTTTAGAAATATTTGGTAGAGAGGAAATTAGTGAGAATAAAAATAGAGAGGAGACTCAGGATTTTTTATGAAGATTTCGTGAGATAGCTAGAATTGGTTACGAGTGATGAGTGAAGAGTGAGCTTATATAGTAATGAAGATAAGAAGAGGAATATTTTGTAGGTTTCATGACATACATATGATGTGCATGGTCTCTTTTTTGTTCAAATCTAATCATCTTATTTTCTTATTTGAAGAGAAGATGACAGAAGAGAGTGACGAGTAGGAGTGGTCACGTTGATGGAAGTGAAAGAATAAGATAAAGAAAAGTAATGGAAGTGACGAGGCATGGATTATGAGCCACATGAGAAAGAAGAGGAAGAGAAGAAGAGTAAAAGGTGGAGTGAAAGCGCAATCACGGGGAAGAAGAGTGGAAGACTAGGAGAGGGACCGGGTTTGGGGTCTGGCTGTTAGACGGGGTGAGTGAGGGGGTAGCTGGTCAGAGGAAGAGGGAGGTGCCGAGATCGGTCTGTAGGCAAGGTGAGGTGGCCACAGGGAGAGAGACATCTATTGGGTTGCGCTCGGAGATGGGAGCAAAGATCAGTCTTAGAGCGGGAGCAGGGATCGCAGTGAGATCTTGGAGCAGAGGTTAAGGGGAGGTGGGTCGGGTGGGGCTGCATGTATGCAGCGTACATGGGACTGGCCAATATACCCATTGATCCCGACTAGAAGTTTCTCGCTCTATTCTCTCTCCAGCCTCTCCGGTGTCTAACTTAAGCTCTAGCCGATAAACATGTTAGCCGGTAATCTAACCAACAACTCATTTGTACGGCTAAGTAATAACCGGTAGTGGTTCAATGGTAAATTTACCAATTTTGATTGTGAGTTTGAGTGAATGTTAAAAGAGTTTCTATTTAGTTTAAAAAAACCTTTAGGAAAGAAAAGTAAATAAAATATCAGATAAAAATATAGTAAAATTTAAAAGTACTTTTATATTTTTATTATAATTTTTTACTCACAATCAAATAAAAAATACGATGAAATTTTTATAATTATTTTCTGTTTTATTTTATTTTTCCTACTATTTAAGTTAGTGTAAATTACAAATTACTTCCTTTGTTTTTTTATATGATACTTAATAAGATTTATTTTTTAATTATCACTTAACATTTTTAATTCTTATTTATTCCTTAATCATTACCAAAAAAGTAAAAATACAATATTTATTACCATATTCCCCCAATCAAAATCTCCACACCACAGAATTCATCATTAAACTCCACGAACACACATATCATTAATTGTCACTCAACTATTTAATAAATATTTATTTAATATATGTGTTTTATTTTAAACACCAAATATAAAGAGGACGGAGGGAGTGTGTAGTTTATGACTATGCGGTGTTGTTAAAATTTATAATTAAAATTTGGGTTTTCTATAAATATAAAATTAATAGTTAATGAAGTTACATAAATTGAATTGAAAAAGGAAGACTTCACAAATAAATGACAACTAAATAAAATAAATATAATAAGCGCTGGTTGATAGACTTTTTTCGAAAGGATGGCGTTAAACGACAGCGTGTCATTTGGTGGGTCAAGTCCCTCTTTCCAAAATGTGCTGAAAATTCTCCATGGATTCAAGCCTTTGTAACAAAAGCTGGTGCCTGAACTTTTTGATGAAGCCGTCAGCACTTTTGTTGATCTCCTCTGTGCTCTTCCTCTCCAGCCTCCTCATTTTTGCAACAGTAGGCCTCTCGTGGCTGGAGACGCTACAACTACTACTAGCAAATGATGCCTTCTTCTCTTCGGATATGCAATCCGGCACCTATAAACTTCGATGAGAAATTGGAGAAGAAGAGGAAGAAATGGGAATGTTTCTGTACATGGTACCAGAAAAACAGACAACGATCGACGTGAGTGATGTAGAGAGTTTGTGCACGTGGTGAGGGAATATTAATTAATGTAGTGTTTGTTATGGATGCGTGGATGTCATAATTTATAGATGAAGATCCAAAGAGTAGTGTGTGTGGTGAAGAAGGATAGAATTTGGATTTCGATTTCAAAGCTGTGTATGTAATCATAAAATGGCAAACACTTGGGTAGATTTTGAGTTCAATTTTTTTAATGATCTGCCCATTAGAAAAATAAAAAATGAACACTTTTTTGTGTTTGGTTTAAGAAAAATGTAAAGAAAAGGGAAATGAAAATAAAATGTGAATTCTCTCCGCAGGTAAAAAATTGTAAGGAAAACACTAAAATACACTTTAATCTATGCATAGTCACATCGAATCATCCTTCTTCTTCA
The DNA here is from genome assembly GCA_002312845.1 of Kalanchoe fedtschenkoi. Classification (NCBI taxonomy): domain Eukaryota; kingdom Viridiplantae; phylum Streptophyta; class Magnoliopsida; order Saxifragales; family Crassulaceae; genus Kalanchoe; species Kalanchoe fedtschenkoi. Next base: position 2,358,004 of record NQLW01000037.1, on the reverse strand, counting down.
CGAATAAGGCTCCTCAAGGAGACACACTAGGACGAATAAACACCTTATCAAATAACTCATGATGTTGGAATTATAACTCATTTAACTCATTTAAGCACATCCAATAAGGAGGAATGGAAATAGGCTTCGTGCCCTATGTCACGTCAATATAAAATTACACATCCAGTATCCGAGGAAATCCGTGTAAATCCTCCGAAAAAAATATCTCCATAATCAGGACCTACAGACACCTTATCAAGTTTTGGTGTCCGAATCTGGGCATCCACCAGCATTGCTATGTACACCTAACAACTCTTCCTAATCAGCTTATCGTCCACCAAGGCTTATAAAACAAGGAGTAGACAAACTCCTATCACAGAAGATTAACATATAAAAATAACATAATGTGAAAATAACATCAAAATCTAGCATATTAAGTAAAATCCAATCTGCTAGCTCATGACCACCAATCTGAATTTATCATAAAGGATACATTAGCTCGGCTCCAATAAAATCACTAGCTGGAGTGGCCACCACTAAAGGTGTCTTCAGATGTCTATGCGACAAACGAATGAGATGCAAAATGTGACAAAATAAATTAATGTGTAGCACCAGAGTCAAATAGTACTAAAGCATGAAGGTTACAAACATGTAAAATACATCTAGCCATGGAGTTGGATGCCTCTGCATCTCGGTGTGTCAATTCAAAAACTCTGACTTCAGCTCTCACATCATGTTACTGAGATCAACTACTCTCATCTTGAGTCAAAGTCTGACCATCTTGACTAGCACCAGTATGCATTATCAGAAATCTAACTTAATGTTTACCAGTAAAGGGACTTGACTGCTCTATAAGCTGAAACATAAAAGATGGATATGTAGTGATATGATTGACATTAGCATGTACCTGGGGGTAATAACTAAGAAGATGACCTCCCTGGTCACACTAAAAGTATGTGCAAACCTCATGATGATAAATGCCTGAATGAAAATGACAACAAGTCTTATATTGCATCCTTGGACTACTGCTCTGTTTTGCACCTGAATGTTGACTTTCACTATTCTGTGGATAAGGTCTATAATTTTGTGAAGTTGTTGGCTGACCGCGGTGCAACACCTGCAATTGGTTACCACCTCTCTGAAGATACTGAGGCTTACCTCCTTTACTACCTCCCTTTTTACTCGAGTGTGAATCTTAGGAACCACCATCACTCCCCCTTTTTACTCCCTTTATACTGCAATTGTGTGTAACAGACATGTTAAAGTTCTACTAGAGGCTCTTGAACTCAGCTGTCTTTGCATGCCTAAAACTCCAGGGCAGATATCAACAAAGCCTCTAAGTGATCTTAGTAAATACCATAGGGTCCTTTGAAAATTGTGCCAGAAAAAATGAGTGGGTGAAGATTAAGAAACTCCTAGAGCCTCACCCTAATCTACTTTGACAGTAGAGGCAAATGTTGAGGTGGCTGTGCCACAATGTTCTAAGTGACTGCCTGAGCTGGAGGGGTCTGTTGCCATTGTTCAAAAACTTGTGTGAATGCGACAACAACTTGTGCCGCTACTTACATAGTATTCAGCATGACGATTTAATCTTGTGGAGCATGGGCTTGTCCATCCTGTACTCCCACCACGGCCTCTGCATCGACCGCGTGCACTGGTACCCCGACCAGCTCTACCACAATCCATCCCCAATGATACGAATAAAGATTTAAAATAAAATATCAAACAAAGAAAGAAATTCAAATGTCTGAAAACAAAATTTCAAGAAAAAGCCTTAGTAGAACGTGTTTATGGTAGATGTGCGTTTCACAACCATAATAAATTTTTTACCAACTCCTAAATTTATGTAATGTGGAGGATAAATTAAGTCTTTGATATCAACATATCACGAAATATTAACATTAATAATTGAATAAGATCATAAACTCTAAGTACCAACTAAATATAAAAAATTTAAATTTAAATGGCTCAAGGTAACTCATAATCCTGTCTAAACATAAAAAAACTTAAATTTAAATGGCTCTAGTCAACTTACATATATAAAACATTTTTAATTGCTAAAAAATATTAACATGGAAAGCGTAAAATTCTAATTTCTGAACATGACTTTTTATTAATACTAATTTTTATTTATTATTAATAGTTAAAAAAAATAACGGTGTAACATATATAAAATTAGAACTCCAGCAAATATTATACTACTATCAAATACTTGAGACATGTAAATGCTTGAGGCATGTCATCCTCACTTGGCCTGATAAGCCGTCGACCTTGCTGTTCCATTTCTGGATAGCCTCAACCCAACCCCAACCCCAACCCCTCATTCGCATTGCCTGAAAAAAAATCTGTCAAGCTGAAACCAAGCTCCAACCTGTAAGCTGATATGTGTGAATACGATGCAAGATAATTTGTTTTGAGATAATTCGGGTCCGTCAGAAAATTAAGAGGTATTTCAGAATATAGATATGTACATACAAATCACACAAAGCTGGAGTGGGGAATCCAGACAACCAAACTTCTTAACACACTATAAGATATGATGTACTCACAACATCAGCAAATACAACAGAAATTCACAAATAGTCATCATGTAAGAAGCGACGTTATTTTGTACCTAATCATCAGATCGACTCCCGATCGGCCATCTCCTGAGATTTAGATGCGAATCCAATGGATTTGGATCACGAAGTGAGGATGAAGATGGGGCGTAGCATGAGGTGGAGGATCTTGAGACAGGCACAAGAGACAGACAGGAATAATATCCCGTAGAATAATCTGAACGCCATTTTAGATTGAGCTCTGGAGATTTTGTGAAGCCGAAAGCAAGCCCTTAGAAAATAAATGAGAGAAGCAGGAGTAGAGATATTAGATGAGTTAGGAGGTTTTTTTTTTTTTTTTTTGATTTTTGAAATTTGAAAAGTAGGCAGAGTTTGGAGAACCCACCCACGGATAAGACTGCCACGTGTCGAAACATGAAGGGAAACGACATGTGAGGATCGTATAGAATGGCACGTGTCATATCGGAGCTATTTATTATAAGATCGGCTCTGATTTAAACTTTGAACAGATCCGGATTAATCGAATCTGGGTATATCAGTTTCATAGAAAAGTATAATTCTTGTACTTTTACTGAAAATAAAAAAATTATAATTATATGATGAGCTAACTTAAAATGTTGATTTGGCCTATTTCGCAGGGTTAGAGGATAGAAAGATAAATATAAATAAGAGATTGTGATTACAATAAATATTAATATTTACTAAGTAAATAAAGCACACATTCAAAAAAGAAATATCAGTAGTGAGTTATAATACACAAGAGATAATAAGAGTTAAAAAAAGACAATTAGATAGATAACAATAATTAAACTTTAAAAAAATGAAAATTATTGAAAATGTTTTTCAAATTCAGAATACAGTATAAATGAATAAACATTTTAAAAAATATACGCTTCTGGACCTGTTTTGAAAGATGGATAGATAACTATCAAAACAGTTATCATATACTCAAGGTTGTGGCGTGGAAGAAGACAGTATTGTCATCCCCCTCCTCAAGCCATTTAATTCTCGCCTGGTCCGCCAGAAGGGATTGCTTGTGGGTGAGGGTTTCTTCATAAGCTATTCTGGCTGCATGGGCCTCTCTCGCGTTCTCCTCCGACCCATCGGCCTGGAGAGCAATCTCGGCCGTATTAACTTGGGCTGCCTGAATCTTGAGCCGGAGGTTGACATCCCCAAACCGCCGGAAGTTCCAGGACCTGAGATTGGCGGCCGTGGCTGTCAATCTCCGGGCTAGCTTCTGGAGAGGGTCAGGGTGGGAGGGGCCGTTCCAGGCCTCTGTGACCAGGTCGTGAAACTCCGGATGACTCCTCCACATGCGCAGGTATTTAAAGGTCGCAGGGGGGGCGCTTCATGTCTTCAAGAGTGAGGAGTAAGGGGGCATGGTCAGAGGCAATTCTGGGGAGGTGTTTGACCTTGAGGGAGGGGAAAGAGCTGATGAACCGGACGTTTGCCAAAGCCCTATCCAGGCGAACCCAAACACGATCAGTGCCCGTCTGATTGTTGGACCAGGTAAAGGCAGGGCCATCAAACCCGGCATCCATAAGCCCCGCTGATGCATTTAGCTCTAGAATTACTACGGTTATCCGAGTAGGCAGGTACCATCAAACAAACTATAACTGATTTAATGAGCCAAAAAAAAAAATATACTCAAGGTTGTGATCCTCTTTTATTTTGTAATTTTCATTTAATATAAATTATTTTTATTTATTGAGTATTAGCATTTTACTTTAATATTTTATCTATGCTCCTAAATTTTTTTTTTGAAGTTCATATTTATTTAGAATTTTTAAGGGAAAATAAATATTATAAGTTTGATTAGATTATAATGTAGAACTGTCAAACAATTTGCAGACATAATAAAATGGTGTAGTTTTTATTTATTATATTTATTTATCAGTTGACATTTGTATAGCTAATTTTTGAGATTAAAAATTGTCTAGTTTTGGATAAAAACAACCGATGTTTTTGATAAATATCACCCTCCATTGGGTGGCTGTAAACTGACTTTACTGCGATAGGGATCCATTCAGATTTATCTAATTTATTTAAAAAAATAATAACATATAAAATACAAAATTTTAAAGTATTTAATATGACAAATTGCAAGCCATGTAAACACAAATAACAATCCCTGCCACGAACGTCAGATACTCAGATTCATCACTCAGATCACGACCTTCAGTCTAACAAATACTTCACCCAAAATCACAGCCTCCGGTCCGAATTGAAGCCTTTAGTCTGTCCCTCTTCTTTAATTACCTAAAAAACACACTCTCTACCCCTGAATCCTTCACTAGCAACCTCCACCACTGACCGATTGCAGCAGCTTTCAACCCTTATCTCAGCTTAGGAAAACTTGGTGCGCAATTCCTACATGAATTAACTATAACAAAAACAATGACACTCCTTTGTCAACAATCTTCCAAACGACAATGAACAACACCTATATAACATCATCTTACCATGGAAGTGCGCTCCAACCACTACTCTTTCTCTTTGCTTTACTGATCAATTTGGTAGCATTTTCCATGCAAGCATTTAGAAAAAATGACTATACGGATATCTTCCTCCGCAACACTTAAGGGATAATGTCGAAGGGTGGTCAACAGTTTGCTCATTTGCTGGTCAATTAAATAATTCATGCTTGGAGAGATTTGTATCAAGCAAATGTGAGGAAGATTGCGGTTATGGAGATTTTACCTCTAGAATGTACGTCATGGATGATGTGATACTGGAGGAACACAACTGATGAGGGCGGTGAGAGGGGTTGCGTTGACGAAATCAATGCTTTGATCACGGCATACAACACATTGCTCGAGGACCATTGGTCAAACTCAGGAATAGGTATCTAAATGCACAAGTAGTATTATGTGATGTCTATCGAGTGGTTTAGGAGATTATAACTCAAATGAGCTATGATGAGCTTGTTTTTTTAGGTGAATATATTTTTTATATACATTGATTTCTATCTGACATATACCTTAAATTGTAGCGGATAGGGTTTGAAGATATGAAGAGAGCATGTTGTGGCCTTGGTTGGTATGAAGCCATTATCGGTGCCTCTCTCATGAAAGCGTTTGTAACCAAAGCTCTACTCATGAACGAGGAACTTCTACAATCTCACATTTGCACTTAACTCCTTAGTGGGAGAATCATTCTGGTCCGAAAAATAAATTCCTAGCATTTATCTGCCTGTAAGATTCTTGATTTGGTGTCCGTTTGAATAACAGAGCGCCTTTTCTTAAGCCTACAAGTGCAAGGTATCTCTTTCTCAATGGAAACGCGTATTTTTGAGCTATATATATGTCAATGTTATGTTTCAGGGATCAGTTGCAGTCAAATTATTTCAAGATGTCCGAAGTCAAGCTTATCGAAGGCACTAATGTCCTAGTTAATGAATATTGAATAATAGTCGATTTATTTTGAATTAATTAAGTGACTACGCAAAAAAAAATTACGGGATAGAAGTTGTTTTCAGATGATAAAAGTATCACATGCACCTAAATTGTATGCAAACCCTCATATTTTTCTTAAAGCGCAAATACTTATTCACAATTATTATGCAATTTCAATAATATAGCATACCACATAATAATTTACATGCAAGTCCAACTTCTGTGTGTTCCTACGTAGTAAATTATTGATTATAATTGATTACATATAATATTGTTTCATAATTATGGTCTTTGTAGCTCACAAATACTAATAAAAGAATAATACACTAATATTTCCTAAACATGCAACGGGATAAACAAACTACTCTATATTTCTAGGCCAACTCCCAATTCCGGTATTAGGTTGATGACCACTGACTAAAACTAAATGTCCAACCCATTCTGATTTAGGTCTTCGTGAGATGGAATATCCTAAGCTAGAGGGTAATAAATTTAATTCTAAACTAAGTTCTTCTAGCATGAATATTTAAACTCTGAACAACTATGTTCTTAGGCGTCCCTATGATAATGGATGCAAGATAAATTCGTCAATAAATCCTACACTCATTATACATAGTATATTCAAAGAGAACAAAGGGAAACTAAGATCCGATTTTAATTGAATAAATGTGGATAAAAATATTTTTAATTGAACAACATAAATCCGATTTTACAACAACCTAAGATCCATAGGATCTTAACATAGGGAAACTACTCACTATAAATTATAGTAATACAATCACAATAATAATAAAAGTAAAAATAAGGTGGCAGAAGAAAGCTCAGTCTCAAGGTGCTTCAATTCTAAATTATAGCTGAGATGTCATCTTATAATTTAGACAATTTTTGAAAGGATTATAATTACCAAAAAAGTATGGAAAGACAAAATCCAAAACTATTCGTTTCTGTGCCCGACATTGTCAGCACGATACGGGCCGTGCTAGCTTTATCTTGAGCACAGTCCACGTCATGCTCTTTGTCATCTTATAGCCCGTAGCTTGATTCAAATCGTGCTCTTGTGTGAGTCAGCTCGAGCTGGGTCGAGCTACGGTGCTCGAGCTCTGGCTCAAATCGAGTCGAGCTTAACTTTTAAGTATTTGCAGAAATGTCCCTGAAGTTTCTTCTTTTGACTGTTTGATCCTTGAAGTTGGCTTGTTATCCAATTTTGATCCAATTTGCACTATTTTTATCTTTTTTTCTCTTCTTAAATCACTTTTCTTCATACTTAACTTATGAGAGACAAAATCCAGTTTGTAATAATGTGATGTTGAGAAGTGGCACATGAAGTATTCATTTATGTAACTATAATTCAGGAAGAAGATGATATTTAAAAAAATAAATTGGTTGTGAGTTATTAAGAGGTTTAAAAGTTATTTATTAAATGAAAATAAATTATTCAGTAATTAACAATCAGAGATGGTCTGACCAATGATAAGACTATTCATATTCTTATACAACATTCAGCTCTTAATTTTACAGAACGACACCTAAAATAGAATGAATTTTTAAATTTGATTTCTAGTGGTTCTAAAGATGTTTGCCCTTGGATTGTCGCATGCCAGGGCCAGATCTGTAGTTAAACAACTCTGGAGGTGGTGCTCGCGAGCTGGCCCGTTCTATAATAAATATATAAATATAATTTATTATTTTAAAAAAAATTATATATTTTCTTTTTACAATTTATCTTACAACACATTTGTCTTTTATATAAAATATAAATATTTTCTCGATTGGCAAAACATATTACTGCTCTACCAAAAAAAGTGAATGTAACATATATAAGTGATAAAATAATATATAACAAAAAACGTTAAAAGTAAACGAAGGCTTTATGTAACTTATTCCATAAAATCCCGCTTTAGTTTTGTTCTTATATTCAACACATATTTGTTAGCTTTAAGTGCAATTGTTAGATCTCAGGTTCAAATCATGGTTATACCATACTCAGTATGGGTATATTGGGGAGGGGCCAGATCCGCGCGAGCTGGTCCACAATCGTATTCTCATTGTATAAAAAATGAATAATTTTTTAAAATAAAACAAAAGTTGAAATTGTTCTTTTAACTATTTTTTTTACATCACTCTTCTCTTTTATATACACATATAAACTTTTCTTGGTAAAAGCAGAAAAAAGTTTGTGTATGTATATGGCAAAAATTGTTACTATCCCACCAAAAAAAGTGAGTCTAACATATAAAATATGAAAGGGATGGACCTAAAAATTATAAATAATATATAATTGCAAGCTTTAGTTTTTTTCTAGTATTCAACAGCAATTGTGAAATTAAGGTATGGATGTACCCAAGTCATTTTCTTCCATGCATCTCATTTTGTTCTTAGTTTTGTGGATCCATCTGGTTGAAAAATCCAACAGCTTAAGCATTGAGCTTACCCACCCTTACTCATTGAAATTCCCCGTTTATGAATCCAATCTAACTCATTCAGATATGATCCAAAGGGTACTACTAAGCTCACGGCTTAAAAGAATTCCATCTAACAATACTTTGGTTGACATGCAGGTCATCCGTCCTATTTTTGAACGTACGGACTCGGCTTACCTGGCCAAGATAAACTTAGGCACAAAGAATACCACCTCCATTTCGACATAGGGAGTGACATGATCTGGCTCCAATGTGAAGAATGCGCCAAGCCCGGAAATAGGTGTTTTCAACAAAGAGGCATTCCTTACCCGAACAGAAGGTCGATCAGCTACGTGCTGCTTCCTTGTGATCAACATCCACTTTGCATTCCAGGCCAATGCATCAGAGCACACTGTTCATACATTGTAGAGTACGATGAGGGTTCTTACAGCCACTGGATTTTAGCGTACGAGACTCTCAAATTTGAGTCATCACATTAGCAGAGAGGGGAGATGGTGAGGGTGGTGATCAGATGCAGCCACTAGAACAAAATGGTGGAGTTTATTGTGGAGGAGGGAGTGTTCGGAATGAGTTGGGGCACTCATTCTTTCATGAACCAGGTAACTGGGCATAGCCAGGGCAGGTTTTCCTACTGCTTGCCACCTCTCACCAGCAACGGGTTTCGACAAGCGTCCACCATTCTTTGATTGGCTTCCGATGTCCCCAGACTCATCGGTTTGCACCGCCTTCCCATACGACAATACGCTGGGGAGTACCCTACTACGTTGACCTACATGACATCAACATAAACAACAGGAGACTTAACATCCCATCTGCCTATTTTGCCCAGACGGGTTTTAACAAAGGCAGATACGTCATCGATACTAGGACGAGCTTCACCTTCATCTCCCGACCAGCTTACAACATCCTAAAGCAATAGATGATGCAACACTTGGCGACAGCTGATAGCAGCTTGCAGATAGGACGAGGTAAGAGACATCTTGATCTCTGCCATAGGAGGAATATGCCGTTCAAAGGGTACAACTATCTTCCCATAGTCACCTTCCATTTGACCAGAGGTGCGAATCTGTTGCTGCAGCGTGATATTGCATTTATAGTGTGGGACAACAACAGGGGTAGAGAGATCGTCTGCATGGGAATAAGCCCAACTAATGAAGAAAACGTTTCTATCATTGGTGCTCAGTCACAAGCCAATCATGTCTTTGTCTTTAACCTTCTTGCTCGCGTCCTGTACTTCGGTCCTCACAACTGTGCTCAAAATCCTTGAATTGATTTCATGACAACACCATCATGATGTTGGAGTCCCAAAAGTTTTAAAGTTAAATTGAATAAAAATACATGAAAGTAAAAGTTTATCCACTGTAGATTCAGTTGTATAAACCTTCAATTATCACGCTTCTATTTTTTTTCATGATAACACCATCATGATGTTGCAGTCCGAAAAGTTTTAAACTCAAATTGAATAAAAATACATGAAAGTATACGTTTGTCTAATGTGGATTCAGTTGTATAAACCTTCAATTATCACGCTTCTATTTTGTTTTACAATAGATACAATAAAAAACACAAAGAAAATACACACGGCTACGAACATGTGACCTTACAGAACACGGGCCGGACTCTTTGCCACTTGACAACCACTCAATCACACTTCTATTTAAATATCCAAAATGATCAATTATCACGATTTAAATTCAGGTGATATGATAATAAAAATTTATGGTAGAACAATTATCACCTTTCAAAAAATAAAAATAATACTTCCTCTATCCATAATAGCAAATAACATGCATATTTGTTGACCAAAATTTAAGATTTCTTAGAAGAAATTGATATCACGTATAATCATCTGTCTCACTACAGCAATGGATTTTTTTAGTATATAAATTGACATGCTTCTTGCTCTTTGCCTCTACCAACCGCTCCTCTGTCTCTAATCTAATGAGGTCTATTACAAACTATTATGACGCATCTGGTCACTGTTTTATCGTTAAGAAGACGAAAATCTTCTTCAGTAACAAGGTTTCTGCCTATAGAAGGCATTCAATCTGTAATGTCGAAGGGTAGTCAACAATTTGTTCATTTGTTGGTCAGTTAAATAATTCATGCTTGGAGAGATTTGTATCTAGCAAATGTCAGGAAGAATATGGTTATGGAGATTTTGCCTCTAGGATGTACACCACAGATGATGTGGTACTGGAGGAACATGACTGATGAGGGTGGTGAGAGGATTTGTGTTGACGAAATCAATGCTTTTTGTCGTGGCATACAACACACTGCTCGAGGACCATGTGGTCGGACTCAGGAATAGGTATCCTAATGCACAAGTAGTATTATGTGATGTCTATTGAGTGGTTTTGGAGATCATAACTCAAATGAGCTGCGATGAGCTTGCCTTTTTAACTGAATCATTTTTTCATACACATTGATTTCTATTTGACATATACCTTATATTGTTACGGATAGGGTGAAGATGTGAAGAGAGCATGTTGTGGCCTTGGTTGGTATGAAACCATTATCGGGCGCCTCTCTGATGAAAGTGTTTGCAACCAAAACTCTACTCATGTATGTGGGACTTCTACAACCTCACATTTGCATTTAACTCCTTAGTGGCTGAATCATTCTAGTTTGGAAAATCAATCTGCCTATAAGATTCTTGATTTGGTGTCCGTTTGAATAACAGAGCGTCTTTTCTTAAGTCTGCAAGTGCAAGGTCTATCTTTCTCAATTAGACACGCGTATTTTTGACCTATATATATGTCAATGTTATGTTTCAGGGATCAGTTGCAGTCAAAATTATTTCAAAAAGTCTGAATCAAATCCAGAGGAGCATGTCAGGCTTAGCAGATACACTAATATCCTAGTTAATGAATATTGAATCATAGTCAATTGATTTTGAATTAATTGAGTCACTACGCAAAAAAAATTGTGGAAGGGAAGTTCTTTTCAGATGATGCAAGTATCACAGGCAACTAAGTTGTATGCAAACCCTCATTATTCTTGAAGCGCAAATAGTTATGCATAATTTATCATGCAATTTCAATAATACAACATACCACTCAATAATTTACATGCAAGTCTAACTTCTGTGTGTTCCTAGCAGTACATTATTGATTATAATTGATTTCGTTTAGTATCGTTTCATAATTATGGTATTCGTAGCTCATAAATACTAATCTAATAATGATACACTAATATTTCCCAAATATTCAACGGGATAAACAAACTACTCAATATTTCTATGCCAACTCCTGATTCCTGTCTTAGGTTGACTATGACCATTGACTAAAACTAAGTAAAATGCTCAACCCATTTCGATTTCAGTCTTCGTGAGATGGAATATCCTAGGCTAGAGGGTAATAAATTTAATTCTAAACTAAGTTTTTCTAGCATGAATATTTAAACTCTGAACAATTATGTTCCTAGGCGTCCCTATGATAATGGATGCAAGATAATCTCATCAATAAATCCTACACTCATTGTATGTAGTATATTCAAAGAGAACAAACAAATATGGATAAAAATACTTTTAATTGAACAACATGGATCAAATTTTACAACAACATAAGATCCGTAGGATCCTAACATAGGGAGACTACTCACTATAAATTATAGTAATACAAACACAATAATAATAAAAGTAAAAATAAGATGGCAGAAGAAAACTTAATCTGGAGGTGCTCCAACTCTAACTGACAAAAAATGAGCCATAGGTCCTCAATTTATAATTGAGATGTCATCTTATAATTTAGGCAATTTTTGAAAGGGTTATTATTGCCAAAAAAGTTATGCTCGAATCATGCTAGCACGATACGGACCGTGATAGCTTTATCTTGAGCACGATCCAGGTCATGCTTTTTGTCATCTTCTAGCCTGTAGCTTGATTTGAATCGTGCTCTTGTGTGAATAAACTGGAGCTTGGTCGAGCTGCAACACTCGAGCTCTGGCTCAAACCGAGTCGAGCTTAACTTTCAGGTATTCACAAAAATGCCTCTGAAGTTTGTTCTTTTGACTGTTTGATCCCTGAAGTTGGCTTGTTATCCAATTTTGATCCAGTTTGCACGGTTTTTATCTTTTTCCTCTTCTTAAACCATTTTTCTTCATACTTAACTTATAAGAGACAAAATTAACAATAAATAACTCATAAGCTCGAAAATGACATAAATATCTATCACTCACATATGTTAGTTCAGTGGATATAAATAGCTACTTATTCATGTATGCTCAGGACTTAAAAGATAAGCGCATCACACATATGCATGTATATAGAATGACATAGAGCTATAGTTTTGAATAAAGCAAAGAGAGTCTTCAAATTTGAGATATGTTTACCTATTTGAAGTTAAGAATACTGAAAATGATGATCATCTAATTTTTACTGTAATAATGTGATGTTGAGAAATGGCATATGAAGTATTCACTTATGTGACTATAATTCTGGAAGAATATGACATTTAAAAAAAAATTGGGTTGTGATTTATTAATAGTTTTAAAGTCATTTATTAAATGAAAGTAAATCATTCAATAGGTAGCAATCAGTGGTGGTCTGGCCAATGATAAGACCATTTAGATTTTTATACACCATTCAGCTATGTAATAATGCAACATTTGGCGATAGCTGATAGCAGCTTGTAGATAGGAAGAAGTAGGAGACAGCTTGATCTCTGCTGCAGGAGGAATCCGCCGTTCAAAGGGTACAACCATCTTCCTACAGTGACCTTCCATTTCACCAGAGGTGTGAATCTGGTGCTGTAGCGTGCTATTACATTTATAGTGTGGGAAGGCAACAGAGGTAGAGAGATTGTCTGCATGGGAATAAGCCCAATTGATGAAGATGACATTTTTATCATTGGTGCTCAGTCACAAGCCAATCATGTCTTCGTCTTCAACCTTCCTGCTCGCGTCCTGTATTTTGGTCCTCGCAACTGTGCTCGAAATCCTTGAATTGGTTTCATCACAGCACCATCATAATAATGTTGCAGTCCCAACAAATTTCAAAATCAAATAATGGAATAAATATACATGAAAGTAAGTTGATCCAATTGTATAAATATTACAGAGTCGGTTTATGACATGCTCACATTTTTATCTAAAATATTCAGAACAATCAATTATGAATAGTATGATAATTAATATTTATGGCAGAACAATTATCACGTTTGAAGAAATGAAAGTAATATTAGCTCTATCCATGATAGCAAATATCATGCATATTTGTTGAACAAAATTTAAGAATTTTTTTAGAAGAAATTGATATCATATTTAATGCTCTATCTCACAACAGAATGGATTTTTTTTAAGTATATCAATGTCAGGAAAATGAATAATTAATTACAAATAATTAAATATTTAGTGCATTCAATAAATTGGTAATTAATATAATATAAAAAATATAGTTTGACACTTAATACAACATATGATGTTGTGAAATGTTTTCACAATATGAGTGAAAATAAGATGTATGAGAGTAGTGACGTAACACAAACTTCATCTTACTAAGCATCATCAAAATATGATTGTGGCACTCGTGTGGATTGAGTTAATAATTCATAAAGAAAAAGGCACAAGAAAAGTCATTTCAGAAGGTGTTTGGTTTAATTTATGTGATGGGATTAATTAGAATATTAGATGATGTGAGAATCAAGATAATCGTAAATTATCATGATGATATCACCTTAAATTTTTGGAACTATGAATTATGTACAAGATCATACTATGTCTGATTAGCAAATGGAAACAAGTACCATTCAAGCGGCCATTTTATTCAATGCATGCGTAAGTATTTGCCTCACATGAGCATTGGTTCTCATTACGAGATTATATATATGCGCATCTCATTACATGATTACAATACATTGTCCATGGGTCAAAATCAATATTTGCAAGTGTTGGAAATTGACAAGACTTCTAAATATGAAGACGGAAGATATAATCAAGTTATTTGTAAGTTGATTAGAATTAGGAATTCTATTTTAAGTAGGTTACTAAACTATTATTTTGGTAAGGTTATGAATCCCATTTGATTTAGTATTAGTATTATATAAATAAGATGTCAAAGTGGTAGGAACAAATTGAGAGACTTGGTGGGAGTCCTCCAGAAGAATTCATGAGTAGTTATTCTTTAGGGTTATGTTGAGTTTTTGTAGTCTTTTTGTTAGAAAAAAATCTATGGGAGAGTTGAGAGGTTTGTATATTCAAGAGTGTTGAGAGATGAGTCCATTCTTGTAATACATATCTATCAATAGTGCAGATCGTGGACGTAGACTCTGATGGAGGGTTGAACCACGTTAAAAGCGCGAGTAAAATATGTGTCATTAGCTTTACACTTAACATATATATTCAAAACATTATTTGTGCCTTTTCTACTTTGTGAAGACCAAACACCAGCCTAAAAAATATCTCCACTAGACTTCACTAATTACTTAACATAAGATTCAATCATCCATGTTTTTGTATCTCAAGATATAATATAATCATTTTTCACTCATAATCAAATTCTTCCCTCACAACCATACATATACTTGTCATAAGCTATAAAACTCTAAAAGATTTAATATTTTTGAACTGAGAGTAAGCATTTATCAAAATATGCCATAAACATGACCGATGACGAGTGTGATGAAAAAATCTCTCTAATCACTTTAAACAATGCTTGATCTCCATCTATAAAAATTATTTTTGAATGCTTCATATCCAGTAACTCTAAGAATATTTCAGAGAGCCAAATAAAAGTTCTCACTATCTCAACTCGTATGTACACTTGATTGAATACTACATTTTGCATGTGGTGGTTAATATAATATCAGTAAACAAGTAAAAATTCAATCATATTTATTTGTTTGGTAAATTGCATCAAACTTTTTCACATCCCCAAAGTAATAATAATCTTCTTTGAGTCATGTATTTTGGAGAAGAAAATTTAACATCCTGCCATCTTCATTAAATTCTGCATCCTAGCAAAATAAACATTCAAAAAAAATTGTTTTTAATGATTCAATAGAGTAGTTGCATCTTTATTCTTAATTAATCTTAGATGTGTTCTTCACCGGTCAATTATTATAACCGGTTTTATTGAGATCCTAAATTGCGCAGCGCCAGCTATATGGGGCATATTGAGTATGCATTAATTTTTGTGCTAATTTAAAAAAATGTCTCTCTCAAGATTTGGTAAGTTATTAATTACATGCCAGTAGGGGTGGTGGTCAAGTAGCAAGGAGTCTCACCCATCATCCGCAAGATCTCGGATTCGAAGTCTCACACTGATGGTTGTGTGCGTGTGTATTTTCTTTGTGGTTATCCTTTATAATGTTCAAAAAAAAGAATAGTACTGTAAAAAAATTGTTGATTACATTCTTCACAGAAAAACTTCACTTTCCAATTTTTATTTACATTTTTGTTAAACTTATGGGTTCAAATCATATTCTTATTTCAGATGTATGATATCTAACTCCACTTATCTGATCGTTATCAATTCATGACCCCTTGATTGGCACAATTATATGTTTCCAGTAGAGTGCTTTAGTCCCTCATAACAAGATTGCTTATCTCACTAACATTAAACCCCAACACATAAGCTTCTTGCTTACTGCTTACAACTTGAATATTCAACTCTCTTCCAAATTAACTACTGATAATCTCTTCTAAATTTGAGTCAAAAATTATCTTTTTCAGAACAACTAATTTCATTTTATTTCTGTATTTTTTTCATAAATTTTTGTATTCAAATATGATATCGATGCCATAAAAAGAGACGTAAGTGATTGCAATGATCACCTTCAAAATGAAAATATTAAACGAACTATCAAAATGAGAAACAAAAATAAGGACACATAGCAACTCATTATAATTCGGCCTCTTCTCTAAATTGTAATCCTAAACTTTATGCCTCTCCAAACCATGTGGACACTTTAATCCAACAAAATCACAATAACAAAATTCATAACTTAAGAAATAATCAAAATAAATTCAAGATAGAAAGACCAAAAAATATAAGGAAGTAACAATCATCAACATGAAGAGTAAAAAATAAAATATTCTATTATTATCACGCGATATATTGATCAAATAATCATCAAATCGGATGGCGACAGAGCGAAGCAGCGGGGGCGGGAAGACGAAAGGGCAGAGTTGTACCAATGCCCCTGAAAAGGAACCAAGGCCGTCGGACCCGGGAGTGGGCGATGGATCACTCACGGACGATGGGAGAAGAATTACATCTTATGCCGCGGCTGTCAAACGATCGGAGCAGCCGCGTTTCCCATCCATTGACCTGCCCAGGCGGCAACCTTTCAACAAGGAGGGCAAGCCGGCGTTGATCTTTACAACAACGGAGATAAGAGCCTGCACCCAACAACTTGAATTCACGCTGATAGCCAAGTTCTCCAATGGCAGACCGCACGTCTCAGAGGTCGAAAAAGTTTTCAAATCGTCATAGAAGTTGAAGGGTCACATGATAGTTAGCGATCTCGATGGGAGGCATATTCTGGTGATTCTCGAATCAGAACAGGACGTAACGATGGCCTTAACTCAGGCTCCAAGAAGGGTAGGAACATCGCTGTTCCGCCTGTTTTGATGGACTCCGGACTTTCACTTTAGGCGCGAATCCATAGTTACAACGGCATGGGTTAGTTTCCCTCATCTCAGGCCGGACCTCTTTAACGAGGGCGTGCTGGGCGCTGCCTATGCCAGCCTTTTGGCAAATTCTTGGACATAAATAAACACACGAAGATGCGCACAAGATGCTCTTTTGCAAGATGTTGGGTGGAAATCGATTTAGCAAAACCTCTGCCTACAGAGATTTGGATTGATATCGGAGATGGGCATGGATGGTGGCAGGACATTGTCTATGAAGGAAACTTAAAATTCTGCTCTAAGTGTAAACTTCATGGGCATGAATTGGCGGAATGTAGGAAAATGAGACCCAAAATTCAAACTGAGCAGGAGACTCCCCAAGAACAGAGCACTCATATTAAGCGAACCTTGAACCAGACTCAGGAATGGATTCTAGTGTGAAACAAAGGAAAACAAGTTATTAGGAAGGCTGATACAAGGGAGGCGGTTAAGGAATCAAGGAAAGGAGTCATGAACACCAATATTCCGAGCAGGAATCCGTCATCCAGTAATGCGCTTTCACCTGATATGGCAGAGGAAGAAGAAATTGTAGAGGTCACAGACTCGAAGGAACCTCAAATGGCGGTTAACACAGGAACACATGCTCCAAATCTGAAACGGGGCTGCTCAGAATCTAACCTTTTGGACCTGGAGGAGGACTTCAACCCAAAAAAAACCTACCCTCTAGAGAGATCTTGTTCTATGAATGACATGCAAAAGGATTATGCAGATAGTAAGCTAGAGTTCTTATATAAACAATTTGAGCACTATCACCTCATCAGTAAACATTTGAGGAAAACCAAGGAGGAAAATTTGCAGAGGAGGAAGATTAGGGAACAGACTAACCCTGTTACTGATCCTCAAAAGCATGATTTACAAATCGAAGCTAACCAGAAAGATAACGAGGAGAATTTTCTATCTCAAGTCCCTGAAACACAACAGGAGTAGAGCAATGTGTTGGCTAAAAGCAATAGCAAGAAGAAGCAGCAGGAACAAGTAGGCAAAAGGCCTATTACTAGGGCCAACAATAGGAAAACAACCTCTCTTAATCAATGATGTCGGATCTTATTATCTGGAAGGTAAGGGGAGCCTGTAATCGAGGTACATCTTACCATCTTAAATATTTGATTTCCAAATATAAACCATGTTGTTTATGTCTCCTGGAACCCAAATCGACCAAAATGAAGCTAGGATTCCCTTCCTTTTATTTTGACCCTGAGCTTAATCATCAAGGGGCTATCATGTGGAATGCCGTTTGGATATGAATATGGTTCACGTGGATGATCAGGTCATTGCTTTTAGTTCCAATGAGTCATGTTATCTCAGTTTTATTTATGTTGCTTGTTCCAAGTATGCTAGAAGGAGAATTTGGGACACCTTGGGTGATTGGAGGAGATTTTAATGTCATCTTTAGTTGGGATGAGAAGATAGGAGGTAATTCCTTTGATGATGGTAGTATGATGGAATTTAACTCCTTCATAGTTTAACCTGGTCTACATGAAGTTGCTGCCCCTCAAGATCAGTTTAGTTGGACTAATAATCAGCATGGGTTGAAAAGAATCTACAAAAAGCTGGATAAAGTTTTTATCAATTCAGAGGCTCTTATCAGCATTCCTAGCGTTCGTTTATCCTTGCTTCCTAGTATTCAATCTTATCACAATCCAGTGATGATTTCCTTGAGAAATGGAGAGCTTAGAAAGTCCTTTCTTAAATTCCAAAGAATGTGGGGTGAGCATGATCAATTCCTCCAGTTTGTGACCCATACCTGGTAAGAGGTTCACCATCCCCAAGGGCTTAACAATTTAGTGATCAAATTGTCTCATCTTAAGAAGTGCTTGAAAAACTGGAATAGAGAGGTTTTTGGTAATGTGGATAGACATATTGACGAGCTAAGTATGAAGATTCAATCCCAAGATGAAGCCTTAATTAGGAGATGGCAGGAGGATAATTTTAATGACCTCCAGATATATAAACACCAGCTTGCAGATTGGCAAGCTAGGAAGTTTATGCTTTTGGAAGATAAAGCTCATCTTCATTGCCTTAAAGACGGGGATAGAAACATAAAAATCTTTCATGCTACGATTAAAGACAGAGTTCATAGCAATAGAATAAGTTTGAGAATGGAGGATGGAACTTTGTGTGAGGAGCCTTCAATCATTGGTCAGAAAGCAGTGGATCATTTCTCGGAGCTTTTTGGAAGCAGGAGATACATCTTGGATGCTGCTCTATTGCAATCTATCCCTAGACTTATTCTGGAGGAAGATAATCAGTCCCTATGTCGAATGCCTGAGGAGGAAGAAATTCAAAGTGCGATTTTTAATCTGAATGCTAATAGTTCCCCTGGTCCTGATGGTTTTGCTGGCTATTTCTATCAGAAGTGTTAGAATATCATTAAGAGTGATGTGGTGGTTGCTGTCCAACACTTTTGGCAACCGGGATCTCTATTACCCAGGGGCATCTCTACAGCTTCTATAGTTATAATTCCCAAAGTCAGGAACGCCAATAATTTCAAGGACCTGAGACCATCAACTTGTGTAACTTCAGCCACAAAATTATTTCCAAAATCCTCTTAGCCAGACTTGCCACCTTTCTCCCAAAGATTATCTCAGAGGAACAATCGGGATTTATTGGTGGAAGGAATATCTTTTAGAATGTGGCTTTGGCTCATGAGGTGACTAGGGACTTAGATAGGAAAGTTCATGGGGGAAATATTATCATCAAACTGGACTTATCCAAAGCTTATGACCGTGTGCACTGGGCTTTCCTTCATGATGTGTTGAGATCTTTTGGTTTCAGTGAAACTTGGATTGATATCATTTACAGGCACCAATGTAATTGCTGGTATTCTATTATGGTGAAAGGAAAACCTCATGGTTTCTTTAAGGCTGGGAGAGGTTTGCGACAGGGGGATCCCTTACCTCCTGGCCTCTTTGTTATTATCATGGATGCTCTGAGTAGAAGATTAAATAACCTAATCAGCCAGAAGATTATAAAACCTTCCATGTGTTCAAGAAGAGTACCGGCTATATCTCATCTTTTATATGCAGATGACCTCCTGATTTTTGCTAATGGTGCTGTTAAATCGCTTTCAAAGCTTATGGACTTGATCAACCAATTTTGTAGTACCTCTAGGTAGGAAGTTAACAAAGGCAAGTGCAATATTTATCTGGCTAAAAGGGTTTCCCTCAATTATAGCAACCGGGTGCAGAGGATCACTGGCTTTCATGTGGGTAAATTGCCCTGTATATATCTCGGGGCTCCCCTCTTCAAGGGTAAGATTAAAGCTTCTCGTTTTGATAATCTTATAGAAAAGATTCAGAGGAGGATCTATGGCTGGAGGTCGAAGCTGTTATCGTGGGGTGGAAAGTGAGTTCTTATTTCCTTTGTGCTGGAATCTATTCCCTTTCACATCCTTTCTGCTCTTCTGATTCCCTTAAAAGTTATCTCAAAGATGGAAAGACTCTTTAGAAATTTCCTATGGGATGTTGGAGATCAGAAAACGCATCATTGGGTTTCATGGGAGTTAATCACCAAACCCTTCAGTCATGGAGGACTGGCCATCAGCAAGCTTAATCAGTAGTCAAAATGCCTTAAGGCTAAACTGGCGTGGAGTTTTATACAAAATAAATCTTTATGGGCTAGATTTATGAATCATAAATATAAGTTTCCAAGTATTTCTATGGCAGACTCCCAAATATGGAAAAATTTGGTCCCCATCATTCAAGTTATTCTTCCCGAACTATTTTTGGCACATTGGTAAAGGAAATATTTCCTTTTGGCAGTAGAAATGGTGGCCCCATGGAAAATGTGGAAATCAGCAGACCAACCACTGAGAATAACTTCAGCAAATCTGTGAATGAAATTTGAAGCGATGAGAATCTAAAGGCTACCTATATGTGTTATCTCCCTCAGCAGATTAGAGATTATGCTCTCAAGATTAACTTATCTCAGGAGGAAGATAGGCAAATTTGGAAGAACAATACAAATGGGAATTTCTCCACCAAAAGCTTTAGAGATTTGTGCTACCCCTACTCAGTGGGCGATCATCAATGGATGGAGCAAATTTGGCAATCATGGATCCCTTCTAAATGTAGCTGCTTCCTCTGGAAATGCCTTAATAAGGCAATTTCTGTGGATAGTTTGATTCAAAAGGCTCAGATTCCTCTGGCATCCAAGTGTTCCTGTTGCAACACTCCTCAAGTTGAAACTAGCTGTGATCTTTTCCTACAAAGTGTGATTGCTTCTTTTATCTGGAACTGGTTTGGCAGGATTTTCAACATTCATACTCCCTCAGGTTCCTTAACTCAGGCAGCTAGAAGATGGATAGAGAATGTTAACCTAAAGTCACAATCTGGTTGCCTCAGAATAATCACTTTCATTATTTCCATTTGGGAAATATGGAAATGGAGATATTCCACTAGGTTTGATTAGCCATACAATAGATCTCAGATTATACACAAAATCACTTTGCAACTTCAACATCATTGCAACACGCTCAATGGAGTTAGGAAGGCGGCCTGGACTGATATTCTTTCTTTTCAAGCTTTGAAAATTCCAGTTCTTCAGCCTAAAGCTCAGAAGGTTCAATGGGTTAGACGGATGTCTCAAATTTTAGGCATTATTTTGAATTGTCATGGGAGTAGTAATGGCTCCCAGGCCTTTGGTGGAGGTATTATCAGGAAACAGAATGGGGAATTCATTAAGGCCTATGGCTTTAAAGTGGAGCATTACTCGGATAGGACCTTTGCCTCCGTGCTGTCTATCAAGATTGGATTGCAATTAGTCACTCTATTTAATATCAGATGTTCTCAAGTTCAGTCAGACTCCCTTGCTGAGGTTTCATCAATCACGGAATCAAGAAGGCAGCCATGGCTCAGCCTCAGGATTTGTTCAGAGCTCATTCAAAAGCTCTCGGCCTCCTCTATCAGGTGTATTGGCAAGGAAGCAAACAGCGCGGCTGTCGAGATTGGAGCGTATCAGCAACCGATTGGAATTGAGAGTTTTGGAAAGGAATCAGATTGCTCTGATCGGGCACAATTTCTATTAAGTGAGGATCGGAAAAGCTACTTTCGCTGTAGGAAGTAGCGCCGGTTTCTCAGCCTGTTTTTGTAGCAGCAGCTGGCCGAAGGCTTTTTCCGGCCATCCTTTCCCCTTTCTTTTGTTTTTAATAGAATTCCTTTTCTTTAAAAAAATGCTATTATAATATTGAAACAATCTTGTTTCCATTCATAAAGAATCAAAGAATGAAGTTTGATATTCATTAATCTAAAGTTACTCGCGAGATATGAAAGACATTGCTCCACACTTTGAATTTGCTCATCTCTGACAATATAACAAAATTGTATGAGTATAATGAAAGGAATATCATGCAATCAAAAAAATTTAAACGTGTTTCCATCCATTGAAATCTATTAGTCAAATTAAAACTACTCGTAAAGAAAAGTAAAAATCATCATTCACTTTCATAGAAATTACAGATGCATTTATCATACACATCAAACTTTTAAACTTCTGGATACCCATAGTAGACGAGTTATTGTTTATTTTTTCAAAGAAAAATGAACTTCATATAAGTTAATGATGAGCACAAACAATCGCTTCTACACTATAAACACTTCTACATTTTAGTTAATGATAAGCACACTAGCCATGTTT
>NQLW01000037.1:2289035-2327967 GCA_002312845.1 Kalanchoe fedtschenkoi | reverse complement strand
CGATGAAGAAGCCGCGGCACACGCGTATGACTTAGCTGCATTGAAGTACTGGGGACCTCAATCCATTCTTAATTTCCCTGTAGGGATCATCAGTTGCTCATTTTCATCTTTACTATATCAGCTTCTGGTTTCCCCACTCTCATCTGTTGTTATGTTTCTGCCAATTGTTGTCAGCATTTCTTATGTTCCACTAAATTTTTACAAAATGTATGTTCTGCAGCTATCAACTTACAAGGAGGAGCTTAAGGGTATGGAGGCCCAGTCAAGAGAAGAATACATTGGATCCCTCAGGAGGTATTAATAGTATTCACATTTCATCCTTACTGTATTTAGCAATCACAATAAGTTCATGCCAATTTTCTATTACTAGCAAACATTCTAATAAGACCACAGAAACACGAGTTGATCCTGTAATTTTTTTTTTTACAGAAAAAGCAGTGGATTTTCAAGAGGGGTCTCTAAGTACAGAGGCGTGGCGAGGTACGCTTACCAAATTACTGGTTTAAACTGTTGGTCTTGGGGTGAATTTATGTGCCAATAGATACACATACATCATTTTGTAGAAGATGGCTGGATATACTCCCTCTGTCCTCTTTTACATGTCACTTAACCGAATTTTTTTGTCCACTTTTACTTGTCACTTACCAATTTTCAATGCGTATTTAATATCAACAACTACCTTAAAATGTCAAACATTAATCACTTCATTATCATAATCAATAAAGAATACATTCCTCACCAATAATCATCTACCAATTTTACTTTTTGCACGAACTTTTTCAAAAAAATGTTAACCACCTACCTATTAAATTTGTTCAACCGCTAGCATTAACTTCACCTTAATCTACTCAAATTAACCGTAAACGACATGTATTAGAGGACGGAGGGAGTATACATTAGGCAAAGGAAATGGGGAACTTTGTCAGAATGTCTGAAAATGTACTGGATCAGATACCTTAGCTTTTACTTAGATTTAAGACATTATATGCTTGGGAGTATCTGCCCAACCTTGCAAATCAGGTGGTCACTCTTGAATGTAGAATGCTGACAGGGTGCGTAGATTTTAGCTATTAAATGATGAAGAAGCAACAATCATGTGCCTAGGTCTTAATGCACAACTAGAAGCAATGTAACCGATAAACTTTAGGCTGCATTCAAAGTTCAATATTCATATATTGCTTGCCTTGCATCCTTCTCCCATTACTGCTCTATCTATAACAACAAAGATGACAAAAAGATTAGGTGACATTTTGCCATCTGCAGACACCACCATAATGGCCGATGGGAAGCTCGAATTGGTAGAGTTCTGGGTAACAAATATCTCTACCTTGGAACATTCGGTAAATTTTCATTCTTCTTCAAATAACTCTATACCTGCAGAAAGTAGCAATTAGATGATGACAAGTAATTATATTCATATTAAGATTCAGCTTTAAAATCAACGGGCAGTGTGTGGCAGCAAGCGGAGGACTAAATCCAACATACAAATGTGTTTGCTTTTACAGTTGTTGATGTTTCCTTAAAAAAACTCCACTCCACATTCCATTATACGAGTTCTCTTTGGTTCGTCTTGACTTTTAATTAATGAAAAATTAACTTAAACTATTCATAATCAAGTTAGAAAATTTGAAATCGAATCGAACTATTAGCTTCAAACAATCAAACCAAACTAAATTATATGATTCGATTTGGCTCGATTTTTTATGAATTTTATTTGCTAATTTATTTACTAAATATGAAGTTTTTTATATAACTAACAATTTGAAGGAACTATATATTATATATTCAATTAAATTTATGTACTTATAGTCTAAAATATAGTTCATTAAAGAAAAATGTGGGAAAGTAGCGTCACGACCAAACCCAATGAACTTATACGTAGCTGTGTCTGTGATTTCTGGAAAAATGTGAGGGAAGAAAAATAAGATGAAAACTTATAAGGAATTTTATGTTTGCTTTTAAAAAAGTTGAAGAAAGAAAAACAAGATAAAAAAATTCGAAGAGAGTTGAACAAATAGTGATTTAATATTTTCCTTACAATTTTCACTATAACAAAAAAAGGCGAAAAATGAATTACAATTGTAAAAACAATTATTTTATTTTCTTTTTCTTCCTCATTTTTCATTAACCAAACAGTGTTAGGGGCTTTTTTTATGTCATCATCTTATAAAACAAGTTTAATTCACATTTAAATTTTGATTTTATAATAATCATTTATTAATAATCGACTAAATTAAACATAGCTTTTTGTAATGATTTAATACAAATTTATCAATGAAATAATAATTAATTCTTCATAATTAATTAACTCTCTCGTGTGAAATGAAGATGTCATCACTAAATTCAATGACCATGTACTTAGTTATATGTGGTATAAGAAAAATGTGAGGGAAAGAAGTGTGGGGATCAAACCCAATGAACTTATAATTAGTTGAATGTGATTTTCAGAAAAATGAGTGGGGGAAGAAAAATTATATGGAATTTATTTTTGCATTAAAAAATTTGAAGAACGAAAAAATAGATAAAAATTGAGAAGGAAAATATTAGTTGAACAAAAATAATGTTTTAATATTTTTCTTACAATTTTTCACTATAAAAAAAAACAGAATGAAATATATATAAAATTATTTTCTCTCATTTTCTTTTTGTTCCTCATTTTTATTAAACCAAAAAGAGGGTTAGGGGCTTTTTTTTATTTCGTCATCTTATAATTCAAGTTCAATTCACATTTCAATTTTGATTCTATAATAATTATTCAATGTTAATCTACTGCATCAAACATGCATTTAAGTAACAATGTAACAAATATTTCTCAGTAAAACGATAATTAATTATTCTTGAAAAGATGAGTTTTGAAGTTCTCCGTACTCTAATACATGTCGTTTAAAGTTAATTTGAGTATATTAAGGTGAAATAAATGCTAACGGTTGAACAAATTTAATGAGTGGGTGGTTGATTTTTTTTAAAAAAAATCGTGCAGAAAGTAAAATTGATAGATTATTACTGGTAATGAATGATTTTTTTATTGATTATGATAAAGAAGTAATTAATGTTTAACGTTTTAAGGTAGTTGATGATATTAAATACGCATTATAAATTGTTAAGTGACAAGTAAAAGTGGACAAAAAAATTCGGTTAAGTGACATGTAAAAGATGATAGAGGAAGTATTATTTATTTACAGATTAGTAGTTTAAACATTTATCTTTTCTTTCACATGTGAAAATGAACATTTATTTCAATTCGAAAATGGCTAGTTGTCTTCCCACTGTAATTAATTATTTGTGATATCTGTCGGTATATATAAATACATATGAATTGTCCCCATTTATTTCATCTATAGTAAGTACGTATTTCCGAAACCCTAACTCCAAACCTGTTAAAGTATTGGCCAGTTGAGAGGCTGACCAAAATGGCCAAAGTCTCTTCGATCAGCCTTCTGTTCGCCTTTCTTCTCTTCTCAAGTTTGTGTGTTGTTTTTAAGTTTGGCTGCTCACATTAACTTGATGAATGCGCTCATGGTTGTTGGTTCATGGCATTATTATTATTTTTTGGTTTAAATGATTTCACATTGATTATTATATTATGCAGCTGTGAGTGTGAACGTGGCGGTGTCACAAGGAGAAGCAGCAGCAGGAAGAAGATGTCAAATTGTTATCTTGCAGAGTGCGTGTTTTTTGCCAAGGTGCCGTACGATGTGCTATCACCAGTACGATGTTGGCGTCGGGCAGTGTGTGGAAGCAGGCGGAGAACTAAATCCAACAAACATATGTGTTTGCTCTTACAATTGTTGATGTTTCCTTAAAAACTCCACTCCATATTCCATTATACGAGTTCTCTTCATCGATTCCGTTCGTCTCGACTTTTAATTAATAAAAAATTAAATCAAATTATTCAAAATCAATTTAGAAAATTTTAAATCGAATCATCAAACCAAACTAAATTATATGATTCGATTTGGTTAGATTTTTTTATGAATTTTATTTGCTAATTTATTTACTAAATATGAGGTTTTTTTTTCTATAATAACAATTTGAAGGAACTATATATTGTATATTCAATTAAATTTATACATCGTCTAAAATATAGCTGATTAAAGAAAAATGTGGAAAAGTAGCGTCACGACCAAACCCAATGAACTTATACTTAGCTGTTTGTGATTTCTGGAAAAAATGTGAGGGAAGAAAAATAAGATGAAAATTTATCAGAAATTTTATGTTTGCTTTTAAAAAAGTTGAAGAGAGAAAATAAGATAGAAAAATTCGAAGAGAGTTGAACAAATAGTGATTTAATATTTTTCTTACAATTTTCACTATAACAAAAAAAAGGCAAAAAATGAATTACAATTGTAATTATTTTCTCTTATTTTCTTTTTCTTCCTTATTTTTCGTTAACCAAACAGTCTTAGGGGCTTTTTTGATTTCATCATCTTATAAAACAAGTTTAATTCACATATAAATTTTGATTTTATAATAATCATTTAATATTAATCGACTAATTAAACATAGATTTTTGTAATGATTTAATACAAATTTATCAATAAAATAATAATTAATTCTTCGTAATTAACTCTCTCATGTGAAAAGAAGATGTCATCACCAAATTCAATTACCATATACTTAGTTATATGTGGTATAAGAAAAATGTGAGGGAAAGAAGTGTGGGGATCAAACCCAATGAACTTATACTTAGTTGTGTGTGATTTTCAGAAAAATGAGTGGGGGAAGAAAAATTATAGAATTGATGTTTGCTTTAAAAATTTTGAAGAATGAAAAATTAGATAAAAATTGAGAAGGAAAATATTAGTTGAACAAATAATGTTTTAATATTTTTCTTACAATTTTTCACTATAACAAAAAAATAGAATGAAATATATAAAAAATTATTTCTAAAGTCTTATGGACACTTGTATGGATTTTAATATGCATGAGGGTTTCTTTCCACTTTAATCTGTTGGCAAATCAAGCAAGTATTTGATGTAAAATGCGTCATCCTCTTTCATAAGGGGCCATAAGTATAGACATTGGATTTAACTTAAGGTTCTTTACCACTTAGAATGACCCGCTCACAAAGTATTGTGACATTCTTGCATTTAAGACCGTCTCAAATTATCCACTTTAGTATGAATATCTTTCTCCCCTTTGTTAGGATCAACCTATTCCCAATTCAAATGGAGATGTGTGATTAAGAACAATGAAATGGAACCGCAACCAAACCTAATAAACTTATACTTAGTCGTATATGATTTTCAAGAAACTGTGAGGGTGAAGAAAAATAAGATGAAAAATTATAAGAAATTTCATGTTTTTGTTTTAAAAAAATTGAAGAAAGAAAAATTAGATAAAAAAAGAGAAGAATAATTTGAAATGAATAAATATTGTTTTAATATTTTCGTTAAAAAAATTCACTATAACAGAAAAAGAAAAAAATGAATGAAATCTATATAAAAATTATTTTCTCTCATATTCTTTTTATTCCTCATTTTCCATATACCAAACATAGAGTTACAGTTTTTTTTTATTTTGCCATCTTATAATGCAAGTTTAATCTACATTAAGATTTTGATTTTATTATAATTATTCAATCTTAATCTACTACATTAAACATGCATTTTAGTAAAGATTTGATAAATAATTTTAGGTAAAAATATAATTAATTTTTCATAATACTCTCATGTGAAAATGAAGATGTCACCACCAAATTCATTGAGCCTGTACTTAATTATATGTAATTAAAGAAAAATGAGATGGAAAGTAGTGTCACGATTGTTAGAATTGACTAATCATCAAACTTCGGAACATCATATTTCGTTATCTTAGCCTAACAAAATCAACACATATCCTTATGTTTTGCTCGATCCCTCACATAAGTTATATGAAGTTGCACATGACAGATCATTTTTTTATTATTTTAATGTAAATATATACATGTTAATTTATTTATCATTTTTAACTCTAAATATTATTATATTTATTTTTATTTAATACTCTAAGAAAATTATTAAAATTAAACTCTACTCGTAATCATATTATAACTGATGAGTTACGTGGCCTAATGGTGAAAGATTTTACTTGCAACGCTCAAGATTATCTCCTCTCAAAGGTAAAAAAGTTTCTATTTACGTTACAACATAGCGATATGGGCCTTGGGAGCTCACCTGGCCCGTCACCCTCAGGGCCAGGTCGACTTCTTTCCCCCTTTAATTTATGAATTAGTAAGTTAAATTGTGAACTGATTATATATTCTTTGATCTTAAAGAAATTGACGATCAAGATTATATGAAATTTAATTAAATTATTAAATTATTTTACGTTTTAATTATTAAATTAAACATGCTCCATAATAATTGCGCGAATAAATCTTTAATTGATTTTCTCTTTCCTCTCTCTTATCTGTAAATATTTGGGAGATTTGTTTTTCAGAACTACGACACAAATCTAGATAGGGAGTTGAAGATTTGCGACTACGCTACCAAATCCGAGTCGAGCGAAGACCACAGCCGCAAAGCCTTCCGCCTCGACAAGTTCATTTCGGAAGTTAATGCGCTGCGTACCTCCTCATTCTGATCGCGGCAAGATCTCCTCACGTCCATCGTCGCTTGTGGCGATGAAGGTCTCTACTACTTCGTGGAGCAATTGGTTTGGCTGGCAAAATCTAATCTCACCGATGGGAAGCACTACTCCCGCAATCTGAAGACGATAAGCTCCTGGGCAGAGTTCGTTGGCTACTTACGTAGAATTTGGTTTAAGATTAGGCATTTAAGGGTGATATTGGAGGAGTAAGCATGTCTTATGTGGTACAGGACTATTCAACAGGTTGTTGTATGACTCTGTGTGGAATGCAATCTAATTTATGTGCATCAATTAGTTTGTACAGCTTAAACTGAGAAGCTAGCAACAAGGGCTGAAGTGAGTTAGAAAACTCGGTGTCATTAGCTCTTACTGCATGCCCAGAAAGGTGTGTTGTTTATTTTTGTGTGTATCACTGAATTGATGTAGATGCACTTTCTAAAATTCATGGTGCACTTCTCCAAATCTAAAATTCTGTGTTGTTTTTGAAGTTGATTTTCCGTTGAATATATTTCTTCTAATCATCCTAATTATGTGTACTTTTCTTTTGGAAACTCTTCAGGTTTTTACGAAAGAATGCACTGTCAAAGACAAATATTTGCTTTTCCTTTTGCTGGTGCATACACGCGTGTTTTTAATTAGTGCACAATCATGATTTCAATCGTTATGGGCAGCCAATAGTTAATTACTCTCCACCTTTTTCTCCAATGATTTAGTTTGTGCACCATGGCTCTGTCTTGCGTATGATTTTTTTTAAACTTGCGTGAATGACAATCATGTATTTATGTATATATTCAATTTGATAGTCATAATATGCGCCCATCAGCTTTGAATTATGCACCACAAATTAAATTGTGCACTAGAAATATTATTCAATTTAAATTCAGTTGTTGCGCAACAGAAAAAATATGCACCATAAATAAAATTGTGCACTAGGAGTATTATTCAATTTAATTTGATTGTTGTGCAGTAAAAAAGCTATACATCACTAAAATTTTTGTCAAATAAATACATATTCCAATTAATCTGTGCACTAAGGAAAATATGCACCACGAATAAAATTGTGCACTATGAGTATTATTCAATTTAATTTGACTGTTGCGCATTAAAAAAATTATGCACCACTGAAACTATGCACCACTAAAATTATGCACCACTGAAATTATGAACTAATAAATACATATTCCAATTAATTTGTGCACTAGACAGTTTTATTTTAAATTTACGAACTAAAAAGAATCTGTCAAAAAATAAATCTTGATTTTAGGAAAGAAAATTTAACAGAATCTAGATTTTAGGAGAAAAATTAAACATAACGGATAAAATAAATATGACTTGATATGATTGTCCTTCATTTTAGGAATTAGTGAAAACATGATAAATAATTAATAAAATTTGAAATAATCTAGCGCATTAAATTAATCAAAAATGGAAGATCGAGATGAATTCATAGTTTACATATTTGAAAGAGTTTTTACTGAATCCGCCCCTATATATATATATATATATATATATATATATATATATATAAATGCCCCCATATATTTCATCTATAGTAAGTACGTATTTCCGAAACCCTTAACTCCAAATCTTTTTAAGTATTGGCTAGTTGAGAAGTTGACAAAAATGGCCAAAGTCTCGTCGATCAGCCTTCTGTTTGCCTTTCTTCTCTTCTCAGGTTTGTGTTGTCCATTCGTTGGTTCATGACATTATTTCTTGCGGTTTAAATTATTTCACATTAATTATATTACGCAGCTGTGAGTGTGAATGTGGTGGCGTCACAAGGAGAAGCAGCAGCAGGTGGAAGATGTCAGGTTGTTTTGAGGGCGAGTGGGTGTGATCTTCCAACTTGCCGCCAGCAGTGCTATCAGCAGCTCCATGGCGACGGGCAGTGTGTGGCTGCTCCAGGCGGAGGACTAAATCCACCGTACAAATGTGTTTGCTTTTACAATTGTTGATGTCTGATTAAAACCTCCACTCAACACTCCATCATAATATTATTATTATTATTATTATTATTATTATTATTATGCTTGTCTTCTATTTAATTATTAAACTTATAGTGGGTCATCCGCGAAACCCTCTTATCTCCTGAACTGAATAGCGTTAGGGGTTGATTAAGTATTTGGTTGACAATATATTTGGATCAGATTGCAATTTGTTTAATTATAGAAAAGCCATAAGATACAAAAATCTGAAAATTTGAGAAATAAGGTAGAGTTACATCTGCGATTTTTGAAAGTGGAGTAGTCCATACACTCTTTTTGTAATTTTCTAAGAATTATTCAATTATTGTTTGGCTTTAAAGGTTATTTTAAGGTTAAATATGCATTGAGATTGTTATGTGACTAAATATGAAAAAAGTAAAATGTAAATTTAATTAACTGTTGTTTGACTTTGAGGTTACTATAAGGGACACAGATCTGGTGCTGCGAGCACAAAACGACATTATTTTATGTTATAAACGACGTCGTCGCGTGTATTGTCATCCAAAACGACAACGTTTATAGCACAAAACGATGTCGTTTTGTTGCTCGCAACAAAGCGCTGCACAGTATCAGATATTTGTCCTATTATAAGAATTAAATATGACTATTTAGTGGCCGATAAAAGTTGATAAATAAATTTTAGTTAAGTAAAAAAAATGTGAAATTAATGTGAAAAGACAATAGAAAAAGCAAGGTCCAGGTGTGCCCACCAAAACATGTACTTAATTCTTGTGACTTCAAATGATGGAGCCGTCCTGAGTGCACGCACGCACAAATCAAGCTATTAGGAAAACGAAAAAAAAAAGAAAGATTGCGAATGAAATCAACATGAGCTTGTCGCATTAACACTCTGAAAACGGAAGACGAGCTATTTCAAATTCCTCCTCATCACATTTGACAAGGTTTTTTCTAATATGCCAGCCTTAAGATTATAAAAGTGGGATATTGTGATTGGAAATATTTTTCATTTTTCCCATGTTATTCTTGAAGTGTTTAATGAAATTTCTCAAACGAAATTTCTTTTGGTGTGATTAGTTTGACATTTTTGATTTGCAATGAAAGTGTTACAGTACTTTTGTTGATAAATCAAGTCTACGTTTACTGCAAGACATGAGTTATGTTGTATAACATTGCGTCTTTCAGAGCTAGAATGCTTCTAAAAATAAAATGAATTTGAAAGTATACTCAAAGTCAATGGCCTATATTAACGTTTGGATTCATATTTCATACTAACATAGAAAAAAGAACACATCCAAAAAATAATAAGAAGAAGAAAAAAAGTCTAAAGATGACTAGGCCCAACGCAAAGGGACTCGAAACAATAAGGCTGGCAAAGACAATCAATGGCATGCATGAGCTTCCGTCTAGGCCCGACTGCCTTCACACCCATGTCCTTGAGTTTCTTCATACTCAAGTTCACAAGCTGAAACCTGTCGACTCTCCTCCTGTTAAACACTCCCACAAACTGATGGAGTCCCAACGATGCCAGCCAGTTGCTCAGCCCTCCAGCTCGACGAATCTTATTGTCAAGGTTCGATGCTCGCATCAATTGGTTGAGGAACACGCCGCCATCCGTGGAGTCAGTGGATCCTGTTAGAAGTCGTCTCTGCCTATTCATAGGTTTCTGAGTTCCCTCAACCGTTAGAGACTTATCTCTTATCTGCGGTATTGTCTGAACTTGAATACTAGGTTGTTTAACTATATCCAAGTCGAGTTCCTTGGAAGGAAGTTTCTTCTGTAATTGAGAGCTGGTTATAGGATGAGTTGATGTGGGCCTTGGTTTCCCAACTTCAGCATGTTCCAGTTCATCTCTAGGATTCGGAAGTGGCAACAGCCTTTTGGCGGCTTTTGCAGGAGTGGCTTGTTGTATCTTACCCAAGCAGAGGCCAGAACTCGCAGCTTGTTGCTCAGTTGCGTGAACAGGTGGCACCAGAATATTGATTCTCTGTTTCTTCACTATCACCCAATCATCTTCTTCGCTCATGTTCGTGCCAGGAGAAGAGATGCCCTTGCTTTCTAAAGGGACTGCCAGCTGCCTAGTCTTACGCTTCACCATTAATTACCTGCAGCAGTGTTTTGGGCCGATACCTGCATTACACAGAGAATGCATCTTTGAACGAACTCATCATTAGCAAACTAATATGTCATACTCTACATTACATTTTACTGGTGCTGTTGGGGATAAACAGCTCCTACATCATACAAAAAGCATCATAGAAAGAAACTAGTAGTGATTAAAATCGCAAACGCAAGTTTTTTTTTTTCCATCTCAAAATGGCTTTCTTTCATCAACTTCTTTCAATTCTGATCTCTTTTGGTTTAGTTTTGAAAAATGCAGTTCAAAACTGCGGGTTTGCAAAAGAAAACTGTGGTTCAGTCTACAGTTTGGTAAAAACAAGCCGCAGTCGGGAGCCTATTTGTGTAAACTGTAGACCGATGTTTGATAAAATCATGGTTCGGAGCCGCATTTTGGTTTAAGAAAATGACAGTTTTGAACTGCGATTTTCAAAAATAAGATGAAAATGAAAACTAGTGGAAACAAAATAACAGAGAAGCCAATTTGAGAGAAAAAATCCAAGCACAAACATGAGATTTAGCTAATAGCCTTGACAAACATATATGAATGTAGCTTCAAAAGCTGTTGGGATTTACAGAAAGTGAAGGCTTTCCTGACGAAAATTTTAACAAACAAATCCTCATCTTCGCAAAGAGTTAATCAACGAGTGGATGATCAAGATGGGTCACTCATCCTCCCCGCCAGCAAATGTATAACAATACTGTGGAATCAAGCATGCATAATCATCTAACAGAAAACAGAATCACCATCATCATCAGCTCAGAAGCTGCAACAGATGCAAGGATTCATACACACACATAGTCATATACGTACGTATCAAAATGAGAAGCAAAGCAACAAACAGCAAATTGCAAAAGCTCGAAATAAGAAGTGGGGTTTCGATTCTGGAATCCGGCAGGATCGAACCCTCACGATCTGCAAATATTCACCACTCCAACAGAAATAAGAAGTGCTAGTAATTGTCACCTGAAAGGAAGATGCGACGACGGGTTTCTTGTGAAGCAGACCGACAAACGGATCGAAGGGCCGAATTGGGCAGTAGATCCAGTCAACCGAGTCAGGGATACAGCAATCGACCTTACTGATCGAAGGCGAGGCGCCCGGCACGGATGGGTTTTGTCCGAACTAGGTAATGTAAAAACATGTACTGAAGCAGGACCCATAAGCGTCCTGTCATTATAAATTGGTATTCAACCAATTCAATAAAAAATCGGTTCGATTTGAGCAGTAGTATTATGAATCTGTTTATCAAAGTGAAATCTGGTCCTCATCCCAGTGGAATGTGATAGTATGTTTGATGGGGCCACACGCCCCTCCATTTTGACAGTGTACACTCATACTCATACGGATCAGTTCATGCGCATCTCCAGCATATATAAGTGTAAATGCAGTATCAACAAAGTTTGAACCAAAACCTTGTGATTGTTTGACAACACCCAAGACCCTTAGACTAACATGTTGTTAGTTGATCCACCATTCTTTAACTCATCATATCTGTTTCCATTGTTAATCATCCAGTCTCAGATGGTTAGTGCATTCCAGTCTCCAGTCTCATATGAAGATCAGACTCTTTCTCTCATCTTCCCTTATGCTCCACTACGAACACGAATCGCGCTTCTTTTCGTTTTCATTCATGCTTTCTCAGTTCAGCAACAAGAAGTTTTTTTTTCTTTTTTTAATAACATTTTGAGAAATCTATGGAAGTTACATCAACTTTCGGTTCTACTGCAGACCTTGATAGTCACTCAGACCTGTCAAAGGTTCACATCGCGTCTTTTCTTCGGGTTATTATCCGGGTTGCCTTTCCTCATCATCGCTACAAACTCGTCATAGTTGATTCGACCATCCTGTAGTCGGAAAAACAAAAGCAGGACCATCAGCATAAAAGTAGGAAATGAATATCCATCAGATTTGAATAAGCTGTCATCTAACAAAGCTTTTACATTATCAGCATCTACTTCAGCAAGGATTTCATTGATGTCCCTTTGGTCGAGCATGCCATATTCCCTGAGCGCTTGCTCTAGCTCTTCTGTTGTTATGTACCTGCAAGCGTAAGACGCAAAAGTTAGTCATCTGTGGTACCACCAAAACTTGAACCTCACACTCAAACCACCAGACCAACATCCTGTTAGTAATTGTTAGCCACTGTTGTCTTTGTCGAAGTACTGGAACGCAGTGTAAAGATGTTCTTCTCTATCCATTCAGTTCATGTGCATCGTCGCAATGATGAAGTCGTCGTAGTCTATTGTTCCGTTGCCATCTGCATCGGCCTGTTAACCGAAACAAAGGAAGTATTTACACCATAAAATTTTACCAGAAACTAAAAACATGTTTATCCGAATTTTAACATATTTTGGAGTGTGCACTTACAGCTTCCATCAATTGCTTTACTTCATATTCGGATAGTTTGGTTCCTTGCTTGGCTAGCTCTTGTTTCAGCTCCTCCAGCGTGATGGTGCCGCTGTTATTGTTGAGCATATTAAGTGGTATTATCCCACATCGTCCAGTGGAGGCTCTAAATTGAT
This sequence comes from Kalanchoe fedtschenkoi, assembly GCA_002312845.1. Taxonomy (NCBI): domain Eukaryota; kingdom Viridiplantae; phylum Streptophyta; class Magnoliopsida; order Saxifragales; family Crassulaceae; genus Kalanchoe; species Kalanchoe fedtschenkoi. Next base: position 2,314,810 of record NQLW01000037.1, on the reverse strand, counting down.
CCTTATATATAGTTGAGCTCCCCTACTCATCGCCAATTGGTTTTGATTGTGGATCCGACAATTCAACATGGTATCAGAGCGGGTTTTGGCTGCACTCTTAGAACATGTCCGTGACGGTTAACTAGATCCGCACGAGGAATAATTGTGGCGGCGGCGGCAGTCTGCATATCTCGGGTGCCTAAACGTTGGAGCATCTCCTCCATACGCATCGCCGAAGTGCTCCACTGCGCGCTCTCCACTCTTTTGGCGCTGGGCCTAGGAGGAACTCTGAGAGTCAGATCCTCCTCCTTCGCCCGGTTTCTCTGCCCCCGGCCGTACAATGGTGTCAAATTTTCCATCATAACCTCACCCTTGCAAACCGGACACTCCTGCGCGTCTGAATGACCATGCAGCCACCGGTAAATGCACGGCCAGCAATACATATGGCCGCAACAAGTAATAACGGGGTCCCTCGCCATCTCGAAACAGATGTTACAGTCGTAGAAGCTCCCATCATCGCAACTACCCTTTCCAATATCTTCTGCTTCACCGCCCAGCAACATCTCAACATCAACCTCAACGCCAGCCTTGTCGTCCTCTTTATTCTCACACGCCTTTTCAACCTCAGAAGCTTGTCCCTCCACACCGACGCTGCCATCGCCCGTGCCCAAACCACCTTGCTGACTTCGGTGGCCAAAACCGGTTTCAAACCGGCTTATACCAAGCAGGCTGATTTCAATCTCCGAGAGATCTTCTTCCGAATTTCGCCACCTCCGCGGTTGTCTGTCGGTGCACCGGGCAGCCTCGACCGCCTCCCTGATCCTGGAAGGGTTGTCCATCCACTCATCCAAGCTGATAAGGCCCTCTTCCGGCATTGATCCGGGTCCCAAATCCAAATCGAGATTCATGGAATAATTGTTAGGTGCCTCGTCAGCCATGACCCAGAGTGATGAGTCAGAAGCGGGTTGGGATCCCCCAACCCGCTCTCCCCAACCCGCTCTGACTCATCACTCTTCGTGTATCGGCACGACAATGAAGTGGCGTATCTTCTTCTTTATGTCGATGACATGATCCTCAGTCCCTCATCACAATATTTTCTTTATAAAATTGTGCAGCAATTATGGTCGAAGTTTGCCATTAAAGACTTGGGACCCCTTCGGTTCTTTCTAGGCATTGAAGTTAAAAGGACGTCATCTGGCCTCTTCATGTCTCAGTCCCAATACACAGAAGAGGTATTAGAACGTGCCGGCATGAAGAATTGCAAGTCCGTAATGACTCCAATTGACACTAAAGCCAAAATTTCCAGCAACGACGGTTGGCGGGTTGACAATCCATCCGAGAACAGATGCATTGCCGGTGCATTACAATATCTTACCATCACTTGCCCGAATATCGCATATGCCGTTCAACAAGCATACCTTCATATGATGAATGCATGGAGGATGATCGAGTCTTCCTTCACTCAATCTTTAAAGTTCTTTTCCTTTCTCTCATTCTACATGGTATCAGACACCGGTCGATCCTCTCCTCTTAACCCGGACGTGACCCCTGTTCCCACTGCCATGGAGCCCAATCCCCTATTCTCCCCACAACCTTCTGATCACCTCTCTGGTTCCTCCTCTACTTCCTCTTCAGCCGACAACAAAGACAACTGTCCGCATCTTTCTGTTCCTACCGCCACAACACCGCAGACAGTTAATATTCGACCACATGTTCCGCTCACTCTAGAGTTAACCGAGCCTAATTATGCCCAATGGCGAATGTTTTTCGACTCCGTCCTCAGCAAGTTTGGTCTCGAAAAGCATGTCCATTAAGCGACGCCACTCCCTCACCGAGATGTTAAATGGTTGATGATCGATCAATGCATCCTCAACTGGATTTACACCACAGTGTCCAAAGATGTTTTCGATCTCGTCAGGCGCCCCAAACCTGATGCTTATACCATCTGGAATGCGGTCGAGACTCTGTTTTATGACAATCACATGCAAAGGCGAGCTTTATCCCCTCCGTCTCCGGCCACACCAAGCTCTTCATGTCATCACCGACTCTAGTGACCTTTGGCATCAACGACTCGGCCACCCAGGCGAAGGGGTACTTGCTCAGACTTTGCGCACTTTTGATTTTCAATATAATAAGTCAGCGGCACATACTTGCCGAGCTTATCAGTTAGGCAAACATGTCCGCCAACCATTTCCTATTTCTCACACACAAAGTTTCTTTCCTTTAAAACTCATTCATTCTGATGTATGGACTTCACCTGTTCCAAACAATACCGGTTATCGCTATTATTTGGCAATTCTTGACGATTACTCTCATTATACATGGACCTTCCCACTACGTCAGAAATCTAAAGTTTTCAGCACACTTCTGGATTTTCATGCCTATGTACGCAATCAATTCCGCCTACCTATTATGGCATTGCAGACTGGTAATGGACGAGAGTTTGACAATCTTGCCTTATGCTCTTTCTTCTCCGCTCATGGCATCTCATTAAGACTTTCATGTCCTCATACTTCTTAATAGAATGGAAAGGCAGAGAGAATCCTTCTTACACTGAATGATTGCATTCGCTCATTGATTTCTCAGTCACACGCTCCACCGAGTTTTTAGGCATCAGCTCTTAACACAACTACTTATTTGTTTAATCGTCGACCATGTCATGCGACAGGTACTCTTACTCCTCACAAGCTTCTTCTCGGTGCTCCACCAACTTATGATCACCTCAGAGTCTTTGGGTGCCTTTGTTTCCCCAATATGGCGGCTACGGCGACACACAAGCTATGCGCATGCTCCACCCCATGCGTCTTTCTCGGCTACCCATCAAATCATAAAGGGTGTTTTAATCTATCCACATGGAAATTCATCACCTCCCGAGTAGTTTTTGATGACAAACAATTCCCATTCGACACTACATTTAGACATGGCGAGTCTACAACACCTTTTTCAGTGTCAACACCCATGCAAGGTGCTCCGGATCTTGACTTGCTGTCAAATAGGACGACTGCGCCTCCGCCCAATCGCCAAGCACAACCAGCGTCAAGAATACTTCAACCACAATGCGATGCAAAACTTTCAACTATATAGGATCACATGCCACTCTTGACCTCCTCCCCACCTTGTCCTCAATCTGGTCCTTCTCAATCAAGCTCAAATGAGCATCCTCATCTCATTTCACCAGGGCCTGCTCCTTCTCAGAATAATGCTGCACCTTCCTCATTGCCTAAATCTGGGTCATCGAAACATCACATGGTCACACGAGCAAAAGCAAGAGTGTTCAAGCCAGATCCCAAGTATGCATTGGTTACCTCGTCACCATCAGCTTCAATCTCTCCCATTCCGAGCTCGGTGCGTGTAAAAAAAATACTAAGTGTGGGACAATATCGACAGTAAGGGGTCGGGGCTGTTACAATGATATCAGAGCTGACCACCTAGTCCGACAGAGTCTCCGGTCAGATCGCCGAATGAGGCACGTTGCCGAGGACGGCTGCCCTGTAAGGGGGGGGGGAATGTTACATCCCACATCGGCTGGGTGGGAGATCCTTAGCTTTCTTATGAGGGGCTAAGTCTCCTTAATTAGTGTCGAGGCCTTTTGAGGTAAAACCCACAGCCGAACAGGGCGACTAAGTGTGGGACAATATCGATAGTAAGGGGTCAGGGCTGTTACATGGTGTGTCCTCGCAAGTGAGGGGGAGTGTTGAGCATAGTGGTATTATCCCACATCGCCCAGTGAAAGCTCGAGATTCATCCTTATATATAATTGGGCTCCCCCACTCATTGCCAATTGGTTTTGAGTGTGTATCCAATAATTCAACATGGTATCAGAGCGGGTTTTGACCGCACTCTTAGAACATGCCCGTGACGGTTAACTAGGTCCGCACGAGGTCCCATTTGTCGAGGTTAACAAAGGTCTCGCAAGTGAGGGGGAGTGTTGAGCAGATTAAGTTGTATTATCCCACATCGCCCAGTGGAGGCTCTAAATTGATCCTTATATATAGTTGGGCTCCCCCACTCATTGCCAATTGGTTTTGAGTGTGAATCCGACAATTCAACATCAGTGTCCATGCCCTTGAACATCTCCTTCAGTCCCATGATTTCTTCATCTAACAGAGTGGTAGAGTACCCTGAGAGCAACTTTCTAGAATTTGTTCATGGCTCTGAATTGCTCGAGTCTGTCTAGCACCGCATTGTCCGGCGGCGTATCTGGTGCCTCACCATCCTCCTTAATCCACGGGTGATCTACAAACCCAGATCACCTTGATTTCCGACACTCCAGATATAGACTTCGAGTCTGTAATTTCTCTCGAGAACGTCTGTGGCGATATAGTACGCGCTGCCAACAATGTCCTTGAATTTATCTCCTGTTAATTGCAAGCAACACGTTAAGAAAAAATCACCAGAAAGAAAGAATGATTAAAACAGAGGTCGAATGAAGATTCTGGCGGCATGCCTTGTTTGAAGAACACAGAAAGACCAAAATATGTAGCTTTGAGAGGCGCCTTTTCGTCTTTGTTCAGCAGCAAGAAATTCTCGGGCTTGAGATCTCTGTGAATGACACCCATGGAATGGCAAGTGTGCACGATCTGCGCGATGGTTCTGAGCAGAGACGCGGTTGCACGCTCCGTGTAATGAATGACCTTTGGCGATGATTCGGTCGAAAAGCTCTCCGCCAACGCACAGCTCCATCACCAGATGGACGGAATGCTTATCCTCATAAGCGCCCTTGAGCTCGACGATGTTGGGCTGGCCAGTCAAATGGTGCATGATCTGAACCTCCCTCCTCACGTCCTCAATGTCCTCCTTGTTAACGAGTTTGCGCTTCACGATGGTCTTGCAGGCGAACTGCTCCCCGGTGGCTTTGTGGGTGCACAAATGTGTCACCCCTAACTGCCCCCTCCCGAGCTCTTTCCCGATGGTGTAAACGGATTTGACGTTTTCCATAGACCGACCGAGGACGGTGCCGACGGGCGATGCCTTGGCGGGCTTGGTGGATGCTCCCGGTGCACCTGCAGGGGCGGCCACCTTAGGAGGGGTGGTGGCAGTATCAGCAGCGTCATTGGGTGCGTCGTCCGACTGAGGTTTATCAGCGTCTGCCGCCACCTCCTCTGCAGGTGTTTCGCTGCGGGAGCAACAGTTGGTCATGGGAGACGGACAATGGGGATTGAAGAGGGGGTCTAAACTACTTATTTATATGTAAAATAAAAAATAAAAAAAATTTATATATATAAAAAATAAATATATATATTTAATTTCTACTAAATTTTTAGTTTTGCCCCCCAAATTTCATCAAAATTTTGATTAGGTAATTTTGCCCCTCCACCGAATATAAAAGACTGTATGCGCCGCTGGTGTTGGGGTTGGGGCCAAAAACGGTTATTGGCTTGATTGGGAAACATTTGTATAAAGATCGAAAACAGTGAGAAGAGAGAAATGGAGATTTTGAAAAATTACAGAATGGAATTGGCAGAAAAGAGTTGAGAGGAGGAGGAGGAGGAATGATGGTGAGGGATTATAGGAGGGAAAATAGTGACCAACTGATATTATATAATACGACCACTCTCACCACCACAACGAGTGCATCACCTCCGCCCTAAATACTCCAGAATAATCACAGTTTCTAGCTTCCGACACAAGCGTCAGAGCGGATGAAGCTTATCCTCTGTCTTGACTGCCTCCGACCACTTCGGCTCCTCATAATTTCTCTCTGTTATAAGCTCTTGGGCTATAAAAACCGGACCTCGTGTGGATGTAAAACACTCTTATATCGTGTTAGAGTTAAGGGCTACTGCCAGCCATTGTTTATGTTCAGTTAGGCGAGTGTATTATTCAATTACTTGAGGGATGTGTATACAACTGTAGTAAACAAAAGGGACTCTTTTGGAAAAAGGAAAACACAGCGTTTCACTGTAGCATTTTTCCTCTCTCGATCGTCCTTCGCTGCGTTCTCCCACGAGTCTCGAGCGAGCTCCTACGCTCAGTAGAAGCTTCGACTTGAGTTTCTTCATGGTATTTGAGCATTTTCTTGCTAATCGGTAAACGTTTCTTCCATTTTCCGTGTCTTTCTTGATCGATTGCTCATGGCCAGTCAAGGTGTGCCTACGGCCGGAATCTCACAGATGGCTGCAACAGATGATTCGTATATTTTCGGGAATAATGAAATTATTGGTACAAGTATTGTCAGTGAGTTACTGGTTGGACCAGAAAACTACACAAAATGGAAGAGATTGATGGAGCTTTCGTTATCTGGTAGGTCAAAATTGGGATTGTGAGAGGTGATTACCCTAAGCCAAGAGAGGTGAATCTACAGTTGAAATGGCAGAAGTGTATTGACGTGGTAATGTCGTGGTTGATAAGTTCAGTTCCCAAGGGAATTGTTGGCACAATCTTGCATGCAAAGGATGCGGCCACTGTCTGGAAAAGGTTGAAGACTCACATGGGTGGCTTGAATGACACTAGATTGTTTACTCTGAAGAGGGATGTCTGTAATTTTTTTCAAGGAGAGCTTAATGTAGCATGCTATTATCAAAAGCCGATGGATCTACGGGAAGAACTCGATGCCATGGAGGAGTTGCCGGAGTGCACTCATGAGGATGGCCGTCGGTGTTTCAATTGGATTCTTGAGAAATCCAAGAAAAGGAAGGTAGTTCAATTCGTGATGGGATTGAATGAATTCTACTTGCCTATGATGACTCACATTCTTGTCATAAATATGTTGCCCAATCTAAATGTTGTGTACGATATGGCGTTGCAAGATGAATCTCAAAAGAATTTTAATAGGCTTCCTTGCTTAGAGGCTTCAGCCATGTATGCTCAAACTCAAAAGAATGGAGACAGTTTTCAAGGTTCAAATGCTTAGCAAGGAAGATGTGTGAATTATGGGAATTCAAACAAGCAAAAAAGAAGAATTTATTTTGCAATCATTCCCAAATGACGGGGTGTACAAGAGAAACTTGTTATAAATTGATTGGTTATCCAGTGGGACACAAGAATTATAGAGGAAATGGCTCAAATGAGTACCAAAATACAAAGAATGGGAAAAACATGTTATGGACTATGTAACTTCAGAAGCATCACGACATCAAACCGAAACTGGTTCTACAGAACAAGCTGCTCAACTGACTGGAGAGCAAATACAACAATTGTTGACTTTACTTCATACAAGCAACACTAACATTGAAGGGTTCAAACATATGTCAGGTAATATTTGTTTAAACTCAATTAGCTGTGATTTATACTCTTGGATACTTGATAGTGGAGCCACGGATCACATTCTTGTAAACTTGAAATGTTCACTGAGTTGAATGAGTAGCCTCAGAAATGTCAAGTATTGCTGCCTAATGGTACTAGTGTACTGGTTTCTCTTATTAGAAAATGTAAATTGAGCAATGGTATTGTCCTACATGATGTTTTGTTCATCCCTGATTTTAAGTTCAACCTCCTCTCAATAAGAAAACTTATTGCTAACACCACTTGGATGGTCTCTTTTTATCCTAATGATTGTGTCATTCAGGACCAAGCATCCAAGATGGTGCTCGGGATTGGTGAATTGAAGAGTGGATTATATCAAATTGCTCACCATCAAAATGATACAGCTTTAGCAAATAAAAGGGATTCATCATCAATGTAAGTTTGGCATCAAAGATTGGGACATTTGCCAGCTTCAAGATTGTCAGTTTTACTTCCACATTTGACAATAAATGACATACATTCCCAAACAAATTTCTAGTGTACAGTATGTCCTATGGCGAAACAAACATGACTTGTTTTTCCTTTAAGCTCAAGTACTTCAGATGTTTCAGTTGATTCATCTTGATGTTTGGGGGTCTTATAATGTGTCAACTGTCTTAGAAGCAAAATATTTTTTGACTATAGTGGCTGATTTCTCAAGAAATATATGGACTTTTTGTTGAAAACTAAGATAGTGTTCCTGAGTTGAAAATAGGAGGGAGAGGGAAGGAGAAGGGGGGATTGGGCTGTTCATGAGGTTTTTTGTTTTAAGGAGAGAGTTGGGTGGATTTGGAGGGATTGGAAGGAGAGAAACTCCTCCTTCCTTTCCACCCAATTTGGGAGGATTTGGAGGGGAAGGGATGTATTTGGTGCATAAAGACCATAATGCCCTTGTTCTTTTAGTTTTTAACCAATCAGATTTTTTTATATAGGATCATTTTAGTAATTTTATTTTATTTTTACTTTTATCATTCCAAATCCCTCCTAAACTCAGAAACACCTATTTTTCCTTTCCATCTTCTAATCATTCCCTTTCTTTTCTTTCCCTTTCTTTACAAATCCTTCCCTTCCCTATCTCTCTAAACTCGAGAACAAAGCCTAAGACAGAAGTGGCAAATATTGTGACAGATTTTTTTACTATGGTGCACACTCAATTCAAGACCAACATTCAAATATGTAGAAGTTATAATGGTGGGGAGTTTTTCAACAGCAATCTCCACTCATTCCTCAACTCAAAAGGCTGCCTTCAACAGAGCACTTGTCCCTATTCTCCTCAACAGAATGGTATAGTTGAGAGGAAGCATCATCATTTACTGGAAGCAGCAAGAGCAATCAGGTTACAGGCCAATCTACCAAAGTATTATTGGGGGAATGTGTTCTTACTGTAACATATTTGATTAATAGAATGCCAACACAGGTGCTTGGTGGAAAATCTCCTTTTGAAGATATGTTCAATAGCCAACCTAATTTGAGGAACTTTGAGAGTGTTTGGCTGCCTCAGTTTTGCAACCATTATTCAGCCTGGCACAGATAAATTTGATGCAAGGGCATCACCATGTGTTTTTATGGGATATCCTCCTGGACAAAAAGGATATAAGCTTCTCTGTTTAAAAACTACAGGATGTCTGTGAGTAGAGATGTCACTTTTATGGAAAAAGTTTTTCCTTTCAGGCCTGAAACATTTTCTATGACAATACCTTTGTCACATTCAGTACCTATGCCTTTGGTACCTCATGCAGTTGATGATGAAAATGGAAATCCATTTTTCAATGATCCGGATATCTTAGACTTCCCATGGGATGATGTAGTTTCTGATGTAGTTCCCATTTCTACTGATACCTCGTACTTATCTCAAGTACCTAATAACCATGGTAATGATATGGTGAGAGAAGACAATGGGGAGTTAAGGGCTGCTGAATCAAGAAAATCCAGCAGACAAGTAAGAAAATCAAACTGACAGCAGGACTATATATGTTCCCATGTAACAAAATGCACCAGTCCTTATCCCATCAAAGATTTTGTTGCTTCTGATAGATGCTCCACTCATCACAAGTCTTACGTGTTTAACATCACTACATTGACATAACCCAACTCATACACACAGGCATCAAAAGATAAACATTGGTGTGATGTCATGCAGGCTGAAATTCAGACTTTAGAAGAGAATCACACATGGCTTATTACTGATCTTCCTTCTGGAAAGAAAGTTGTGGGATGCAAGTGGATCTACAAGATCAAACTTCAATCTGATGGTTCCATTGAACTGTATAAAGCTAGGCTCGTGGCGAAGGGTTATACCCAGACTGAAGGGATTAATCACACTAAAACATTTGCGCCAACTGTCAAAATGACAACGGTATGCACTCTCTTGGCAGTTGCTACTGTCAAAAAATTGCCAATTTTTCAGCTTGACGTCAATAATGCATTCTTACATGGATATCTTGTTGAGGAGGTTTATATGCAGCTTCCTCAAGGCTACTATCATACTGAAAGAAGACAAGCCAAAGCATGCAAATTAGTAAAGAGCTTATATGGCCTCAAACAAGCTTCGAGACAGTGGTTTCTAAAATTTATTGATGCACTTCTGGCTTTTGGTTTTCGACAGATTCTCAGTGATTACTCTATGTTCACTTTTGTCTACTGGTGGCCATTTTCTCACTGGATCTTCTACAAAATCTTATAGGCACTGTCAAGACCTACATTCATCAAAATTTCAGAATCAAATATTTAGGTTCCATGAAATTCTTTCTTGGTCTTGAAGTATCTTAGTCTTCAGATGGCACATTCATTCATCAATGAAAGTATGCTCTGGATATCGTTTCAGATTCTAGAATGCTTGGCTGCAAACCATCCAAGTTTCCTATGGATACTAAGCATCAACTGGGAAGATCCACTGCTCCTCTTCTTGTTGACCCAACTACATATCAAAGGCTTGTTGGACGTCTCATTTATTTGACAATAAAACGTCCAAATTTGGCCTATGTCGTGCATATACTCAGTCAGTTTATGCATGCTCCTTCCGAGGATCACATGAAGGCTGTTACTCACTTACTCATGTGTATTAAAAGTGCACCTGCTCAAAGACTGTTTTACTCAATCAGTTCATCTCTCAGTCTGTCTGCCTATTACAATGCAAACTAGGCTGCTTGCCCACTCACACGATGTTCCTTAACTGATCACTGCATTTTTCTTGGAGGTTCTATCATTTTCTGGAAAACAAAGAAACAGCAGATGATATCACGTTCTTCGGCAGAGTCTGAGTACCGTGCAATGGCTAGTGTGTATGGGGAGCTCAAATGGGTCACTCAACTTCTACAGGATATGGGCATTCCAATTTCTACACTAATCCCTCTATATTGTGACAATCAAGCCGCACTTCATATTGCTGAAAATCCATTATTCCATGAGAGAACAAAACATGTCGAAGTTGACTGTCACGTTATCCGATAGCTTGTTTCCTCAGCTTTTGTGCAGCTTCACTACATCCCAACCTCTACTCAGCCGGCTGACATCTTCACCAAAGCTCTCTATGCAGATTGTCTTCCTCGTTTAATGTCTAAGTTAAGCGTTTCAAATTTTTTACACGCTCCACTTGAGGAGGAGGAATGAGAGTTAGGGGCTGCTGCCAGCCATTGTTTATGTTCAGTTGTGCGAGTGTATTATTGAGTTATTTGAGGGATGCGTATAGTATACAGCAGTAGTAAACAAAAGGGAGTCTTTTGGAAAAGGGAAAACTGCATATAAGAGTGTGTAACAGAATCTTCCTCACTAATGAAAAACACAGTGTTTCACTGTAGCATTTTTCCTCTCTCGATCGTCCTTTGCTGCATTCTCGGACGAGTCTCAGGCGAGCTCCTACGCTCAGTAGGAGCTTCAACTAGAGTTTCTTCAAACTATACCTATAGTTGAGATTTATGAGCTATTGTGCACCAATAGATTAAGGGGGACACCAACAATGAAATCTGTCATGGGCCTTTGATCTCATCCAACAGTAAACCTGCATAAACTGGCAGCTTAGATGCTACAGGGATGTCGATTTGTAATTTTTCCCAGTCAACTTTCATAGTGTACACGTCCTTAGCCGATGTGAAATAAGGAATATCAAGGAGATGAACTTTTGGGCCGCATTGTGTATCATTATGACCGCTTTTGCATCATCCATTTTTAGCTTGAGAGAGACACAAAAGATGTAGTCCACTATTGGAACCTTCTTAGATTTACTAGCCATGTATGTAAGCTTTTGTAAAGATAGCAGCAAAGCAGCATAAAATGCAAGCCTCCGTTCCCCATCACTTAATGCATAACAATCACGTAGAAGAATCAACATATTTGTAGTGGCATCCATGTTCGAAATGCAATGCCTGTCAAGTGCTTCAGTGACCTAGAAATTTCGGGGAAGCGAAAAGACAACAAAGAGCAAAGATAGTTCATATATATAAGTCATTGCTTTGACTGCTTCATTGCCAGAAACCATGAGATCCACTTCATGGACAACACAATCCCGGCTGATTTTTCCAGCAATAGCAGCTCTAACATATGAACTAGCTGCAGCTATTTTCAGCTCCTGTCTAATGTAAATCCAAATCTAGTACCAAATCTAATAGCTCGAAGAAACCGTAAAGGGTCATCGTCTAAGAACTTTTCATTGTGTGGTAAAGGAGAATATCATTCTATGCTTGAGATCAGTAATGCCTGTTTCAGTAAGATCTTCAACTTGAACATGAAGCGGTCGGGATAAAAGGAATTGTAGTTGCGTTAACAATAATTGATTAAAGGGCATTAGCAGCCTATTGAGCGAGAGGGGGAAGATAAATAGATGACTGAATCGATGTCTGAAAAGGAATCAATCCAAATTGAATCAATTCTTAAAAAAATTCATTTGGATTTTCAAAGCTAAAAGGAATTGTAGTAGGAGAAACTCTAACTACAGTTTGAGAATTCTAATAGTTGACTTTGTAGCTGCTATAATTAAGGAAACCTACCCGCTATTTCTGGAGATACTGTAGTCGTCATATTTACATAGATCATAGTCTCCATAGTTGGTAACAATAAAGTTATCGTTGATGAAAAGAGCTTAGCCTCCGCCGCTGGAGAGATCATAACCATATCAGATAATGTCTCATCTTAAGTGGATGAAATATGATGGTTGGAAACAATTGAATTATTTTTCCGATGTCATATTATCCAAGAATTGCGAAGATGTGGATCACCACATTTATGCCGCTTATGTCGTCGACAATGATTGGGTACACCATAATGATGGAGATTTTAACGAAGAGGATGATTATCAATTGGATGAGAGATATTGGTAGTCGAAAAACGAGCTACGATGGAATTTAAATTCATCACGAATGATTTGATAATTCAAAACGAATGGGAAAAAAAAGATTAAATCTTGAGGAAAAGGAAGTAAAACTAGATTTGAAAATTTTGATTGATAAGATGAAGAAAAAGAATAATGATTTTGTATGAAGTGATAAAGTACAATAGGAGAATAATTATTAGTTAGGACCAATGATGAAAGGGAAAGAGGCTCCGTGAAAAAATGAGTCATAAGAAGAAGAAGAGATATATGGCAATATGTAAATGACATGGATAACACAAATTACTTTGAAAAGTATAAATTTAATTATTTAAATGATATCGAATGCAAATTATTGTGGCTGAAAATATAAAAAAATTATTAATCAAATATTTAACTTTTAGCCTACGTTTAGTTGCAAGAATTAATCATAAGATAAGATACCTAAAACCAAATATTACAGTTGGTTCGTCATTAAAGTAAGCATTAACAAATCATATTATAAATTTTACTATCAAATAAAAACCAACCCAATTAATAACGTGGTATTAACCCCCAAGGAGCGGCCGATTTAGTGTTGGCGCCGGTCACCAAAAGAGTACAAAAGAGTACGGATTCCACAAAAATAAAAATAAGATGACCTACTTAATAATTTTATATTTATCATTTTAATCGTGTAGAAAATTTATCTGCACTGACCAAAGGATTCCGTTCGCCCTTAATTAAATAATTTTGTCAAAAACTCTTCAGTTTCGGATTGAAATTATACGGGAGGTATTAGCTACATAACTTGATGATCACGCACGATGAGTGTGGCCTGTCCTGAAGAAGTAAAACTCATCCTGACGACGTCGTATCAAGTACCAAACGACGGCGTTTTGTTCGGGGAGCATACAGGAGAGAGGAATCTGGAAACTACGTTGAGTCGGTGGTAGCGTGGCTTTCCTCTATCTTGCAGGTTTAAATAAATAAAACCTTTTAATATAAACGACTAAAATCGAAGAACAAAATCACCACCTCGTCTTTTTCCTCTGTCGGAGCTTTTGTTCGTTTCTCCGTCCATCAGATCGGTTACCGGAGGAAAATCGAACCCCCGCATCGCGCCCAGCTTCCTCCTCTTTCCGTCTCCTTCTGCGCAAGTCCGATTCTACGTCGCCTGTTTACGCTTGTCCGTCCAATTAGGGTTCGTTCGATCACCGTTTTTTTATCTCGATTTTATCTTGCGTTTTGACTTGTCGTGAACCCTAGAATTTTCTTGGCGTATTCTTCTGAATCACGGTATTTAGCGGGACTCGATTTATGATGGTTTCTGTACTTGTTGTTCTTAATCGTGATTTGATCCTGAATCCGTTGTTAATGTTGCTGAAACTTTGTGTGCTTGTTTGGTTGATCTTCCTTGGTGTCATTCAATGGAATTCTCGGACTCGAATTTATGGATGCTGATTAAAGTAACTGGACAGGAAGTTAGTGCATGGTATTTATATGTTACAAGGTCATGCCTGTGGAGGGTTTGATGCGGTTCATCTGGCTCTTATATTTTTGTCAAACTTTGACTTCAATATCTGACAAATGCGCAGTTGGTTAAGAGTTTGCTGTGTTTTCTTGTGCTGCGTATTTTGAGCTGATAATTATTGACTCGCTTCTGTTCTGCAGAACTCCCAAAGAATTTCAAGGGATTGGTAATGATCTACTGAAATGGTCACACAAATCAAAGACAAGGATGCTCCTTCGCAGAAAGCGCTTGGGCAACACCTTTATGAGAAGGTGATTTTTCTGTTGAAATGCTCATGATTGTTGTTAGCTTCTTTATGTGTCCAAATCAATCATGTTGATTTTTGACCGTTGCATCATGTCATCATTGTTTAGAGGCTTTCTGAAAGTTATTGCTTCTCAATAATGACACACTAATGCATGTTGATTATATGTTTAAAATTTAGATTCTGACCCGTCTCTGGTGGTTATGAACACAGAATGTTGCTTTGGGTGATAAGATTAGAAAATCAGTGCAAGGAAAGCTTCCCACTGATCCAGCCGCCTGGCAACAAATGCGTGAGAATTTTGAAGCAATAATTCTCCAGGATCCATCCTTCTCTGCGCAAAACAATATAGAAGATGCTTTGTGGAGAATGCATTACAAACGCATAGAGGAGTTTCGGGCTCGCATCAGTCATGCTGCCGTTTATGCAAAGTCAGCTGCCCCTAGTGTGAATGACCCCGAACCAGCTTCTTATGTCACGAAAATACGTTCACAGTTGAAGGCCTTCCTTTCAGAAGCGACCGGGTTTTATCATGATTTAATGATGAAGCTCAGAGATAGGTATGGGCTCCCTGTGAGCTATTTCTCTGAGGAACCACTCCATCTGAGTTTACCTGGGTGGGATACAAAAAATTATGCTGAAATGAAGAAAGGGTTGGTTTCTTGTCACCGTTGTTTGATATGTCTGGGTGATCTGGCACGCTACAAAATAATGTATGAGAATGAACCTGGCACCCGTGATTATGCAGTAGCATCAAGTTACTACTTACAGGCTTCATCTATTTGGCCATCTAGTGGACATCCACATCATCAGGTGATCGTCACGTAAAGATTTATGTTAACAGTTCTCCAGTTTCTCTAGTGACTAGTTCTGAAGCTTGACCTGTTTGTTTGTAGCTTGCTATTGTGGCGTCTTATTCAAGTGACGAGTTAATGTCAGTGTACTGGTACTTTAGAAGTTTGGCTGTCGAAAACCCCATCACAACATCGAGGGAGAGTCTAATTGTTTTGTTTGAGAAGGTATTAATTTCTTCAATTTGTTTATCTTTTGGCATCTTTTTGGTTCTTTCTTATTCGATTAGCTTTGTCACATTATATGCTTTTTTGGTTTCAGCTAATTGACTTGATAAAAAGAAATGGTTTATCTTCAATGTCCATTGAACTTTGTTGTTGACCTGTGTTAGAAACTTGGATATTGGTGTTCCATTATGTCCCAAATAAAGTATTTTGCCTACTTGGGATGTGTAAGAAAAAGTAGTTGTGCATTTTATGAACATGGTTCAATGTTTGTTTTAGATTGTGAATTAATCGATTATTCCTTATTTCAAAGTTGAAATATACTCATTATATCAACTAGATTATTAAAAGCAGCAATCAGCAATGAAGTGATGTAAAGGGGCAGAGACACACAGGGGCAATTTGCTCATACGGGGATTGTGTTATGAAATGACACTTAATTTGGGATGGACATTAGTATTTGCTTATTGGGTTTTTTAGCCTATTACATCTTTTCATTTCACAGTGTTAGAGTATGTGGTTTTATGCACTATTTTGGAAAGATGATTTATGGTGCGAGCACTAAGTAAATATGTTGCACAGCAGTGGCAAATTAATGTGGTACTGGAAATGTTTCCGTTTCAGAAATGCCAAAGCCTTCATGAAATGGAATGTACTAGTTGAACCCCCAAATAACCTGTGCGGATTGTCGAGTAATTTCCTGTTGAGTTGCAACTGTGTTAAAATCGTAACTTAATGTGTTGTTTTAGATTAGTTGGTTGGTAGAAGATGGAAAATTAGAGAGGATTGTGGAGAGATAAGGACAAACTGTTGTGTAGTTTGTTTTTGTTTTTTTTAAATGAATGACTTATTAAAATTAGTGTACATATTATTTTTAGAGAACGTATTGTCTTTATGGCATACTTATGACATACTAGGATATGGCCTGTTTGTGTTTCCATCCCCAAAATCAGTGGAACATAGCTTAGTAAGGATACTGGTACAGGTACCATCCCCAAACCTGTCCATCATAGCTTAGTCAGAATACGTGTATGACTTTTCTAAATTAATGATTAAGACACGTGGGGTGCACCGTTTTTTGTAATTTTCATAATATAAGGCAGTACTATGTAGAAATTAGTAAATAAAACTGATTGAAGAAAGCTCGAAACATATCTTATGCAACTAAAAAGTGAACTTTTATACTATTTTGTGTATATAGAGAGCAGAAAAATTCTGCAATAACTAGATTCCTTTTAAGTGAAAGACAACTTCATGAAACTCAGAATTACAAATAAAAATGAGATATTCGGAAATCCTTATTTTTCCATAGTTCTAAATTGAATTGAGTTTCTTTGTTATTTCTAATTTGGTTCCATGTGAACTATTCGAAGAGTGTAGTTGAAGTATCCTGACAATAAAAAAAGGTCCAGAAAAGCTAATAAAATAATCAGACACATATTTGGGGTATCCGTTACTCGTAATGGAGTACCCTTACGAGTTACTTTATACAAAACATATGCCGCACTTTCAAATGTTTGAGGCATCCTTGTTCCTTACTGCATAATAGATACAAAACTCGGATATTTGCATCCCTTAATGGATGGTTAGTATGATATTTATATTTTCTAAACTTTGTGTTAGGTATCAGTTTCCACCGTGTCAGGTTAATGCATGATGTGTCTGTGCTGCCTATATCCTTTTTGTGTTATTAACTAATTTGATTATTTTCATGCCAGAATCGACATATGTACCTGCAATTACCGAGTAATCGATCGTCCTCTACAGTAAAGGGATCAAAACAGAAGGTCAGAGGAAAAGTTGAAGCACGGAGGCCATCTAGAGAGAAGACAAAAGTTGATGATGATTTGCTCAAGAGAACTGGATATAATGAAGTTGAGTTGTTCAAGTCCTTCTGCATTCGGTTTGTTAGGCTGAATGGCATTATTTTCACTCGTTTGAGGTATGGTACTTAATTTACATTGATCTGGCATTTGACATCCTGTATCATTATGTTGATCGCTGTGTAACCATGTGACATATTTTATTCCTCCAGTCTGGAAACCTTTGCAGAAGTTCTTTCTTTGGTCAGTGGCTCCTTCAAGGTGTTGCTTTCTTATGGACCTGAGGAGAAACTGAATTTTGGAAAAGATGCGGGAGAGAACGGACTTCTAATTGTTAGGCTTGTGGCAATCCTTATATTTACAGTTCATAACATAAACAACACAACCAAGGATCATTCGCAAATGCAACGTCAAGTGTTTCTACAAAATGCGTGCACTGCTATGTTTCAGCTTATGGGAATGGTATTTAGACGGTGTACGAAAATACGTGATACCTGTTCAAGCTACCTGTTACCTGGAATTCTAGTATTCCTTGAATGGTTAGCCAGCTGTCCAGATGTTGCATCTGGAATCAATGCTGGTGAGGCAGAAGCAAACGCAAGACTGATTTTTTGGAACCACCATGTCGAATTCTTGAATAAGTTGCTGTCAACTGAACTGTTGCCTGTTGATGATGCTGAAAACGCATTTATTCAAGAAGTAAAGACACTTGAAGATGGTGAAATAAGAATGCATCCTGCCTTGTGGGAGGATTTTGAGTTAAGAGGGTATTTTCCTCTTCTTGCTAGTCAAATGCATGTAGAATATTCAAGACAGCATGCCTTTGGGGGAGACGAGTTTAGAGCAAAAAAAGCTCGTGTGGAAAGAATATTAGAGGCAAGCAAGGCATTGGCAGCTGTGGTCAAGGTCAAGGGAAAAGAATTGTGCTTTGATCCAGAGGTAAAGAGATTCATAATTGGACTTCCTTCTATTCCTTCCAAAAATAAATCGAGCTCAGAAGACATCAAATTAGAGACAAATGTGCCCTCCAGAGCTTTACAGTCACAGAAGCCATTTGTTGAAGAGGAGGATGAGGATGAGGTGATTGTTTTCAAGCCAAACCCTCTGCGACTTGATACACTTGTTAATCCAATCAGCCCCCTGGAGGGTCTACCGCAAA
Organism: Kalanchoe fedtschenkoi; assembly: GCA_002312845.1. Taxonomy (NCBI): domain Eukaryota; kingdom Viridiplantae; phylum Streptophyta; class Magnoliopsida; order Saxifragales; family Crassulaceae; genus Kalanchoe; species Kalanchoe fedtschenkoi. The sequence goes on along the minus strand of NQLW01000037.1, from coordinate 2,296,550 downwards.
ATGAGTGCTATGTGGTGCCACCATTCACATCGGATGACCATTATCTGCAGGATCTGAAAATTCAAAATGGAGACCCTCCTGTTTCTTCAGTAAAAACTGTTTCGCAGCATGTCCAACCAGTTCGCTCAAGTGCTTCAGAATGGTCAGTTGAACAACAAGCTTCTTTCATTGGTGACATCATCTCCTTGGGATTCTTGGATGATGAACCTCTTAGTCAATCTGAAATTAGAGGTGATAACAGTTGTCCACCCCCTAGCCCTCACATGCTTATTCAACAATCGATCACTGCAACTGAGGTATTTTACAGTCCAACTCCAACTGCAGCAGTTGGTAATGGTGGTCTCCTTGCAAATTTAGGTGAGAAGGTCAACGACCTTTTTGTGAATCCTTCGCATGAAACTTTGACAATGAACCCTCCTGTAAGTCGGCCTACTAGGCATCACGGACCTCCTCCTGGCTTTGGCATTCCTCAGAAACTTGTCGGCGAGCCAATCTGGTCCGACAGAATTACTGGCAAGATTGGAATGCTTCATTCTGATCGATTGGGGGAATCAATTGCATCGAGCATAGGTTTGCGTGCTAGCTCTCAGGTATCTGACACATTAATCACGTTTTTTGCAAGCATATGTCAACTTCTTCTACCCTCTTAAGGTTCCTAAACAATGCAAACTTTTTGCAGGTTGGATGGAGAGATCAATATCACCAGGGTCGGCATCAGAATCAGGAGCAACAGTTCCCATATTCTAACTCTTCGTTTGCTCCTATGCCTTCGCTACGTCAAGGAAAGTCTGGTTCTCATGACTGGTATCCGTTTTGAGATTGTCAAGTATCATCTTGCAACTGGTAAATCTTACTTTCCCTTTTTAATAATGAAACCGTTAAGCTAGGCCTATCTTTGTAGCTATTAATGTGTTATCTTTTCTGGAAAGCAGCAGAGGATCTACATTATGACAACGCTTAGATGGTGCTTATTGAGGAATGAACTACAGCCTTAAATTCAGCATGAACTTTGTAAAGAGTGATGGTCCATGTTCCTCTATGCTCGGATTTGGGTCTAAAACCAGTAAGCAATTCTAGTTTGTTTCTTAATTACTTAACTGATCAGAGTAAGAGGAATTTGTCGCTGATAATTCATTTTTCACGGATTATATGAGAACCTTGGAATGTCAGTTCCCAACGTAGAGAAATCATGATAGCCTTTTGTACTTTCGATACTGGTGTAACATAACACACAATGAGTCATGGTATGTCCAGGTTGGAGCAGGGAGGATGTTAACAAAGCTTTTGATTGATTACTCATGGGAGCTTCATGCTTCAACAGTTTGGCGAACCTTGAGAGGATCTTTACGTCTGCCTTGACATGATATGACGCCTCAAATCCTTTGGTCTTGTCAGGAGCTCTGATATATGGGGATGCAACCTCGAGGGAGGGAGGGAGCCCAGCAGTGGATGAGCGGAGTCAGCAGTTTGTTTCTCTGAGATGAATAAAGCTAAATACTGAGGTTTGAATAAAGAGCATTCGTAATTGTTTCTGGACTTTTAAGTGTGATTTTACAAGTGGAGTCTGTGCATGGAACAAATTGGCCGAATATTGCGTCTGAGTGAAAAACAACATGCATTTGCGCACTTATTTTATGCTTATGTAGTTGAGTGAGTTATGGAAGTTTGCTTAATCGACTAGTTTCCTTTATCCATTGTAGTATGCAATCCAAAGCATCCGAGTGATTTCTAATAACTTGTGTAACTAGTCGATTTAGAGATTGCAAAAAATATGTCCCGTCTCATATCATTTGTTAGGTACTGCAAACTCTCAATAATTCGGTAACATTGTAGCTGAGACACTGAATCCAATTATTGTTTTTTAAGTCGGTATTTTTTTATGTATACGTTTTCCAATATAATGAGTCTAAGAAACTATCATCTTTCAAGTTGACTTAGCCAGCTTAAAACCATGTGAATCCTTAATATCGAACTTAATAATATGTGTCGAAATTATTTTAAGCGTGCTGGAATCAGATTAATTTGATGGTCATAGTGCAGCGGGAGCAAAGTTATTATGATTGCTTGACTCTATAGTAATCCGAGCTCTAATTGATACTAATACGTAAAGCTGAAATCACTCTTGGACCTAACTTGACGGAATTCAGTTGCTTTTAGGCTGCTTTTTGGTATAAGAGAAATTTGAGGGGAGAGTAATAAAAGAGAGTTAAATAGAATTCTGTGTTTCGTTTATAGAATGAAGGATGAAAAGTATAAAAAAATGAGAAAGAAAATTTAATTCAGCGCAAGACTGGTTTAATATTTTTTACATATATTTCCAGATCCATTTCAATAAAATTCATATAGAATTCATTTTTCCTCTCTTTTTTTACAGTATTTCCCTCAGATTTTCTTTATACCAAACGCAGCCTTAACTGTCTACCTATTACGTTTCTCATTTGCGACTTGCATGTTTTTATTCTGTTTCCCAACTCCAATCACGTATGGGTTTGGGCTAGATCGCATAAAATTCCATCCGTATCCCGAAAGTGTTGGGAATTGCAATTATAATAATTAGAATTTTTTTTGTTAATTTTAATGCATTTTACATTATAAGATAAAATGATCATGGGTCAACTCTGGGGCCACTTCCCACTGTAACCTTTTTATTTTTTAACTTGAAATTTTAAGATTATTTGAGAATACATTTTACTAATAGGATTCAATTACGGTCCGAATTACTATCTTAATTTTTCAAATAAGATGAAAATCATAACTTTTAAACTAAAATACAATTACTTCATAACATTGTTACTCCACAAGCAATAGCATCAGACATTTCCGTTAAAACAATACGACTTAGTTTTGATTCGTATAATTATTTTTCATATTAATGAATATTTACCTATATTTAAAACAATCTCATTTTTCCATCTCCAAATTTTCTCGAATCCAGACCTCGCCGAATTCACACCGCCCGACCAGTGGCGGATGTATGTGAGGGCTAGGGGGTCAAATGACCCGACTCAAAAAAAAATTATGTTTATATGTATGTGTTATTTTAGGTTATGAAGTAAAAAAATAGTTATAATATACCTTTTAAAAATCAAAATGACCCCTCTAAAATTTAAAAGATATCACAAATATATCCACTTGATGTAATCATTTTATAGTCGACCCCTCTTAAAATAGTTTTTCGATCCGCCCCTGCGCCCGACCTTCTTTACTTTTCTAACAATCAAAAATTCAATGTCAAATCAACAAATGAAGGCCACCATTTTCTTTTATGGATATGGGCTACGTATCTACTCCATTTTGATAGTGTAATTAGACTCGTTATAGATCATTTCACGGACACCTGCGAGATATCGGATAAACATGAGATTGTAAAAAAAATGACAGCTTGCTTGTAAACCTAGCCCTAGAAGAATCCAGTGAGCAAGACTTGGATCCAACTCCAACCATAAACATGTACGCTTCTGCCTCCTTCGTACAACAATTGAGATTAGGATGGAGTGGCCCAGATCATATCATGACCAACTCACGAGATGCGTTTTGGCACATATTCTTATTTTGTGGACGATGTGTCCACCGCCTCACATGCATTCGATCGTTTGAAAGAGTATGCGTGCTTGTAATGTTATATTATGTGCCGAGCCGACTTTGTTTATTGTCTATTTTTGTCCTCCCTGATGCGAACCGACTTTTACTGTACTGAAATAAGTGCTGAAAATAGAGAGAAAAATAGATTTGAGAATGAAGTTGAGATGAAGGAGATGAGAATGGAAGAGATGAGATTCAGGAAAGGAGACGATCGGAGGAGAAGGAGATAGATTTAGCGTTAATTCTTTATTGTTTCCTTCTCATTTCCATCAAATACATATATAAGCTATTACAATTTATGAATCATAATCCTTAATATTTTTCATTACTCTAAACTCCCCATAAGTAGTTGAGTATATCATCTGCAACATCCACCGTCGACGAGGACCAGCTCATACGAATTAGAGATAGTATCGAGCGTATCAGTACTAATATGGTTTTATGTATATAGAATTCGTCCGTTTGTTCATCAATTTTTTTTTATAAATATTTATTTACTGTATAATAATGTTGATGCGCACATTCTTTCCATATTGTATTTTGGTGTACTGTTCAAAACCTAGATGTTGGTATAGGTTGAATCAACTTTTATTGGTGATTATTTATCATGTTGAAAAGTTAAAATAATAATAAAATTAATCGATTGTCCCATGGCATTGTTGAATAAAAGTTCATTTCGTTAAATGTACATCCCACATATGAGTTATGTTTAATTTTTGAAACATGGTTTTAAAAATTAAAATTTTAAGTTAAGATCGAATACAATTTAATATGAGAAAGAATTTGTTGGGATTAGATATTTATTATTAGCAAATTTGTACGGTGGATACAGATGTGAACGTGTTTGTCAATCGTCAGTTGTATAATTTGTGGGTACAGTCTATATTTCCGGCTAGCTACTTACCGGTGGCCGTCGATGCCGGTAGTCGCTTTCCTTAATTGGTCGCTGAAGTAGGAATTAGCGCGGCAATTATCATTATTATTATTGTCCCTGTTCGGAAAACATTTGTCATATGTTGTCTTGTGAAATGTGAGCATTCATTATTCCACTCCACCAATTACTTCTCCTGTAATTCTGTTGCCTCATTTAATATTGCCATTTTCTCTAGCTAGTATCAATTCTCATTCATTCCCGTGTTGTAATTACTACTTCTCTTGTTCTGTTTCAATATCAAAATTCTGAACAGTGGCCGATTAAGTATTTTTCTTCTGTGGTAAAATTATTTAATCAAAATTTTGGTGAAATTTGGAGGGCAAAACTAAAAAAAAAAATATTTATTTTTAAAATAATTTTGGTCATGGGGTCGGTCATTCTCCAAATTCCACCTAACATATTTATTTATATGTAAAATAAAAAATAAAAAATTATATATAAAAAATAAATTTATATATTTAATTGCAACTAAATTTTTAATTTTACCCTCCAAATTCTATCAAAATTTATATTAAGTAATTTTGCCCCAAAAAAAAACACAAATCCGCCACTAGAGGTCAACCATCCCCCAAATTCCACCTAAGATACTTATTTATATGTAAAATAAAAAGTAAAACAATTTATATATAAAATAAATAAATTTATATGCTTAATTTCAACTAAAATTTTAATTTTGCCCTCCATATTCTATCAAAATTTTGATTAAGTAATTTTGCCCAAAAAAAAACACAAATCCGCCATTAGATGACACCATGCATGCACTTAGCTAGCTAAATAAATCGAGGTCACGACCATTATCTATCTTTACTTGTTTTACAGATTCTTCACATCCTTTTTCTTCAGATTTTATTAAAAATATTTTTTTCTAATTATAAAATAATTTCATCACATTTCCCATAATTAATTACAACGAGATTCATTGCACCAAAAGATTGGTTTCCAGTCTCACTCTCCAATTTTTCCAACATGGATAACATATGAAAAAAAAGGGAAAATCTACCACCTTGGCAATAAAAACTCAATTTAAAGATTTTTAAGTCTGTATTTGACTCTGAAAATGATAAATAGTACAGAATCAAAGGAAAAGTAAAAAACAAATTAAATATTTTATGATCGTTATTTTTTATACAATCATTATCAATCAAATAAAATATTATCCTATTATTATTATTATGAATCGAAATAGAAATAAGAAACATTTTATTTTTACAAAATCGACAAGAGAACGAGCAACTAATCCTTATTCTAAAAATCGGAATAAATTATTCAAATAGAGTGGAATTTAAATTAAATAGTGGAATGAGTCAAATTGGAAAAAAAATCAATCCCAACATTTAATTTCGATTCTATCGTACATGTGTATTCTATTTCGATTTTCCTCCGGTAGACAAAATAGAAGTAGAATATCCAGAAAAATTGAAATAAAAATAGTAGGATTGAAGCAAATTAGAAAAAAAAAATCTAACTGTAAGACTTGATGAGATGTTTTTTAACAAAAATGTCGTGTTATTTTCTATTATGATTTTTTAATTAAATGAGAAAATATATTTTCTGATAAGATGACAACACTGGAATCATGTACAGTCTCCATCTACTCTTCCCATTATACAGATTTCCTTCCAGAAATTTAGAATCAGAGGCAACCAATCTATAACCAAATTAATAAAAAAAATTAAAAACAATTTCAAATCTTTACATTTCCATTTCCCATTTTACAACTTCAATATAAATATATAACCACTCAATTTCCCATCACCATTTCCACCACCCCAAAATGATGAAAGTGAAACCCACCGCCGTCAGCCTCCTCCTCCTCCTCCTGCTCCACCTCCGCCTCATCGCCTGCCAACCCACTTCCCCCATCAAGACCATCGTCGTCGTCGTCATGGAGAACCGCTCGTTCGACCACATGCTGGGGTGGATGAAATCCCTCAACCCCGAAATCAACGGGGTGGACGGCTCCGAGTACCAGCACATCAACGCCTCCGACCCCACCTCCCAGAAATTCTTCATGAACAACCAGTCCGTCTACGTCGACCCCGACCCCGGCCACTCCTTCCAGGCCATCCGCGAGCAGATCTTCGGCTCCGAAAACACCTCCGCCGACCCCGCCCCCATGAACGGCTTCGCCCAGCAGCCCCTCTCCATGACCGGCTCCATCAACATGTCCTACGAGGTCATGAACGGCTTCAACCCCGACATGATCTCCGTCTACAAAACCCTCGTCCAAGAGTTCGCTCTCTGCGACAGGTCAATTCTCTACTGTCACAGTCATACATAGTCTGTCTCTTTTATTGTTAATATTTTCTTTTGGACACATCATGTGACAGATGGTTCGCGTCAGTGCCGGCTTCGACCCAGCCGAACAGGCTGTACGTGCACTCGGGGACGTCCCACGGGGCGACGAGCAACATAGCGAAGTTGCTGATCAAAGGCTACCCGCAGCGGACCATTTTCGACAACATACACGACGAAGGGCTGTCGTGGGGGATCTACTTCCAGAACATTCCAGCCACCCTCTTCTACCAGAGCCTCCGCAAGCTCAAATACGTCTTCAACTTCCACCCCTACGGACTCCAGTTCAAAGACCACGCTAAGAAAGGCAAGCTCCCCAATTACACCGTCATCGAGCAACGGTACTGTAAACGCCAAACCTCACTCGCTCAGTCGCTCACTACTCTACGAGACTCTGTTTTCAACAAAAGTTGATGACGGCTTTGTGCATGCTGCGCAGGTACTTTGATTCGAAGCTGGAGCCGGCGAACGACGACCATCCGTCGCACGACGTGTACCAGGGGCAGATGTTTATCAAAGAGGTGTACGAGGCGATTCGGGCGAGTCCGCAGTGGAACGAGACGCTCATGGTCATAACCTACGACGAGCACGGAGGCTATTTCGACCATGTCCCCACGCCCGTGCGCGGAGTGCCCAGCCCCGACGGGATTGTGGGGCCGGAGCCATTCAATTTCACCTTCGACAGATTGGGGGTTCGGGTTCCG
>NQLW01000037.1:2267686-2285867 GCA_002312845.1 Kalanchoe fedtschenkoi | reverse complement strand
ACATGAAGCACATGGAGAAGTGATCCAAAACCGTACTGGTAACAGCGATATGGACACCAACAACAAAAAGGATGGATCTAGCAGGGTGTTCTACGGCAGCCGAGCATTCTTCTGACCATCTGTCCCTGCGTTTCTTCAGTAGATTTGTATCATTTTGATCCATAATGGCTACAAATCCCTTCAAATTTCCAGCCTCACTGCGACCATTACGCGCAATCTTCAGTTTCCCAGCCAAGTACAAGGATGCAGGCCGATCCATTCTCTCCATTATATTCTTTTATGGTTAACAATTCTTACAGCCTAACTCAAATAACTCGCAAAGCTAGAAAATGACTCTGCCCGCTAAACTAAGGCGAATGACATTTACATGTAGGTTCATTATGAGATGGAAATTGGGGAATCCAGGAATGATCATGCTCAGTCTACAGTGGAGCCCCAGTCATGATCCTAACGTTTGACAAAACAATCAAGCTTTCCTAGCCACTGCCAGTGTCTCACTAATGCCTGGTGGGACAATTCACCACCCAGAACCCAACTTTTTTGAAGTATCAAATTCAACATATAATCCTATCAAACATCCATCTGCTTCCTTTCAATCTAAAACCTGATATCCAACTTATACTCAACCTAGCCTTTCCCAGCTCACACTCAACCCAGCAACTCCATTTCTCCATCAAAATCTGGACAGTAACATTTTGACATCATGATCAATGTATCACTAGACAATCAAACGAAGATTGTTGTAGACAATCTAAAAACGAAGATTATTAACTAGACAAAATCTGGACAATAACATTTTGATAACATTTTTGCATTTTGCTCCACAGTCATACTTGCTTATACCAGACATGTTCTTGAGTGCATCTCTTATTTCTTTTTGTTTAACAAAGTACTCAGAGACATTCATAGCTCCTTGCTTTGAGTAATAGTTGAAACTTTCTTGTAGCATTCTTTTCAGTGAATCTTGTAATCAAAGTCTCCCATAGTTTCTTTGGTTAAATGATATATAGAACCGTTTCGGAAATTTCTTCAGACAAAGAATTGTGGATCCATACTGCAACTGTTTCTTTACAGCAATTGTAATCATACCACAAGACAGATCCTACATCTGGAGCTTCTATAGTTCCAAGAACAAAGCCAAATTTATTTCGAGTAGACAAAGCTACTGTAATTCCTCTCTTCCACTGGTAAAAATTGTTGATACCAGTGAGAGTGGTTGATGTAATCTTGGTTCCAGAATGTTCGCAAGTCTTTATGAAGAAAGGATGGCGACTATGGATCTTGGAACCGAACAAATTCTTTTCCAAAACCCTAGCAATAGGAACTATCTCAATAGATTCCTCTTCTTGTACAATTTGCACATTTTCAGACAGATAAGCCATTTTGATTCATAAACACCACCAATTTTCAATCAACAATTCTCAAAGAGTTTGGTTACCAAAGCAACAGATCTATTCACGAACTTCAACAAGATTTTTGCAAGATTTATTCAAAACAACCGACTAAAATTCAACCTAATCACCAAGAATTCAGCAAGAGAAATGAGGAGAAGAGCTTTGATTTACTGATTAACTCTGCTATGATACCATGACGAAGTCGTAAATAAGGCTCCTCTTTAATAAATTGATGAACACAAGATTGATTTTACAGAAGGAGGAGCTGAGGAAGAAGCCGGGGAAGGAGGAAGACGACTCAGAGCAAAAAGACGCCGTTCTCGGCTTGGCGCATCTTGCTTTGAGAGTTAAGATACACGACATCGTTTTATACAAGACAGGACTTTCTTTGTTACAAAAACACAATCGTTTGGACCATCCTCTGCCTCCTTCAGGCAAGCCTCCTCTGCCTCCTTCAGCCGAGCAGCTTCAGCTTCCTTCGGTTGAGACAGCTCATCACCTGGCCAAATGGACATCTTCAAACTGTGGAGCATCTTCTCAGCAGTGGAGTGGTGAGAAACTTTCATAGCAACATAATTTATCGTACATTCAGAACTCTCATAGTTGACAAGTATTTTCGAAATTACATAGCGGGTTGCGCTCTAACTGCTGCATTTTTTTTTCAACCTACTGCTCTGCCACTGTAACATACAGTCGTACCTGACTCCTGAATATCATCTTTGCTTGAAATGCCTACTCCTTGGACCACAAGGGTGTTATATGATAAATTCTTCGATCACAGAAAATTTTGTTGATGTGATGAGTTTGGATTTGGGCAACATGTTGTGATGATCAGCAACAATAATTAGAAGTTTTACATGTTGTTAACATTTGATCTAATACAGCTGAAAGGTGATGACTTCTTGTTAGCCCTGGACTCAGATATTGTCTCCAGCTTAGGTGACCAGACCTGGTCCTTGTTGGCCCCGACAAGGCGATCATAATGCTTCCTCAGCTCCGGCGTGCTGCACAGCTTCCTCTTTCGACGCCCCTCCTCAGCGTCCTTCGTCATAATCCTCGTTATGAACTCCGGCGCAACCCGGACCAAAACCTTGCCGTTGGCCTCCTTGGTGTACTCAAAGGGACAGACCTGCTTGAAATTTACTGCCACGGGGCTCAAAGACGCAAGAGAAGCAGCAGAGATGACACTCGTAGCAAACTTGTCTATTGGCAGAACGATGTAAGTCTCACCCACCACGAGCTTGTCGTCTATTCCCAGGGCAGGCACCGGCCTGCCGATGTAGAAGGCGTCCGCCTGGCAGACCATCTGGTCTGGGAATTCGAACATGATCTCCCCAGCTACGTGTTTTGATCCGTATAAGTTGCGTGTGGTTCCATTGTAGAAAACAAGCTTTACGGACGAGCTTGCATGTGGATGAAAGCATGGGGAGATTGCATTCCCCATTGAGATTTCTCTCCTTTTAGCTGCCCGTTTGGGGTCCGGGGAGGAGTTATATGAAGGAGGAGGTTAGACTTGGACGAATTCATACCTTTTGCGGGATAATATTGATTGGGTTTAGTCAACTGCAACGTGATGACTAGTAATCAGCAATAGTGTGATGAGGTCAGTATTTATGTATTCCAGTGATATTGTAGCTATCAAGAAAACAATACTCAACTAGTCTGATTGGGTATTTCAGATATTGAGAATGAGATTCCTCGAAGAAAGAAGGCCCCGATCTAGAATATAACCGGCAAATTTTAAATTAGTGTTTGATAGTTCAAATAGTTTAGTACCGTATTATTTATACATGTATTATTAATATGTATTCCTATTTTGTACCAAACTCATCACCATGATATTAATAATATGTTACAATTTTTAATATATGCTACCAAACGGGGGTAGTGAACGTGATTAAAGATGAGTTTTTTTTTATCACGTTTGAAGGGACAAATGTGGTGTAAGATAATATCTTTTAGAGGAAAAATCTAAAAAGACGCCTGAACTACCAATGGTTATCCAATTGTGTTCCGAACTATCACAATTTTCAAAAAGTGTGCAATGAAAATAAAGTTGGACTGATTTTCTAAAATAAATTTTACCATTACATTTCAAAACTAATATTATTATATGACTTATATTTGTGTGTGAAAATTACGTCATTTGGTTATCAAAAGACGTCGTTTTCTTTTATGTGCGCAAAATGATATAATTTATTTTGAAACTAAAAGACACTTGCTAAAAAGTTATCTAATATAACTCATAACTTGCAACTCTTGCACTTACAACTTACAACTTCTCTTTTTATCATTACCTTACAAGTCGATGTTGTTAGTCATTTGTTTAACATCACAGTGAATCCAAAAATATATTCCCCAACACTTGGGCCAAAGACACTAGCAATCTCAAAGTTACTGTATTCGAAATGCAACCATTTTTCCAATCATTTCATGCCATCGAACCTGCCGATTAGAAGTCAAATACAGTATGCATTTTTCACTTTTCACAATATATGCTATGCTATAACATCCCTGTCACATCTCTGTATCTGGTTATCTTCATTACATAACAAATCAGACTATAATTCACCCAATAGTTTGAACACAATGCCAACAGGGTTAAACGTTATGTAATCAACTAAGACATCCAAACATTTGAGTCCTCTCTCATTATCTACTCTTATTTTATGTTTGTAATGTTTAGCTTTGTATTTAAATTTGTTGAGATAGTGAGATGGAGAGTGAGAATTAGATGACTACGCATAAAATAAAATTATATTAACGAAATGATAAAGATACATCATTATATAAATGACCTTGTTATGTAAAGATTGTAGATAGGGATGTACAACATTGCTAAGTCTAGATCAAAATCACAATGTGTTTTAAGTCCGGATTTTGATTTCCATCCGGTCCAAGATCGGAAAATTTCCATCTAACTCGAACAGAACCAAATGCACCTTGTCCACTAGGGGTATTCAAAATCCGGTCCGGTCTGAAAACCAAAATATTCTGGTATGACCCGGATGGACCGGAATCGACTAACATCGTTTAATGAATTAGTCACCCAAACCCTTCCCTTCCTTCACGGCTTCACCCTGTCAGGTTGTCACCCACCCTCATTCTCATTCGGTCATTTTCTTTCCCTCACGCCTCACCGCCTCACTCTCACCCATCCTTTCCCTCACGCACGCCGCACGCTGACCCTCAGTCTGTCGGTCACCCTTCCGCCATCGATTCGACTCGATGGCCGTTGCCCGTTCTCGACCTCACTCCTCAACCCTCTTTGTTCTCGACCTCAGTCGGTCACACACGTACCCTCCTCGTTCTCGACCTCAGCCCTCAGCCGCCTCGACCTCGTTCTCCTGTTCTCGATCGGACTTCCGATCTGATTTTTTCTATGAAATTCAGGTCCAAACCGGTCCGGACCGGACCGGACCGATTTGGATCTGATCTGGTCTTCGGTCCAGACAAAATTCGGATTTCAAACCAGATTTGGACCGGTGTACACCCCTACTCTTGATCAGTCGGATATGAATTTGAACCGCCGCACCACCCGGTACCTAATCCGGGCAAGGATGATCGTATTTCACTTTATGAGATGAAATTTGTAAAAATAAATTTAAAAAAGAAAAGGTTAATAAAAAGGAATTTGCATCGATGTCAAAGGGAGTCAACAGATCTCATTTCAGCAGTTGACAAGCAGCAGTCAAACAAGAAAATGAGACTGATAAAAAAATAAAAATTAAAGATTACGTGGCAGGACGGTATTGGGTATAGTTGGAATTTATTCGTGTCATGCTCTTGAAATTTATAACCGTAACCTTTACTGTGCCACGTCAGCATCACCCTCAACGCTGTAAAACCCTATTTCTCTCTGTAACGCATCAATCGCTTCCTCTCTCCGATCGAATCTCGCTGATCTCCTGCTCGACGGGGGAAGGGATTCAACCAGCCTAACATCGGATCCATCAGTAGGTCGTTGATTCTTGCCCGATTTGATTTTATGCGTCTTTCATTTTTGCGTTTGACTGCCAAGATATCGAATTGTGTGTCCATTTTCCATCAGATTGGGATAACGAACCGTAATCTGATGGTTTGAAGTCTCCATTTTTGTGGTCAGGGACGGTATCGGCGCGGGAAGGTCTTTTCTTTGGCTTCAACCATGGTGTCAGGAAAGCGAATCGGTGAATTAGCGCTAGCAGGTTCTTGCCTTCTTTTCTCCCCGCGCGTGTGATATTGTATTATAGGCTAGTGATCGAATTATGTATTTTGATCTGACTGTCTTGTATCACTTTCTATCACTCGGTGTAAATAGTGGGAAACATTGCAACTCTGATTTGTGGCTCATGTGGAGGTCGTCTTCTTGGAAAAAGAAATTAGCCTATAGAGTTTTTTTAGGCGTCTGTGTGAGGCTGGCAGCCTTCTTTTTCATTGTTCTTCCTGATACCCTTATGTTAAGGCCACTGTATCTGCAATCAGTTTGTGGAAGTTCTGAGCTTTATCTGTTTTAGGTAATGCTGTTTCACTTCATTGCTATTCGTCCACTGGTAAAACATTTTACAATTGTTTATGTGAAACTCAATTCACCAATTGCAAGCAGATCCTGATTCCACAGTATCTATGTATATCTGTTTGATAACCATTTATCTCCAGTTAATTGATGTTTATGCAATATCTAGTTATCAGCCAGATGCAGTGTCTGTTGGATATAAATTTCTGTAAGGTTTCAGACAGGTGCCTCTGAATTATGATCCACGTCCTTATGAATTGCTTTTGGTCGCAGGCATAACATTGGCACCACTGGTTGTGCACGTCGATCCTAATGTAAATGTCATTTTAACTGCGTGTCTTACTGTGTTTGTGGGATGTCATCGATCTGTTAAGGAAACACCGCCATCTGTAAGCTCTGCTAATGATTATATTCTGTATCATTCTTTATTATCTCATAGTTCTCTTCAATTTAAACAGCAATTATTTTAACTTGATAATGATGCAGGAAACCATGTCGAATGAACATGCCATGCGGTTCCCCCTTATTGGAAGTGCAATGCTGCTATCGTTATTCTTGCTATTCAAGTTTCTTTCGAAGGACTTGGTGAATTTTGTACTGACTGGTTACTTTTTCTTGCTTGGAATCATCGCACTCTCGTATGCTGTTCTGATTTATTTCAACAATATGTCTTTTCATTTTTCAAGGATTTTTTTGATGTTGTCCTCATGCCTATTCTTCTCTATACAGTGCAACATTGCTACCTTATATTGAAGGGTTCCTGCCAAAGCGCTGGAATGAGGAGGAAATTGTCTGGCGCTTTCCATATTTTAAATGTATATTTTTCCTATAGAATCAGCTCATACTCCTTTGTGTTTTATCGCATGCTCCGTTCAATTATTTTCTACAGTTTTTCATCGTTAGTGCCTTCCAGTCAATTTGGTGTGTGGTGACTTGAATGTTGTCTGCAATTATTCTTCCATGTGCTGAGATATATTTTATTTATTATTCCTTCTTTTTCAGCTTTGGTGATAGAGTTTACAAGATCCCAAGTCTTTGCGGGGATACCTGGTGCCTTCTTTTGTGCATGGTATGCTTCAAAGAAGCACTTTTTAGCCAACAATATCTTGGGTCTTTCCTTCAGTATTCAGGTTTGAACTGCCTCTTTTAGTTTCTTTATATATATATATATATTTATATATATATATATATATAGGTTTTGTATTTTTTTTTTGTATGCAATCAGATGAGAAGAGATTATTTGTGCCACTGTATAGGGTTGTCAAGTGCTAATTAACTTTTTGTTCTGATTAACATTGCGCTTGAAGTTCTTTTTTTTTTTTTTTGCGCTTGAAGTTATGTGTTGTTGATCGTTGGATATTAATGAATGCCCTGAGTTCCTTGAGTGTGGTTAAAACTTATTTTTTCTGTGACTGTTTAATAACAGTGTGTCTTAATCTACTTTTATTTTTCCATTGGCTAGTTTCATAAGTTTTGGTAAATGTTTATTTATCCATTTCGAAAATATGAGCAATTGTAAAAGATAAAATTGCTTCCATATTTTATGTGAATTTTTGTTTGTATAGGGAATTGAAATGCTATCACTTGGATCATTCAAGACTGGTGCTATCTTACTGGTAAGAGTTGTATTCCCCACCGATACTTATAGATATCGATTATTTTGTTTACTTCACAATTTGTTTCAGTTTTTGGATCGGTTATTAAACTTGTATACTTTAGCAATTAGTCTCCAAACAGAACAATTTATCTTTTCATCATTTTTGTCATTGCACACTTATTGTGCTATGTATTCTTTATTAAGTTCACCTCTTTTTGGCATCAGACTTATCACGAGATTAACCCATTTTCGTAGTGTTTCATGTTCACGCCTGTAATTTTTATTTCTGCTGATTCCAGGTTGGACTTTTCTTTTACGACATCTTTTGGGTCTTCTTTACTCCTGTAATGGTCACTGTTGCAAAATCTTTTGATGCTCCTATCAAGGTTTGGGCTCTTGAATCGAATGATATTTTCAATTTCCTGTGTTGAGCTGATGTTAGGATGTGTTTCATTTGATGCTTATCTGGCACATGTGCTTTTATTTAAATGTTGTATTTTATTATTCTTCTTGATATTGGTACGTACTTCTTCCGCAGCTCTTGTTTCCAACTTCAAATTCTGCTAGACCTTATTCCATGCTTGGGCTTGGAGACATTGTTATCCCTGGTAAGTTGAACCAATCTCATATTGTTATATATAGCCAAGTAACCAGCATGGTTGGCTCTACAATTTTTCTTTCTGTTTGTTGTTTGAATTTTTTTGTAGTGTTTAGGCTTATACCTGCATCACATAATTGATTGGTGAGGCTGGTGTCCGGCCATTCACAACTAGTTATACTATGCTGTTCTCAGGAATTTTTGTGGCTCTGGCATTGAGGTTTGATGTTTCCAGAGGGAAAGGCAGTAATTACTTCAAAAGTGCTTTCATTGGATACATTGTTGGTGTGGTCCTCACCATAGTTGTCATGAACTGGTTTAATGCCGCCCAGGTGACTGCCACCTATCTTGTTTTTTTAAACAGTAAACATTCATGTTTTACACAACATTGGCTAACATTGTAAGACTTTTCGTTGGCAGCCTGCGCTACTATATATCGTACCATCTGTAATAGGATTCCTTGCTGCACATTGCATATGGAATGGGGAAGTGAAACAGGTACATATTCTCTCATTCATATCTATTATGTTGGATGTATATCATTAATCCTGACTTCTGAAACCAATACCTGCAGCTTTTGGCATTCGACGAGTCTAAGTTAGCCGCTTCATCCGAAGAAGACACCAAAGGAGATTCTGAAACCAAAACGGACAAAAAAGAGGAATAAAGCCTGGCTAAAACCTATTAGAAACGCCTTCAAGACCATGGACCTGTTGTCATAGACATAGAATGGCAGGCTTAACTTCTGAACACAGAAAGCTACACCTGAAACTTTTGGAACTAATTGAAAACGGTTTTTTTTTTCTTTCTTTTCATTGGTTTCTCGTGATAAAAAGCTCCTTGCTAACCTGATTTTTAATCTGTCTAATACCCGTGAGTGCAGTGCCTAACCCTTTAGCTAGAGGTGCTGTGTTTTTTTTTAATTTTGTGACGCTGGCTGGGCGGAGCACTTTTGGTTAAGATAAGAATCAGCACACTTGGCTCAATCATAAGTGGTCCACATTGCTTTCGAATAACTTTAAATAAACTGGGTTAGACAGATGTAATGTAGGACAGTGGTCGGATGTGTCATTTCAGTTGGGAAAATTGGTAACAACCGTTGTATCTAATTAACAACTGCCCTACTTGATCAATGACTATCGCTATTTACTTGAAAAGAAAAGACAACGGGGCCATTCGCTTATTTGCTGACTTGCGGCTAAAACAGCTTTCCAAAAAGCCGAGTGCATCACATTGCATGTTTTCATGTCGACCAGACGCGCAGCCTAACTAATCAAAATCTGCCGCAATTACTTACAGGAAACCGACAGATCTACCGGAACCGAAAGTATAAAACATTAGATACATATCGGCATCACTGAAGGGTTGAGGCACCAATTCATCTAGCTCCACATTCTTGAAATTAACACTCTTTAGTTTAGAGTTTTAAATCAGTAGCTCGATCGGTAAGAGATGGTGACAGATATTCAAAGTAGCGAGGAACTATGAAAATATAATTATTATAGTTTCAATTATGAAAAATATTAGCATCTTCGGCTTCAATATTACACTGGATTGACAAGAAAATCTGACAATAAAATAGGAAAGTTGTGGATGATTCAGATTTTTCAAGTTGAAGCTGATAAATTGAGCAACTTTTTTTCAAAATTATGGAAAGAATTTAGACTGATGCAGAGGAATAGAGTAAAAGAAGCGAGAGCCCAGAATCAACTCCAAGAATCTCAAAGCCTCACCTTAGCGTGAGATTTCTGCCTGCGCCTGGCGCTGCTCTTTGTTACACTTTCTTTTTTACGTAAATTATTTATTTCTTTTTTTACTTTATTTTTATTAATGGAGCTCTCCATCGGCAGTGGTCAAGCAGCGATTTCTTCATTTTCGCTCCTCGGTTTTCTCTCTCTACTCCTCCAAAGCTTCGCTTTACTTTTCTCTCTCTCTACTCTTGATTGATTCATCGGATCAGAAGCGCCCGATTTTCTCTCCAGTCTCCAATTCAATCCTCAACGGCTCCCTAGGTCATCATCTCGCTGTCAGTAGACCGCCGGCGCAGCCCCGTCCTCACGGCTGACACTGCCTTCCGGACTCGCGGCGTCCGATTACCCAGCTGATTTCAGGTGGGCGGCCTTCTTCGATTCGTGACTTGTTAGTGTCGTTTCTGTAGTGGATTGGTGGTTGTGACTTTTAGTTTTTGGTGATTTTCAGGTGCACGGATTTCGGACCGGGGGCTGGATGTGACCGATCATGGCGGTCAATTTGGAGTTTTAGGTGTTGGAATCTGTGAGAGAATGCTTGGCTGCTGTTGATTATATGTGGATGGAAGAGGTTTGAGTATCTGTGATTCTGATTAGACTTCCTGGTGTGGTGTGCAGTTGTCTTTAGATGGCGCGTCTGGATAGGATGACTTCGGATCTTAGCAGGAGTGGAACAGCTGAGAGAGACTTGGAACAGGTACTGAACTGCTTATTATTTTGCTTATTTTTTTTTTCCAATTTGAATTGTCATAAACTCAACGATTTAGTTCTATGTTGTTTAGCTTACTTGTAACTAGCAATTTGAATGCTGCCCTGGTATATTGATAATGGGTATGGGTGAATATGGAAGGTTTGTATCGCTCATTCCCTACTTCATTCATAGTTGTGATTGTGCTGCCATCATGTTATCGTGTCTGTTCAGCCCGGTTTTCAATTTTTAAGAATTTTGAGACAGTAAAATTTGGTGCATTCTGGAGATCCTGAGCTGGAGCCTCTACATGCTCTCTCAATGGCATTTTGACTTTTTGTATCTAATTTCAGTTTAATGGTATTCTCGTATTAGGCCATAACTGCTCTGAAGAAAGGAGCATACCTGCTCAAATATGGAAGAAGAGGAAAGCCTAAGTTTTGCCCCTTCAGACTTGCAAACGTAAGTTCATTGCCCTCCAATGTATTGATATATGGCCTAAATACTGGACATGGAATGTGGCTGCTGTCAAAGTTACTTTTTAGCTTTGGTATGTGGCAGAACTTACTGTGTTTTTATTTTATATTATTCATTCCTTACCACTCATTGATGTGACTGCTAGTAAGCTGCAAGAAATACAATCTGCAATTATTATATGATTTGTAGCTTTACCAGTAGGTTGGTAACATGCTTTTAAGCAGGTTAACTGTTTATCTACCTGATTTTGACCACATAAAAGATTTCAAGTGGCCTAGGATCATTTTATTAATGAAAGCCCATACAGTCATCAAATTATGATTAACTATTATTTGCAATTTCTTGATGTTGTCAGTCCATGGTTAGTTACCTGAGTGGCACTGTTCCTAATAGGACCCACATACTTTTAGTGGCTGCCTGCATCCATTCTTCCAACTGTTGAATCTCTACTGGACGTCATAACGACATTGTTTGTGCTTCATGCATGTCTTTGTCTACTGAAGTCTTTTTAATAGCCTTCGTGCCTTCATATGGGTAGGTTATACTGCAAGTCGTCAATAATAAGGTTGTTTTTTAATGTGATTTTTAGATTTGTAGCATTTATCTAGCATTTTAAAAGGGATGGAATTAAACCTCTACCTGCAAGGGTGTACTTTTGGAACGTTTAAGTACTAAATTGGGGGCTGCCCTCAATGAAGTGATGTTTTCAATTAGTTTAGACGCTAAGTTGAGTTACGAAAAATATAAAAATAAAAAGTTTGGCACTTACGTTTTCACGCCCCACCCCACTAGTTGATGCTTGCAGCTGTTATTTATATCCATTACTTTGTTTTGCAGTTATTTTATGCATAGCATCTTGACCATTTGATGTTTATTCATTTTGAGTCGTCTTTCAGGATGAATCTGTTTTAATATGGTTCTCTGGGAAAGAGGAGAAAAAACTCAAACTAAATCATGTTTCCAGAATCATATCCGGGCAGCGTACAGTAAGTTTTAACCAGCTATTATATGTTTGATGCTCATTTGCATTTGATTAATTTTCTGCAAATTATTGGACTAAAAATATTGGACTGAATCTTAACTGACGTACAGTACCTGATTTGTTTGCTCATTTAAATTGTTCATATATACTTGTATAGAAAATAATTATTGGACTGAATCTTAACTGACGATTTATAGAAAATAATATTTTCACTGGACATATCTACTTGTCATGATTGTAACGACCTTCGTTCACAATAGTAAGAAATGAACCTTTCTTGTTTAAAATATGATAACTTACTTTAAGATGGGGACTTCTAGAATCTAAATGCTATTTTGCTCGTAATTTGTACACCATATTGTGATGTCTTTGCTAAATTACGTATTTCAACATCAACACAAGACCAAAGAGCTGTTCTCTCAGTCTCTCTATTTCTTTTGAGAAAACTTGGGCGCATACCTATTATTAAGGTGATCAACCTTTGTTTCATTGGTTTTTGATTATTTACTTTATATATTGCAGCCAATTTTTCAAAGGTATCCACGCCCTGAAAAGGAATACCAGTCATTTTCTCTTATATATAATGACAGGTCACTGGATTTGGTAAGGAATTCCTAGCACTATGCATCGTCTATCTTACAATATGTTTTTCAGTATCTTACTACAGCTCAAAATCTTGTCTATGTCTTTGCGCTTAATAGATTTGCAAGGATAAAGATGAAGCTGAAGTGTGGTTTAGTGGGCTAAAAGCACTGATATCGCGAAGCCATCAAAGAAAATGGAGAAACGAATCAAAAAGTGACGGAATTTCTTCAGAAGCAAATAGTCCCAGAACTTACACTCGTAGGAGTTCCCCGCTGCATTCTCCTTTTAGTGTTGGTGATTGTCACAAGGTACAGAGCTCAATTCTTTTCTTCTGTGTGGGACTGTCTTTCTAAAATGTTCTTATTAATACCCAGGATCCAGTGGATCAACACCGTTTGCATAGTCCCTATGGGAGCCCCCCCAAGGATAAGGGGTATTCGAATGTGATTTTATGTGCACCACCAAAAGGATTCTTCCCACTCGACTCTGCTAGTGGTTTCATTCATTCAATATCCTCTGGAGGTTCAGAGAGTGTGCATGGTCATGCAAAAGCAATGGGAATGGATGCTTTTAGGGTTAGTCTGTCCAGTGCTGTGAGTTCCTCAAGCCAAGGTTCTGGCCATGATGATGGTGATGCCTTGGGGGATGTCTTCATATGGGGGGAAGGCACTGGAGACGGTGTGCTTGGCGGAGGTCTTCACCGAGTTGGTGACTCATTTGGTAATAAAACAGATTCACTGTTACCTAAAGCTTTGGAATCAGCTGTTGTGCTCGATGTCCAAAACATAGCCTGTGGTGGGCGTCATGCTGCTTTAGTTACTAGACAGGGTGAAATTTTCTCTTGGGGACAGGAATCTGGAGGCAGGCTTGGGCATGGTGTTGATTCTGATGTCTTGCATCCGAAGCTTATTGATGCACTTAGTAATACAAGTATCGAACTCGTGGCATGCGGCGAATACCATTCATGTGCTGTCACTCTATCCGGTGATCTTTATACATGGGGTGATGGAACTTATAATTTTGGCCTTCTTGGACACGGGAATCAAGTTAGCCATTGGGTTCCTAAAAGAGTAATTGGACCACTGGAAGGCATACATGTTTCATATATTTCATGTGGGCCATGGCATACTGCTGTGGTAACATCTGCAGGACAGTTATTTACTTTTGGAGATGGAACTTTTGGTGTTCTAGGACATGGAGATCGAATAAGTTACTCACAGCCAAGAGAAGTGGAATCTCTTAAAGGTCTCCGAACTATTTGGGCAGCTTGTGGTGTTTGGCACACTGCTGCGGTTGTGGAAGTTATGGTTGGGAACTCAAGTTCCAGCAATTGCTCATCTGGAAAGCTCTTTACATGGGGAGATGGAGATAAGGGTAGGCTTGGTCATGGTGACAAAGAAACAAAACTTGTTCCTACTTGTGTTGCCGCTCTCGTGGAGCCGAATTTTTGTCGAGTTGCCTGTGGACATAGCCTCACAGTTGCACTTACTACCTCTGGACATGTGTATACTATGGGAAGTCCTGTTTATGGCCAACTTGGAAATCCTCAAGCCGATAGCAAGCTCCCTACCCGTGTTGAAGGGAAGCTGGCAAAGAGTTTTGTAGAAGAAATCGCATGTGGTGCTTATCATGTTGCGGTTTTAACGTCAAGAACTGAAGTTTACACATGGGGAAAAGGAGCAAATGGTCGCCTAGGACATGGTGATATCGAAGACAAAAACTCCCCAACGCTGGTAGAAGCATTGAAAGACAAACAAGTCAAAAGTATTGCTTGTGGTGCTAATTTCACTGCTGCCATCTGCCTTCATAAGTGGGTTTCTGGTGTCGATCAGAGCATGTGTTCTGGTTGCCGACTACCATTCAATTTCAAAAGGAAACGACATAACTGTTACAATTGTGGGCTTGTCTTCTGTCATACTTGCAGCAGTAAGAAGTCCCACAAAGCCTCCATGGCCCCAAATCCGAACAAACCTTACCGTGTCTGTGATAACTGCTACAATAAATTAAGAAAAGCTATTGAGACTGACGCTTCCTCTCAGGCTTCCGTGAGCAGAAGAGGAGCTGTCAATCAAGGGCCAAATGAACTTGTTGATAAAGATGAGAAGTTGGATTTGAGATCTAATGCACAGCTAGCTAGATATTCGTCAATAGAATCTTTGAAACAAGTGGAAAGCAAATATTCAAAGAGAAACAAGAAGCTTGAATTTAACAGTAGCAGAGTATCACCAATTCCCAATGGAAATTCGCAGCGGGGAGCTCTTAATATTACTAAATCCTTCAATCCAGTATTCGGTACATCCAAGAAGTTTTTTTCAGCATCTGTTCCGGGATCTAGAATTGTATCACGAGCGACATCACCAATATCTAGACGCAGCCCTCCTCGTTCAACGACGCCTACTCCTACTATTGGAGGATTAACATCTCCTAAAATTGTTGGGGATGACGCCATAAGGACAAATAACACCCTTAATCAAGAAGTCGTAAAGTTAAGATCACAGGTATCTATTTTACACCTGTACTCGTATTTGTATCCCATTAATGCATTGACGTGCCCTATAAAGATCATTATAAATTTAACCAAATGTCAGATGGATTTTGTTATTTCCAGTGCAGTATCATGCCTCTTAATGTACTGTTAGTTATAAGAACCTTTTCTTCCATGGAAGGCAATTTTTTTCTGCAATACAGCCTTTGCCTTTGGATGCCGATACTCTTCACCTACTACTAAAGGCTGAGCTTGTCCGATTAAGACCAAGAGCTTTATTGAGTGATAATTTGTGCATTTAAAGATAATCTAATTCCATTGAATTCGAAACAGCTTGGCTATCATAACTCGTTAGCTAGCTGCTAGCCGTCTATGCTGTTGGTACTGATGCAGAATGTTCAGATATAGATTTGGTTGTATATGCTCTCTTAACTCAGCATAAGACTATACGTATACCACATATTATATGCTCTTTTAGCCTGAAGTGTCTCTGAAGATTGCCAATGATGTTTTGCAATTTATCACTCCTTCCAGGTTGAAAGTCTTACTCGTCAAAATCAGCTTCAAGCAATTGAGCTGGAAAGAACTACTAAGCAGTTGAAGGAGGCAATATCAATTGCAAGTGAAGAGTCTTCGAAATGCAAAGCAGCAAAGGAAGTGATCAAGTCGCTTACTGCTCAAGTAAGGATCACAAACCTCAATTTGTGGAAGAATTCTATATCTTAGTATACTTGGAATTCTTTATTTTGTACCGCATGCATATTAGGGTGGTATAAAGTTTGATGTCAATTATTATCAAACTGCTACCCTTCAATAGGCGGGTCCTATTAAAGTTTGATTCACTTTCAATTATTATCGCTTGGTATATTTAATGTCAAACTGCTCTTATTTTTAGCCTCATTGTTTAAGATGTTTGACTATTTATTTTTATGTGTTTTGCATATCCCCATAGGAGCTTTAGAAATCAATATTATGTGGCTTACATGTTTCTTTGATGTCAAATTATAATATGCAAGGATCAAAAAAGTGTTTGGTTTATTGTTTTTTGTTTGGAGGAAAATGATTTTAATCCCAAGGCATCCTTACACGTGCGTTTCTGTTTTGATTATGCTGATGTTTGAACTATGTGAGTTTTGTCAGTTAAATAGAATGATTGATTGGTGGCTTTGTTGGGGTTATTTTGGGTGGATAATTTTCCTCAACATTATCACACCTTAACAACTGTGTGATCTATCATCTTCCAGTATTCTTTAGAGAAAATTTGGAAATATGATGCAACAGAGTGAAATTGTCACCGGAACCAAATTAATCAGTGTTATTCCTTATTTGTAGCGTGATCTTTTGATATACGCTATTTTTTATCTAATTTATTTTGTGCTTTTCTTTTGTGCATAGTTGAAAGATATGGCAGAGAGGCTGCCTGTGGGAGCGTCCATAAATGGCAAATTTCAACCTTTCACTACCCTTGCCCTCAATACACCAGCTGACTCACCACATGGCTCTAACGATCAACTCAACAGTCAAACTGTACGCCAAGCGCCAGAATTTAATGGTGCAAACAACTTCTTACTTTCCAATGGGTCAAGTCCATCCAGCAACCTTAATTCAGGCTATAACAAGCTAGCTAACTCTGATCCTGCTACAAGAAATGGAAACACTACCAAAGAAAGTGAGAGTCGTCAAGATAATGAAAAGGTCGAGCAAGATGAACCTGGTGTGTATATTACGCTTACTACATTGCCTGGTGGTGTGAAAGATCTCAAACGGGTTCGGTTCAGGTATGATTCCGTGTTTCATATATGGTTCTTGTGACTGCGTGTGCACTGGATCTGGTTTACTATCTCTTTCATTTCTGGTGAAAGACAATTTACAGTTTAGTTAAGCATGTAAAGTAAAAAAAATAAGACATGAGTACAAGCAGGAGGGTGGTATTAAGTGTTGGGGATGTTGTGAACAGCGCAAATGTAGTTGGAGTGGGTAGATTTATAAAGATACAATGCCACCCATTGGAAATTACCCCCAGATTAAGTATTCAGAAAAAGACATGCACCTTGGGTTAGATAATTTTTTAATTCTTCATTTATTCTGTCTTCTTGTAAAAAAAAAAAAGCACACGTTGAGTAGGCAAAATAAGTAACACAGCGCCTGATTCGTTCTTGGAATTTTTGTGAGATATCTTAGAAGACCTTATGACTTTTGAGTGTCAAGCATTATGGCTCTTGGATGTATTTTAGTGTATTATTCTTATTGCACTATATCTCCATGTTGACATGCTTAGCTCAGTCATACTTGTTTGTCCTGTAACCTAAGTAATAACTGGATTATACTCTTTGATCTTCAGTCGGAAACGGTTCAGTGAGAAGCAAGCAGAAGCCTGGTGGGCAGAGAACCGAGCAAGAGTTTATGAGAAGTACAACGTCAGGATGATGGACAAATCAAGCATTGGGGTTGGAAGCGAAGGAAAAGCCACGTGACCGCAACAAATTTAACTGTCCCTAGAGGACAAAGTTCCAGTTATGCTGCTGTCACAGTGAGACCAAGCAGCAGACTTAGGTTCGACCATCGTGTCACGGGCCAAGTATACAGCAGTGCTTCATATAATTAGCGAGCAAAACAAGTAAGTTGTTCCTTTCTTGACCTAATTAGAAAGGTAAATCAATTTTTTGCCCGGGAAGATAGTTTTCATTGTTTGGGAGGGTTTGCGAAGTCCAGAGCTGTAAATTCTCTGTAGGTTACTACTAACTAGTAGCATTTTATATGTAAATTTCATTAACGGACAAGTATCTGGGCTCGCTAACTTTTCCAACATATGAATTTCAGGCTAAGGCTTTGGTTTAATAAACTTGCGTGTAGACTACGATTTTGCCACGGTTGTGAATGCCTGACATAGCAGCTCATGTTTCATCAAACATTTTTTCGCTTTCAGCTTCTTCTTGCTTGTAATGTTTCACATGTATGGCAGTTCATGGCTAGGCTTACTACATTTATATTTATTTTGCAAGAAAATCGAACAATGATTCAATGGCGGATCTGGAATTTTTTTTTTCTGGAGGACAAAATTATATAATCAAATTTTGGTTGAATTTGGTAGATAAAATTTTAGTTAAAATTAAGCATATAAATTTATATATA
>NQLW01000037.1:2189146-2267283 GCA_002312845.1 Kalanchoe fedtschenkoi | reverse complement strand
ATATCCTGAGATTTATATTTATCTTAAAATTTTGGCGAAGGTTTATTTGTTTATTATGTGACTTATGCACTCTTTCTCTTGATGTTATATTTGTTTACAGCCTTTTTTAGTTCTTATTTTGAGAATTATAGTTGGTATGTATGCTGATACTAATGCTAGCAGACAGAGACTTACATATGATGAAATTTTCTCTCCTCTCATTTGTTCTTCTCACATTTGCATGCATAAATTCTGTCGTAAATTGTATTTTCAACGTAATTTTATTGTCTTTCTTGAAGTCATGCTTAGAGAACTAAACAGTATTCACTGATCGAGAGGGGACGTAGTATGAATTTTGCCTCAATGCCGTCCAAATCCTTACTACCTCATTATTTATTAAAACATAAAAGAAATGCTTTAGAAATTGATGTATTGGTTCTGAAGAATTGAACAAAAATCTTTAGATGAATATTTTTAGATATTTCTGCTTTAATCTGATGATGTTAACATTCGAGCGTTTTGATCAGTTCTAGCGAACAACATAAACTCATATTTTTATACATATATTTCTCTATAATCATCTTTCGGTCTATGTTTCATGTTTTAGAGATACATTTTCTACAAAGATTTTTATTTTTTTCAAATTCAGTGAGCACTGGCTAGAAAACTTTTCAAAATTAAATTTTAAATTGTTAATTTTGGTTACCTTGTTTTGTTTGTAGTGCACGCCAATAAAAATAAGATTACTGTGAAATTTTTTTATGTAATGTCTTTCATTGCTCCAAACACAAAAGTATATAAAAAAAGTGAAAAAAAGAAAAAAATGGAACAAAAGTTTCCTTAGTTAAAAATACATCAAGATGGTGGAAAAAAGTCAAAGGCTTAGGCTGTGTTTGGTTTAGGGAAAATTTAGTGGAAATGAAAATGTGAAGGAAAATTGGTAAAATCCAATGTTTGGTTTAGATGGAAAATATGAGGGAAAGAAAATTATGTGGAAAGTTAGAAGGAAAGTTAATGTAAATTAAAAGAAATTTTGAAATTTTCCTTCAAAATTTTCATTCTAAACCAAACAAAGAAAAATAAGATGGAATCCATAATGGATTTCATTTTTCATCAAATTTTCTTTTCCCTACAATTTTCCCTAAACCAAACACAGCCTTAGGGTTTAGAGAAAACTTTATGAGTAATTGTCAAATATCGGTTCAAATCATCTCCACCAGAATTTGACTATTTTATATGTAAAAAAAAACTCATTTCTATGTCATGCACTTTTTTATTAGATTTTTGTGATGGAATTAGGAGATGACCTTAATATTTGTATGAAATCATATTTTAATTTTTAATTATTTTTTCATAAAATCTCTCTTTGAACTCGTCCTTTCTCATGAACTTAGACTAAATCACAAGATCTGAAAACAAACAATATCCAGCCTCTTTACTAACATAAATGGTTGATGTGAATGTTTCTTATGACGGTATGTATGACTGAAAATTTCAATATGTGAATTATATTTTCAATTGATATTTGGTTGATAATTGAAATTGCAGTACTGAAACCTATAAGAGTATGAAAAATGAATTTTTTTTCACTTGTGAATTGCTTTAACGTATTAACTTGATCATGATTATTTAGTTGTGGCTTCATCATGATATGGTGGTCATATATTTGAATCCATGCTAGAGATTCCATTTAAAAATTCTAGAACATGTGGGTTATCCGGTCTATCAACACCCGCAATGCACCTATAGCTCGTTCATTAGCAAAAAAGTGGCATTAAATCAAACCCACTTAGTGCTCGAAGTTGTCCATGCATGAGCCCTTGAGTTGGTTCATGTGGACATCTATGAGCCAATTACTCTAGCTAGCGACACTTTACGGTAAAAGGTATTTGATGCTTGATGTTGATGATTTGGCGTCGACGAGGCCCGGTGCCGGAAGGCCAATGGCGGCAATACTCGCGCATGCGTCGAGTGTGGAGCTAGTCAAATTAGAATGGTCTGATGGATCAAATGAAGGAACAAGAGCTATAGTCGGTCAGTGTAGTATCTGTAGATAATTTGAAAGTTGGAAACCAAATGTAACTGAGCATTTGCTGTCTTTGTTGAACTTGTGTCTGCCTCCTCCGTAAAATTACAGTTTTCAAAAAATACCAACTCAATTACCATAAAATGAAAGTAAAACTCGAACCATCAAAAATTACAAGCCAACTGCCGCTTATTGCAGCGAGAAAATTCTGTTTATTTGGATGTTAAGGATTACTTTCAGAGAAGAAGAAAGCAATTAAGATTGCGCTTCCCACAAACACGTCACTCAGAATCTTTTCTAAATGCGTCCTATCCTGTAATGACAATGATGTCGAGATTTCCATTCTTCACAAGTGAACATATCACTTTCCACAACGTATCAAGCTTCCGGCACCCAGGAAAAGTCCAAACATAGCGGCCGTCTTAACTGTGGTCTGCCCAACATATCTGATCTTCAAGAGTCCTGGCACCTGAAATTTAACAGAGGACACAAACATGTCAGTGTCTTCAGTATAAACAAAAGTTGATGGGTTAACAGAAATGTAGTCAACAAGCTGCAAATCTAAAATAACTGATTGAGAATTTTTTTGTCAAAAATTACTGGCACATTCTAATATGTTTGGGTATTAGCTCGATTCTAAAAAAGCACCGAAAAACCAAACTGATTTTGCTTTAATTACTACTTTGTTTTCTGTCATAAAGATTACAATATGTGCCAGTCAATGCTTGCATGTTCTTATATTTCTGAAATAGAGGAAAAGCAATAATATTTGATACTGTATACAAGATCACTAATTTTGTAAACGAACTCAATAAAAGAGCGGTCATCTTCCAAAGCTTAACTAGAGACAATAGGCATGGCTTGTGTCGTGAGTTTCAACTATGACTCATGACTTGACCCATATGACCAATTCATTTCTCCACAAAAAACCAGTCCATTAGATGGATCTGTCTCAAAGAAAAAAAAAACTATTTCTTATTTAATTTTAATGTGAATGTGACATAAGTTTTAGTTCTACACATAAAAAATACCATGCTGACCTAAGGAACTTGGACATAGAGGATCATTAACTGAACTTACATACCGACTGAAGGAGTAAACTATGAAAAACGACAAAAATAGTATTCCTGCATTTCCATAATCTACATAAGAACTTCCTATTTCGCATACTATTTACCCACAAAAATCTGCACATTCACCTCCAAAATGAAATATTGTCACAGTACAGGCCACTTCACTTAAAGTAACCATAATCCAACATGTCTGTTAACTACTGTCCAGACAAGTAAATAACAACATCCAGCGCATTCTAAAAACTACGATAAAAGAAAATGAATAAAGCTTTTGAGTGTATACCCTGTATCTAATAGCTTCAAACGTCCCATATATAGCACCTGCAAAAGAAAAATAACTCAAGTATTTACAAATTAATTTACCAACAAGAGAGAGCGACAAATAAGCCATCTTAGGTAATACAATCACTCAAAAGTAACAACGATTTCCCACATTAGAAATCAACAAGCCTCACTGACAACTTCATCTCATAATAAACAATGTAACTACCTCATCTCCTATGCCTATTACCATTTTGTAAATACCAAAACACTAAGGGTGTGTTTGGTTTAGGGAAAATTTGGTGGAAAATGGATTCCCCAGTGGAATCCATTCTATTTTCCCTTGTTTGGTTAGGGGGTGAAAAATGGTGGGAAAATGCTAAAACATTCTTTATTTTAAAAAAATTTCCTTCTTATTTTCTATTTAATTTTCCTACAAACTTTCCGTCTCATTTGCTCACAAAATTTCCTTTTGATTTTCCACCAAATTTTCTTTTCCACCAAATTTTTCCTAAACCAAATAACGCCTAACACCCTATGTGGGTCGTGGAAAATAAAAGGGATGGGGAAAAATTAGCTAATAATGAAGCTTGATGTTCTGTTTACAGTGGAAAATGAAGATAAAACAAAATATAACAATACAAATTTTTCCTCAGAAACCAATTTCCAGGGCTTTTTCCCATTTTGCCTCCCTCAAAGTTTTTCACCATCCAAAGGGAGCATGACCTAATAATCTGGTATAAAAAGAAAAGTGGGGAAAAAAAAAAGTTTCACTTTGAACACGAATTAAGCAGAAAACAACAAGAAGCACCAATCTGGTCAAAACCTAATAATCCTACTGGAGCATCTCTACCTTAGGCTTCGAAAATGAATTATTTTCAGAGTTGGGTAATTGCTTAGGCAGTTGAAGGCATCAAGAAGAGGAGTTAAAGTGGAACCCATACCAGCGGAACCACCGACCGCGGCGCCAAGAGCAAAGCCGGACGCCACACGAACCAAGCACTCGTTCACCATTACCGGTAACCGCTCTCTACCGGAGATTCGCTACACACGACAGCTAGGGTTTTCAAATTCAGTTGACCTCCATCGGAGAATGAAATTACTAAATAGTGAAGCTTAAAATCATCATATCAGGAAATTGTTTTCAAATAAAAAATGGGAGTAGTGCAACAATTATACTTGAGAAGAATGGAATATTTTTATGTGCTTTATTGTCACGGTGCAAGGATATTAATTCATATTTTTTTAATTTTGTTTACGGGATACATAAAGGTCGTGTGTCGATTGGATCTTCACGGATCAAGATCAGATTCGGGGTCTATTGACTTACTCAAGTGACTCTTAAAAGAATCGTCAATAGTTGCACGTTATTCGGTTAGGACATTCGTTTATTCATGATATCCATCTTATGATTTCAGCTAGTCACAATCTCGGTTAGAGTACATGCGTTCTTTCTCAAGTTCCCTTCTTCTTCTCATATCACAGGGAATTTAGTATAATCCAAGGATCTCGCATGATTCTTTATGCTCATTATTTAATGGGTTAAGAGATCATCAAATAGTTAGCCTCGACTAAGAACTCATTGTGCGTCATCGGGGTTTCGCCCATATTTGAACAACGTTCATAAGGTTGACATTATACAGAGACTTTCGAGGCTCGCAAGACTCTCGAAGGCCTATCCTCATGTCTCACACGAGTTGAGTTCACTTGAAATTCGCATCAGAGTATTTATCTCGGGATGGTTGAACTCACCACCACTGAAGCTTTTCTCTTTTCTTTGGGAAGAAACAACATCATTGTTTCTCCTTTCACTTATTTGATTTATGTGATCCACATTCTGTTAGACTTGTATCGAATTCTAGTTTCATATTCCATCATTTGATTTGTCACCCGACCTCCCGAAAGTCCAATACTCAATAATTATAAAATGACAATGCTCAATAATTATAAAATGACATTAAAGATAAAAAGAGGCATCCAAACCTTGTCACAGAACTAATCCGTGACATTTACCAGTTTCCAGCTAAAAATCAATTTTTTTTTTAAAAAAAATCCTCTTGATTATTTTTTTATCCCATCCATTGGCTTATTTTACATTCTATTTAATGTTTTAAAATTATTGTTTGTACTGATGGTTTTGCTCAAGAATATGTTTACAAATCTTACTTAATTTGTAAGAGAGTACATGCGGACTGAGGTACAGATAGCGTTTTCTTAAATAAACTTACTTTTTTTGTAACGATGGTATTAAAAAAAATTATAAAATGAAAAACAAATTAGGAGATATTATAAGAAAAAAAAATGAGCTAAAAATGATATTTATATAAAACTCCAAAACTGAATATAAACTTACACCATGTATATGTTTATGTATTTGGACGTTTTAAACGGTGTCATTTTGAATAATTTTTAAGATTTTTTAAGTCTCAAATTTATGAATGTTTTATGTTTTAAGATTTTAGGAGAAAGAAAAAAAAGTGTAATAGGCCATCAATGGATTAAATTGGCAAGAAAATTATACTCGATCGAGTACAAGATTGTAAGAAACCATACTCGACCGAGTATGAAGGATCATAGCCCATGACTCATAAACGATCGAGTATGAGTTTCGTAGAATCATACTTGACCGGATATGATGGTCCGGTGAAGGATATTCGCTCGAGTAAGATGCTTCAAATGAGCGATACTCGACTGAGTATCTCATACTTGATTGGATATACATTTTATCCAATCCATTATCAATCATATATGACCGTTTGACCCCTCATAATTGAAGAATTTGAAATAAAAAATCCTTTCCCCATGATGAAACTACTTCACCCACCTCATCCCAACATTATATAAAAACAACTCTTCTTCTCATTTGCATCATCCCATCATCAACCACCATAACACAATTCTCCCCTCCATCCTCTCCCTAAACCTCTCCACTCTCTCTTTTAACTTAGATAGCTTAGTTAGTAGTTAAACTCTCTACGGATTTCACAAGCCTTGAGTGATTAGTAGTTTTCGTTCCATGGATTCTAAGGATTCTAAATTGTAAATTTTCACTTAAACTCTTGTTTATCACATGGATATTATGTAGTGTAGTTCATACTATTGATCTGCATATCATATACTAAATTGATGTATCTTACTAAATCAGACATTGTTTTAAAAATGATATGTCAAGAAATGAACATAAAATATGCATGATAGACGACATTAGATTCGTTTATTAATCGGATTGTGCGTTCAACCAACCAAGGCCAAAATTGGAGTTGATTAGTATGGAAGTCGGTTGTAGTCGACTAATTCAAGCAACTGAAAGTGAGATCAAAGGTTAATTTGAACGGTGAGTCCGTTTAAAATTAAAATATCCTGTAAGTTAAGCAGTAATCCAATGAAGGTAAAATTGGAGTCGTTTAACTATATAGTCATAGTCATCCAGTTCGGGTATCCAAAGATGAGAACCAAAGAATATCAAAAGAGATTGAATAAGAGTTTTAGTCACACTTATCTACAAATTTATGAAATTAAATCATCTCACCGCTCCGATCGGTATTGCGGGAAGGAACTATACCGAGATGATTGTAGTTGGTTAGCCACTTTAAGACAAGACTCAGAAATCGGACCTTGAAGTGTGCACGCCAATGAGAAGCTTATACTCTTATAAAAACTTGGCACAATAATAAGATGAATGATTGCATCCTTACTCCTTAGAACAACATGAGTCAGAATACTTGTACAATTTAGGTGAAATAGTATCCAAGAAGGCTTTTAGTTATTCATAAAATCTCAACCATTTCCCACTTAGAACAAAATGCTCAAGCTCCGAAATAATAACGTTTAGACAAATCCAACGCTCCTTAATTGTGTCTAATCCGATACTTACCGGCCAGATGCAACGGATTTACTTTGTGTCCTGCGTAGTCTCACAGTCAGAAAAACTCTGGCTCTAAGATCAACATATATACTTTGTCAGCGCAGCTGCCTATGTCGTGAAAAAACCACGCAGCTGCCTTATGTACAATCAAGACTCAACTCCCAAACCATTATCTTCATCGCTCACCAGCCAGACAGGCCAATAGATTACCAATGGATCATCCACTTGTCGAAATCGGAAGAGCTGCATCCGTCATTTCATCCGAATTATCAGACCCCGCTTCGTTTTGCTCAACCTGAGCGAGCTCAGCCAATCAGTCACTTCTACATCATTTACACATTGTAGCGCCCGCCCAGTATACTTCCATGTATAAGTTGGCTATATTCATTTTAAACCCAACGTGAGATTGTTTGATCCTCCTGTTTGGGCAGCTTAGTTATTGCCGTTGCAAGCATATTTCTTCCATGGCCGGCACATTATCTTCATCATATTTTTCCCCGTTGCTATTACATAGTCGAGCAGATAGTGATGGGGACAAGGGTGAGTAGTTAATTCCTGCACAGATCGAATTTCGTAAATGCAAGAACAGTAAAATAAGAAATTTGGCCAGATTTGAAAATTTACCTACCTTTATATGATGAGCTTCTATCAAAGTCTTTTGTAGCATGCAATGAAATGGTTCCAGATAGCACTACAACAAAGCCGCAGATTTCTGATACGATATTCCCTCCGCTTTGCCCATCCCAGTCCTACACATACGCCTAAAGTGGATAAATATACTGATTGTGGAATCTGAAGTAACTCCGATAAGCCCATTCAGGTTTCACAATCGTCACAGCATAAGGCTGTGCTTGGTTTAAAGAAAATATAAAAATTAGAAGGAAAATGGAACGGAAACAAAATCATTTAGGCTGTGTTTGGTTTATAGAGAACTTGTGCGAAAATGAGAATGAATCTTTATTTGGTTTAGAGAAAGTTGAGAGAATAATAATCAGGATTGAGAATGGGAAAGAAAATTTTCTCCAAACAAAGGGTGTTTTAACCATTTCCCCATAATTTTCCACCCCTAACCAAACAAAAGAAAATGAGAACGAATCCGCTGGGAATTCACTTGCCCTTCTATTTTCATTTCCTCCTCATTTTCATAAAAATTATGGAATCCATTTCACTTTCATCTTCTTTGTTTATCATGCAAAGTACGAAGGAAAATGCCATTTCTTTTTATTATGAGTAAAAAATTTACGTACAACTTCCCATCAAACTTTTTCCATCTAAAAAACTATGAATATCTCAAACTTACCATCTCATTTTCCTTTCCACGGAAGTTTGTAAACCAAACAATGCCTAAGAGAAAAATAAACAGGGAATGTCACGTTACCTTGAACATTATGACACTAGCAAGAATCGTAAGTGTTGTGAACATGACATAATATATGGGAGACACAACAGCAGTGTTGAAAGTGTCAAGAGCCTGCAACACGATATGCCAAGTTAAAGTGGATGTGGCGGCACTCACTTGTTGGCAAAAGAACTCTAAAGCAAGCAATAAAACATGGCTTCTCAAGATTGCAGAATACATAAAGTCAAGGGACCTCTCATAACTTGTTGGTCCGACAACGACTGAATTTCTTAAAAAGTGACACTCACTGGCCGGAACAACTCAACGTACCTTGTTGAGATAATTCATTTGCGTGATGACACATGTGGCCACAACCAGCATGAAAAACCACGTCTCAGGGTAGATCATTTGGTTGTTACCTTCGAATGTAAGTCTCAATGCCGTCCCAAGAGCTTTAACACTCATGACCTGAAGATGAAGATATAAGCATGAGGTGAAAATGAAATGCATCGCAAATGAAAGAAAAAGAAAGATGGTAATAATATTTACCGATAGAGAGCCCATCAATGAACATATGCCCGTGAAAACAAGCACATTCGTGTGTCCGCATTGTGGAGAAAAATGGAACACCAGGATAAACACCAACACAGTAACAGAAGCAACATAGAGCAGAAAGGCTGAAAGAAACATATAGTTTAGTATCTGATCACTGAGAATGGCAATGTTGCAAACTTAGTGGCTGAAATATGTTAAGCAACCTGGTTGAGTTGCCATAGCCCATATGGCCTGAACGGAAGTTATAGCTTGTTCTTGCGGAGCATGAATAACAATTATCACAGAACCAGCGATGCACATCACACAGCCCAAAATACCAAGCTTGTGAAGTCTCTCCTTCAAAATAAAATGAGCTAGCACGGCACTACACTACCACAATTTAGTAGGCCATCAGATTAGGCTCGAACATACTCCTGAATGAAATGCCGATGTGTATGAGATTACCTTACCTGACTATTATGCTTAATGCTCCAAGAGGGGTGACAAGGACAGCAGGGGCGAATGCATAAGCCACGAAGTTGGCGATCTCACCCACTATCACTACATAACCACCACAATCAACATTATAAGCAATCCGAATCCAACAATGAAGTAATCTTTGAGTTTTAAATCACAAATGGGACTCGGCTCCTGACAAAAAGATGAGCCTAGTGTGTAGTCAAGCTAATTTCAGCTGAATCAGAATCACCGAGTCATAAGAATCACAAAATATATATGAAAAGCCGATTCTGAATTCACACAGGGACCATCACTAGAGTGTCCAGGCCTGTATTCAATAAGACAACCTCAGAAAACATGAGCAGAAGGGCACTGGTCATACTCACTTGTGATCATCCCGAGCCACCATAGAGGTTCAAGCAAATAGGCATGCCCACCTACACCTACAGCAACAATCTCATCAACCCCAATTCACCAACTAATGAAAAACCCCAGTTCTAAAACTTTCAAATCTGGGTATGGAAATTCTCAATTACCAGCTCTGACGCCAGAAGCAACCGCAGCTCGCTTCAGACCCTTCTTCTTGATGATGAAGCTTCCACCAATGAACACACTGGACGAGACAGCCAACACAATCCCTTTCAGATTCTCAGCGGAGAAACTCATTCTCCTCGCAAATCCCGATCGCCTAGCCGCGCCTACGTCGTTTGTTGTTGCTGTTGTTGTTCACAAACAAGAACAAATTACCCGACAACTTGTTTTGCCAATCACACACCATCCTGTCTTTCCGCTCATGATTCGTTTTGTTTGTTTATCAATCAATCAATTACATGCATCATCTGGTTACAAATTAATATTATATTTTATATATATTTCAATCCACGATTTGGGTCAACAAAAGCACAAAGCTTTTCGAAACTCCAGAATGTTAAAGTTTCGATTTTTATTACTACGCATTTTAGGTGTCTAGTATTCATTTATTATTAAATTGAATAAATTTAAATTATTAAAACTAATAGTTGAATAAATTTTATAGATATGTATTTTTTATAGATATTAATAAATTATTATTTGTGAGTAATGATTTTTTTATTAATTATGATAATAAAATAATTAATATTTATTAACATTAAATACGTATTATTAATAAAAAAAATGTATAGAATAAATGCGCAATTAGTGTAGAGTCTTATTATCATAATCGTTGTTCATTATGGACAGTGAACATGTTGGGCGGGAGGGGTGGGTCCTGTTTGCTAGTTGGCAATTTTGCGCAGCATCCGAGAACAGTGGACCCACTGAAGATGTCATCAAAACGACAACGCACGCATGAAAAGCATAAAACTGACAGATGCTCAGTAGACTTCCGTCAGCGAATCTTGTCCTCCAGCTTACCCCGTACAAACTTAAAATGGAGAGGTTGGGCTTTCGTACTGCGACTTATTGGGCTTCACATTAGTATCTCTCGGCCCATCAGAGCCATTTACTTGGCTCAGGCTAAAACTGAAATACATCTATCTTGGAAATGCTCGGTATTGATTTGTTTTCATAGAAATGGATTTGAGCTCAAACCTTTCTGGATCGGAATCCGAATCCAAAAAATTAGGGGTTTAAAGATCTGACCGGATTCTTATAGGTCCCTATCTGATCGGAAAATTCTTAGTTTCGACCGGACTAGATCAATTTGGTCCAAATTTTTTTATAAAATGCATTTAGAAATCAATTTGAATATGAGAAGATTGGTCCATTCTGGTTTGGTCGGTCCACTTCCGTCTGAACCGGAATTTTTTACTAACAAATTGCACTTATAAACCTTTTTTTCTTTATTAAGAATAACTCATCCTGTCCATTCCACTCAGGACCAGTATATTTTCGATTTGGTCCGGATCAAAAATCAAAATCCCTCAAAATGGTGGACCGAAGATTAGAACAGAATCAATCAATTCATTCCATTCTGACTCAGACCAATTCAAGTCCAATTTCAAGTACTATCCTAAATATGAACACCATACATGATGACACAAGCCACCTATTCCTTCTCCATCTCTTTTTGAGGTTATAACACGGCAGAAAATTTGAAATTTTTTGTTAATGGCATAGCAACTTGCTTGCAAGTCTGTAAGTTACACGTTCCAAGACAATATTATTTTGTGGAAAAGATACAACATACCAGTTGATTTCAGAGCTGGCTGAAGAGGGGATCCCGCGGAGAGAGAAGAGGAAGGAGGAGAGGTAACGAATAAAAAGAAAACTGTGAGCGTTTTGAATTTTTTTTTGTAGACATCTTTCTGCCACTTTTCAGTCAAACCTGATTTTTTTGAGTAAATTTGTATGAAACTGACTGAAAATTTATCAGAAAACTATAAAAATAAATTATCTGCCTGAAGTAGATTCTCAGTCCCTAGAACAGAGTCAAAGTCATTCTATGGCAACCAAAAATAAATATCCTCTGGATGAAAAAAAAAACCTGTAGAAGGATGCTGCCTAATCTGTCATTATAAACATTTGGGTTGTATAAGTAGCACATATCATGCAACTCTCCGTACGTCTTTGAAGTAATCATGCTCAAGTGCAGCCTTGGCTGTTATTCTCTGGCTAGGATCATAGCAGAGCATTCTCTGCACAGAAAAGAATGGGATTGGAACAACCATACACCTCAAGCCTAAACTGAAGACCACTTTGTTACAGGATTATCTTCACTCCAAAAATTCTTAACAGCTAAAGGTTGAGATTAATCTGTTATAGGGAGCTCATGATCCCATTTCTTTTTGTATGTAACCCAGTCAAAATTCAGGCAAGTAACTGACAGGTCCAGCAAGACAGTAAAAAAAAAGCACATCAAGACTTACAGAAAGAAGATCGATGCCATTGGAACAAAGATTTGGAAGCAGAGTGCCCAGGCTCTACAATCAAAAGTTAGTGTACACAAACAACATAATACAAGACAACCAAGCGGTACAAAACTTCAGACAACTATATGGACCTGGAATTGCAACATACCTGGCTGGACCATTGACGAAAAACTGTCTTTTTAAAGAAAGGATAAGAGCTCACCCCAGGCCATACGTCATCGTTTGGTGTACCCAAGATTCTTAACATGAGAAGTAATATATCAGTTATTGATGAAACACATGAACGATACAGTACAAGAATAAACAGTGTCGACAAACAAAAACAACCTGCTACTAGGAGTATGATTAGCAACTCGCAATAAGTCTTCTCATATGTAAAAGATTAAAACATAGCTACAAGACAACAGCTTGCAGTGAAGTACATCATAATTATTTTTTTATTTTAAAAATATTGCTTTTTAAACTAAATGGTCTCCAGAACTCCAGCCACATAGTTGTCATCTTGATCAATACAGCACAAGTAGATATAGGCAAGGAGATTCAACAGGTTCACATGCATTCTCAATAACTTATAATTGTTATATCTGTGATGAAGTTTTGTTGAAGGACAAAGGTACACAAGCCAGAATATCCTTTGTTAATCTATAGCCACCAAATAAAGTTTGCACTGTAAGAGGGCATAGTAAGTTAATGTGACACAACACCTGAACATGCTCAACAAGTGATTGAGCTCAGAGTCTCCAGCAAACAAGGGTTCAAAGTTCACCATTTCAGCAAATATACAACCCACAGCCCAGATATCCACAGGAGTTGAATAACTGCGAGGTCCAAGCAGTATCTCTGGTGCTCTATAATACAGAGTCACGACCTGAAAGACGAGCATCAATGAAAAACACAAGACCGGACAAATCTGTAGCTTAGAATCACATATCAAACTGTTGCTCACAAC
The DNA here is from genome assembly GCA_002312845.1 of Kalanchoe fedtschenkoi. Lineage (NCBI taxonomy): Eukaryota > Viridiplantae > Streptophyta > Magnoliopsida > Saxifragales > Crassulaceae > Kalanchoe > Kalanchoe fedtschenkoi. The sequence continues at coordinate 2,253,946 of NQLW01000037.1, read as the reverse complement.
ATTGAGTGTTACGCAGACAATTATTCATTGCTTAGACTCTCATAACCGAGCAGAAGTAAAGATTTATCATTCACGTGTCAAAATCCCTTTACAGAAGGTAACCCATTGATACAGTCAAATATTAAACCTTATTAATAAACACAACTGAGCAGACCACATCATTATACAAATGCTCTCATTAATCAGAACGATGAATGCACAACTTATAACTGCTACCAACAGTTTGACAATAAAATTGTATCTTGAAACCACTATTGAAGTAGAATTTGAGTTTTAGTTCACAATAACCAAATTTTATTCCTTACTATGTTCTGTTGATCTTAAAAATAACTATATATACCAACCTCATGAGTATATGTCTTCAGAGGAACGTCAAACGCCCTGGCCAACCCAAAATCAGCCAGCTTTAATGTGTGTGTGGGCTGGTCAATCAGCAAATTCTGTGGTTTTAAATCCCGATGAAGAATTCTACGAGAGTGACAGAATGAAAGACCATCCAGAATTTGATACATGAACCTCTACAAGAGCAAAACAGGCATATGCCAGTTAGTTTTGAGTAGCAAAACATTATCAAATGTATCAATTGCAATTTAATGGTCTAAGGGTTGCCTTCTGTTCTGTATTGGTATAACCCGACCACACACTATACAGACAAGTTTCCATCAAACACAAAAGAGATCTCACTTTGATCATATCTTGATCCTTGGAAAAATCAGGAAATGAATCCATGTACATCCTCAAATCCATGTCCAGAAACTCGAAGACCAAACACAAATCCTTCTCATTGTGACTAACATCCAGCAACCTGTCAAACACAAGAATGACGACTAAATAAACAATTAGCACTTATTAAAGCACGCAAAGCTGATGAGACACGTAGCTTCAGGCATTATTAGTAGGAAGTCAAACAAAAAATAAAGGCTTTAACACTAACATTTAGGAGCGGGGGTCGGGCTGAGAAAGTACGACATCTGACAAGTAAAATAACTAAGTTGGTTCTATGATTTATGTAAAAGATGGGATTCTGGTTAATCAGGAGATCCATTCTCAAGAGTGAAAAAACTAATAAATGGAGGTTCAAAACATACAAATAAAAAAAATAAAAAGGTGTTCAGCGAGTTAACTCCACATATCAAGAGTACCTTGATTTTAAATAAACTGATCAAAACTGAAGCTTTTAAAAATCCTGATTCATTGCAACTGTTGGACAGACAAATAGGAAATATGTCATTACTTTACCTGACAATATTCTTGTGATCCATCTCTTTCAGCAAAGAAATTTCTCGAAGTGCAAAGCTAGGAACTCCCTCATTATCCTCCTCCAACCGAATTTTCTTTAAAGCACAAAACGCTTTGGTGGTGCGATCCAGGACCTTGTAGACCACGCCATAAGTTCCTTCACCAAGCTTCTTGAGCTTCTCATACTGTAATGTTTTCAAAGTGTCAGTCAACACTCTGACTCGGTCCTTTTAAACTCACCGTAAGTACTTTTGGGTAAAACCAAATCTTAAATTACCTTTTCCATTATTCAAGTGACGGTAACTTCTTTCCAATGGCTGCACCTAAAATGATCAGTAAAAGGCAGAAGGATGCTGCAAAACAATAGAAGAAACCAGTTTACTGACATTGCAGATAAACACAGCAACACATTACTTAATGAGTCATTGGAAACAAAGCAGTCATCTAATTATTCTATGTAGCGGAACTTTAAGGGCAAACACACACAAAGACTTGCGAGTTACACGCATAGGACCCTTGGATCACAAGTCATCCGTGATATAACAAAACTTCATACAAAAAAAAATATTTTAAACACATGTTAATCAGTTAATCTTTAAACACCTATGATAGCTGATATAAAGACCAGTGAGACATTGGCGGGACAGTTTCACCCAGATTCAACTCAAAATATTTATACCTATGTTAAAAACGAAAAAAAATAAAACTATCATATCTGTAATTTAGCCTAAATTTCAATTTCGTACACTCAGAATACAAGCCAAAATATCTAAATATACCCATATCTAACTCATAATTAATAAAAAAAATAGGAAAAAAAATCAAACTCCTATAACCCCTGAACTAAAATTCCTAGAACCGCCACTGCAGTGGGAGAAATCTTCCAAAGCAACAATAGTAAAACAAACACTCCTATTTCTCATCCACGCATACATAAAGAACAAGCGATCACTCAAATGTATGAAACTGCATTTAATCGACAACAACAGAAGCAATTATCCAACTGCGATCGAAATGAGAACAGAGCCGCTTACGAAACTACCGTGCGAAGATGGCAAGGGATCAAAGAAAGCGACGTCGTGAGAGTAGCATAGCTCGGGGGATCAGCGACTCTGGTTCGGTTAGGGTTTCGGAGGATGGTTCTCCGCGGTGGAAAAGGAAGCGAAGGAAGTAGCGAGCGACAGTAGAAGAGCGAAAATAGAATGAAGACGAAAATAAGGCAACAGCGGGATTTATAGTTGGTTGGTTAGTAGTAACCCGCAGCAGCAGCGCCAGTAAGAAGCCAAGTGAGTTGGAACGATGAGCTGCTGCGGGTCGCAAATTTCACATCCCAAAATTTCATGCGTGATATGGAAAGTAAAGTTTTATGAATATATTTTATTCTGTTGAGCAAAATATTTTTTAGTCGGATTTTTCTTTTACTGTATCCCCAACTTCTCGCACAATAAATATACAATTTTTTAAACGATTAATTCAAAGCAAATTTGCAGCAATTTAAAATAAGGTAGTTTTGATAAAAAAATAGTGATCTTAGGATAAAATAAGATGGTTTTGGTTTTAGGAATATCATTTAAATTTAATTGTAAATGTGTCAAATCATGATTGGTGGGTCAAATTCAAAAATATGTAGTTTTGAATTGGCTGTAATTACTTGACATGATGAGATCTTAATTATTTTCCTAAATTACAACTAAGACAATAATGATTTTCAAAAATGAAATAAAAAAAATAGATTAATTTTAATCATTTTTGTCGCTCCTGAATTTTCTTCAACTATTAAAAAATGAATAATCAACAACAGTTGTGAAATATAAATTGGACGATTATTGGATAATCTCTTATTTGAAAGAAATTTTTTAGGTATAATTTTTCTGCAACTATTAAAATTTTAGTGTCGATTTTAGTATGCGTTCAATAACCTCTTAACAAATTCGATATGGTAATTGTAATTATTTATCAAAAAGTAATAACTTCATTTGAAACTAATACTCTGTTTATTATTTTTAGGTAGACTAGTAGGGAGTAATTATTAGTATAATACTACTCCCTCCGTCCTCTATTACATGTCGTTTAAGGTTAATTTGAGTAGATTAAGGTGAAGTTAATGCTAGCGGTTGAACAAATTTAATGAATGGGTGGTTGATGTTTTTATAAAAAAATCCGTGCAAAAAGTAAAATTGGTAGATGATTACTGGTGGAGAATGTATTTTTTATTGAATATGATAATAAAGTGATTAATGTTTGACATTTTAAGGTAGTTGTTGACATTAAATACGCATTGAAAATTGTTAAGCGACAAGTAAAAGTGGACAAAAAAATTCGGTTAAGTGACATGTAAAAGAGGACAGAGGGAGTATCATTTAGTAGGTAGATGAAACTATAAAAATTTAATAAAACTCTTAGTTGATGGCATTTAGTGACTTTTAATATACTCTATTTGTCTTCTTTTACATGTCACTTATCTAAATTTTTTGACCATTTTTATTTATCACTTAATAATTTTTAATATGTATTTAATATCAACAATTATATTAAAATGTCAAACATTAATCACTTCTTTATCATAATCAATCAAAAACACATATCTCACCAGTAATAATTTACTAATTTTACTTTTTATACAAATTTTATTACAAAAATGTTAATCACGTACTTATTAAATTTGTTCAACTGCTAGCATTATTAATTTCATCTTAATCTACTTAAATTAATCTTAAACAACATGTATTAGAGGATGAAAGAGAGTAACTAAGTATTAATGACGGTGAGGGCATTTAAGCTTTTTATTTTACTCTCTCCGTCCTCTAATACATGTCGTTTAAGGTTAATTTGAGTAGATTAATGTGAAGTAAATGCTAACGGTTAAACAAATTTAATGAGTGGGTGGTTGGTTTTTTTTTTAAAAAATTCGTGCAAAAAGTAAAATTGGTAGATTTTGACTGGTGATGAATGATTTTTTTTATTGATTATGATAAAGAAGTGATTATTTTTTTATGTTTTAAGGTAGTTGTTGTTATTAAATATGCATAGAAAATTTTTAAGTGACAAATAAAAATGGACAAAAAAATTCGGTTAAATGACATGTAAATTAGGATAGAGGAGTATATAACTTAGTTTCACTTTATATAGGATGTTAATATAAGATATATAAAAATAGATGACATATCATAATGTATCAGAATTATTACTAATATTAATAAAAGAGTTCAATAAATCCGGATGGTCATATTTAATACCATTATTCAACACCTATTTTATGTTGTCAAGTTATTTATTCCCGTGCAAAATGCACTCGATGTGTTTTATTATTAAAACTATTCAATTATTATGAATTCTGTTTTAATTCATGGTTGCTTTTAAACATTTTTTTAAATTGTTTTATAAAAATCATTTAATCTTTTTCATAATTTAAAAAGGCGAAATCAAATTGTGCTTTCCGTTGATAAAAATGAAAGTACTGAATCTCTCAGCTATTAGATCGGGGGGACTGTTTTGCTGAAACCGTTATGAATGAGTAAATATTTGATATGATTTTTTTACTATCAGTTTTTTATTACGGTTTTAATATTAATTGAGATGTGATTTTGTTTAATAACATTTTGTTATTTTACTTATACATTACTTAAATTTTATTTATATTTTCAAAAAAAATTATTTTCACTTTTATTAACTCATTCACTTATAAACATATATGAACATGTATCTTAATTCTTCTTGATATTATCTTTTTGTATATTTTAATTCTCGACGGATAAATTTAGAGGATTTAAATTTTTTATCAAAAATTTATAATTAAGAGATAATGATAATAATAAATATTAATTTATTAAATAAAAACATTCTGAATTATCCAATAAGATTTTTGAACTAGATAATTAAAACACCATGTATAATATAAATAGATTTAGATAAGATTTCTTGACTGCTAATATTTCGGATCAAACGAGGATACGCTTCTTCATTTCTAATTCTGCATTTTTTTGCACCATCATTATCTATGAACCTAAGAACGACGCAGATGGTAAAGGTGGATATTTGATCGAGCGGATGACATCATGTACGACACCATGGACGGCATGCTGACGTGGCTTGAGGTAAGTTGTGAGAGGTGGTCGAGCTGCCTAGGTAAGTGCTGGGACTCTCTAACCCGGAGAAGAAGAATCATCGAGATATATCTGCGCAGAGGTTTTAGTAAAGTTGGATACTTGATCGAGAGGATGATGCAGACGTCGGAGACACTGGCGCCCGTCTTTCTCCCGGACGACATCATGGTCGACATTCTGTCGCGACTTCCCGTGAGGAGTTTGGCGCGGTGGAGCTGCGTAGATAAGTCCTGGAAGTCTCGGATCCGAAGCCGAAGATTCATCGATACGTATCTGGGCAGACATACGGAAGACAGACTGAGGGTTTTGGTGTCACCTTCTCCTCATCCTCCCTTCTTGTCCATCAAGTGTAGAGATATCAGTAAGAGTTTGATACGCTTGAGCGAGGAGAATGTAGTGTGGCTCACGCCCTCTTCTTCGCCACACTGGTCATCTTTTTCTGACGAGTGTTATGAGTTTGGTCTAGCTGGGTGCTGCGATGGGCTCCTGTGTTTTCACAAGTGTCTCGCGGGGCGAAGATGCAATGTTATATTTGGAATCCGGCCACGGGGTCGTCCCTCAGATGGGTGTCCGAAGATGACGTGGCAGCTGGAGACGTCCGTGATGAAACCCTCCCGGGGTTCGAAAAGGAGATTTATTATGACTTTCGTTATGGTTTTGGATATGATTCTGCAGCTGATGATTATAAAATCATGAGAATCTTGCGGCCGTGGCCGGGGACATTAACACGGGTGGATGTTCTGAGTGTGGGAAGCAACACGTTGCGTAGGTTTCAGGTACGAATCAGGGGCGTGTTTTGGTCTGAAGAAGCGGTGTTCCGTCATGGCTCGTTGCATTGGCTTATGGTCATAAACCACAATTCCAGAGCTTCTTCAGAGTATTTCATTCTACGCTTCAACTTGGAAACTGAGGTGATGGATGAGGTAGCTATACACAAGACCGTCCCGGACTGCGAAGTTCTGATCAATATAGTTTCGGATCTGAATGTTGTGGATGGGCGATTGCATGTGGTGGTCGAATACCAGAAGAGACCATTAGGTGACTCCCGCCACACCTACAGAGGTGAGTTGGAGATGCAGGTCATGGAGGAATACGGAGTGGAAACCTCATGGACCAAGAGGCTCTCTTAATTTGCCGTATGACGCGGGATTGATTGGTGGGTTTCGACCCTTGTGCGTCTCCAGAGATGGGGGGGTGCTGATGGGACACTCTGCCGGAGACATTGTCATGTGTGATCTAGAAAAGATGACAGTTCAGAGGATCATTTTTCCATATTATTGGGAACAAAGTTTTCCATCCACAATGATGTATGTTGAGAGTTTCATCTCACCTTTCCACGTTCCTAATCGGAGATTGGAAGCATGAGGCTACCTACACTGACAACTTGTACAAAATCGAAATCTGAATCCACTGGCTGATCGACATGATAAAATGAGTGCTTATATTGAAGTTATGTTCTTTAATTCGAATAAAATGTTTTGACAGGTAATTAAAAATCAAACTACTTCACATATGCATGCATCTTTTTTTTTAAAAATAATAATAATGATAAGTGTAGTTTTAAAGCGTCATATGAACCATCATTGACTGATGATGCTACCAATGATTTGTTAATTTGTTATATAAAAAATTTAGATTAATTTTAATCATTTTTGTCGCTCCTGAATTTTCTTCAACTATTAAAAAATGAATAATCAACAACAGTTGTGAAATATAAATGGGACTATTTAGCCTATTGGATAATCTCTTATTTGAAAGAAAATTTTTAGGTATAATTTTTCTTAAATTTTGGTGTCGATTTTAGTATGCGTTCAATAACCTCTTAACAATTTTTATAGGGTAATTGTAATTATTCATCAAAAAGTAATGACTTGATTTGAAACTAATACTCTGTTTATTATTTTTAGGTAGAGTAGTAGATAATTATTAATATAATACTATCATTTAGTAGGTAGATGGAACTATAAAAATTTAATAAAACTCTTAGTTGATGGCATTTAATCTTAGTAATGACGTGACTTTTAATATACTCTATTTGTCCTCTTTTACATATCATTTATCTGAATTTTTTTGACAACTTTTACTTATCACTTAATAATTTTCAATATGTATTTAATATCAACAACTATCTTAAAATATCAAACATTAATCACTTCTTTATCATAATCAATCGAAAACACATATCTCACCAGTAATAATTTATCAATTTTACTTTTTATACGAATTTTATTATAAAAATATTAATCACGTGCTTATTAAATTTATTCAATTGGTAACATTAATTTCACCTTAATCTACTCAAATTAACCTTAAACGACATGTATGTATTAGAGGATTTGTTATATATTTTTTTGTTTTGTGCTAATTACTCATGAGAAGTATCAGAATTTTGTATTTTGACTGATGAACTAGTGTGTCATTGAGCCCAACATCAGCCTAAACATTAGGTAACACTTTTTTTTTAGCTATTCTGAAAATTAGGAATGAATGATAGTTTTCCAACATGAACATTTTTTATTGGGTTATATGTTTTTCAAATATTATAAAAAATACCGTGTGCTCGTTGGTTAAAAAAAAAAATATTATAAAGCTTACTGGTCCCATTACACAAATATTAGTTCATGAGAAATTCTCACAAATAAAAAATATCATGGATTACTCTTCCGCCCTTGGATCCGGTCTCTCACACATTCGCGGCCGCCATCTCAAATTTGATTGATGTGTCATCAAGTTAGAACAGACTTTTGTTCTTATTCTCCAATTCCTTCTTGTGCTCAGACATTTTGATCAGGAAATCGTGGCTGATCTCCAATTCCTTATAACTGGCATGTTGCAGTAAATATTGCCATTCCTTGCCATGACAGGAAAGTTAAGTCTCCCAATTTCTCATTTGAGCCTCACATGGGGCAACGACGTCTTCAAGCTGCCCAAGCATTCTTTCCACATAGGTCAGCCTAGCAACTGCGCCTCAAAGTGCGAAGCCAACCAAGCTTTCACCTCGTTTATCTTGCTTGCAACAATACCGCCCCCTTAGTTCGAATCATCCACCCCAGATATCAAATCACTTCTCAGTTCAATCTGGACCTGAAGCTGAATTTTGGAGACGAAGGTGCGCGAGCGCCGTCAAACTATTTTTGTTTTCTTTCTACTTTTACCATATTTCTGTATATTCACGTTTGTGTGTGAGCTCTAGATAAACCCAATTTAAAATCTTCATTAGTGGGCTTAAATCAATAAATAATATTTAGTTTCTAATTAATTTATTTTTTTAAATGAGTGTCATTACACCTGCCCTTTCAATTGGTTGTAAATTCCAATCTCCGAGTCTCTTAAACGGGTTGTTATTGTGCATGCATGGTTAATAGTTAATTGCATTTTAAATTTCCGTTCAAACTTCAATATTTTTTATTAGCTCTTTTTCATGATGACAATTAATAAGAATTGATGTCGATTGCTTTGAAATGTGATCAATTTTTTAATCATTGTGAATAATTTGCTGCATTAGTAGTAACATCTAAAATAGAGTGGGATTAGAAAAATATGTAACGTTCTCGTGGTGTTGAATTGTTCAATATATGAAAAAAAGTGTACATTTTTCAAAAAACGAAAGAAAGAAATATATTAATATGGTTACCCTTTCTAGAATGAGTCTATTCAAAAATGAATGATGTAGCATATCATATGAGATCAATAGCTCTATTCAAATTTATAAATGCATTAGTACATGAACTCAGAAAATCAATCTACGTCCCTATTTTTGTTTCAAGAAGAAAAATCCATCCTTTTCCTACATTTTCTCTTTACAACCACAATGTGACAAATTGACGGCTTAAGTAAAAACTCGTCAAATAAATATCCTTCCACAACGTGACGACAAAATAAGAATTCGTCAAAAAAAATTGAAGAAAAATCGCAAGTTTATTCACACTAATTTTATTTTCGTGAAATTCCCGATGAAGGACAATACCGACGCTATCAAAACAAGAAGGTGGCGTTTGCTGCTGCTTTGGAGAGCTTGGGGAGCGCGGTGGTTGTTGGACTGGTGGCGTATAAGAAAATAAAGATTTGGATGAAGTTTTATAGAGTTGATAGAGTGTTAGAAGAGCTGCGGAAGAAGTACAACACTTGTGTGGATGATTTTGTCCTGATCATTCATGGGTAGATGATCCTTGATCTGGGATATGACGACCTGAGATGATAAAGATGCACCCTACTTACGTATACGAACAACCGACGTAAAGGTGAGATTTTCTTTTTCATTTTACGGTCAAGTGATGATTTTAGTTTTGTATTTCGATCTTTTTTTGAAACTTGACTATCATCTTGTTCTGATTCAGTTTTTGTGTAAATGTACAAGCTCGTCTTGCAATTCAGTAACGCACATCTTGTGGTTTCTTGATTGCTGTTGAGAGTAATTGAATGTGATATTATGTGTTGTGTAGATTCGTGGTCTCGCATTTTGCTGTTAATTTATTAATTGAATGCATTTATAGTCGCATGTGAACGTGTATCGTGACATTATGATGATACATAATTTAGTTCTTTTTATTATTTGCATTAATTATGATAAGTTTCATTTCAGGTTTGCGACTGGAAATATCTATGAAGTACATTTTGGAGGCACTTTTTGTAAAATGGTTCGAATTCAACTTGAAGCTAACAACACTAAGGTTACGTTCAGTAGTCCGTATGGAATGTGGGTGTATTATTAATGCCCCGTATTAATAATACCACCTAATTGAAAGGAATTGTTAATACAGGTTTTAAAGAGTAAAATTTGTGATATGTATTATTAATACTTATACGGATAGTGAACCAAACATCTTTAGTTGATATTATTTATGCTATCTCATTACTAATACACTCTACCAAACGAGGGTTAATGGAATTGCTATCCTTCATCATGAGAAACAGGCCTGTCTCAGGGTGATCTTAGGCCCTATGCTAAAAGATATTTGTGACTTATTTTTATTAATCAAAAAATTAATGTACATATTTACTAGAAAATATAATTTGATACTAATAATATTTGGAACTTTGTTTATACTTTGATTATATATTTATATATAAATCTGAAAAAAAAATGAAGATAAATATTAGAAAATGAAATTTATAGAAAACTCACACTTTATTCAAATACTCACTTTTATTTATTAAATGAATTACCATTGAATATACAACGAGTATTTATAATACTTCATAAGGAAATAGATTGTTGAGATGTATTTCATTCAACGTTTAATAATTATTAAACTATAATTCTCTTAGTATATTCTCAGCATATTCCCATAATTAAACTCTTCATAATGTTCTAGGAAACTCCACACCATTCTTTTTTTTTTTTCTCCAGTGCTATTTGTTTTGGTATCCTCTTGAATTTTCTTAGGCTAGTAAAGTGCTACCCATTGATTGTCATTCGCCACGTGTTGGCCACTCGCTGGTTTTTTGGGCGCGCTCAAGTCAAACCCCAAATCACCAAAACCCTCAGAATTGATCTCTGTTCTAAAAGGCGGTCGCCTAGCCGCCCGATTAGTCTCTCGGCATTTTAAAAACGCCCCGTCTAGCGCTTAATTATTTTATATATTTTATTTTAAAAATTAAATTAAATTTTATAGATATAGTTTTATAATTAATTATTAAATATATTATTAATATATATAACTCCGCCTAATCATCCGATTAATCCTTCCGCCTAATCCCCGCCTAGCCAATTAATCGCTAGATCCCAAGCCAACCGCCTAGAACCGCCTAGCGCCTTTTAGAACACTGATACTCGAGGCTTGAGAGGCCAGCCCTAAGTACGTTTCTTCTTAATAGGCTTGGGTATGCTGGGCCTTTTGTCTGCCTAACTGAACTCTACCCGAACACGTTTAATGTGAGGGAAATGACTTAAGATTCTAGCATTTCGTCTTTTTGTCTGTACGACTTTTCTTCTCATTTTTCATCAAATTTTTTACTCAATCTAATTTTTCCTAAAACCAAATACACCATTCATGAAAGAAAAATTACATTAAAAGTTAGAGAAATTTTTTACTTAATTTTGATGCAAAGTTTTGAGGAAAAAAAATTATTTGATGGATTACAAATTTTGGTTAATAACACTAAGAAATATGACATTTTTTTCATTCATACTTTTCATGATAAATAAACAAGAGAAAAGTGAAATGGATTCCATGAAAGATTTTTTATTCCATTCTACTTTTCATCTAATTTTCGTTTGCATGAAACTTTTCCTAAACCAAACATAACTCTACAAGACATTGAAAATGTCAAATATTTAACTGCACATGAGTTGGTTTTAATATCATTTTTATATTATTTTCATTTTGATATGGTTATAAAAAATATCAATCTAAAACTCCCGTTTTGTTGAGCAAATCTATTGTTCATACATCACACAAATCGATTCTCAATTGTAAAATAACGCAGTTTTGAGTCCCAGTTTGATAATATGATATGGATAAAGTTCAGAAGTGTGATTTTCTTATACAAAATCGTAATATAGAACAGAAATTTCTGAAAAATATGAAATAATAAAATCAAAATGAATATAGAACAATAAGAAAACTATTTTGAAAAGAAAAAAAACTAAAGCTCTAGAGATGCTAAATCACCTTTACTTCCATGTATGTGCAAACGACTCCGTATACTAGTTTAAAGCATGTGTTTTGTACGTCATAGATATGTGATTAGTAGTGTAATATAATTTCTTTAATTTAATTAGATGCATTTAGAGTATTCACTTATACATATATTCACTTTGGACATGGTTTTATATTTTAATTTTTAAAATATGTAAACGAAGTAGTCATTAAGTATGTGTTTGATTTCGAAAAATTTTGGTGGAAAGAAAATTTGATAAAAAAAAGAAAAATTTGTGAAAATGATACATAAAGTTTGTAGGAAAATTAGATGGAAAATACAAAAAAAATTTATTTAAATAAAAATTATTTTAGCATTTTCTCACTATTTTGACCAAAGTGATAATATTCAAATTACGAATTTAAGTGCTCTAGTGATCGTGTATGATTTATTTATTTTACTTCGCAAAGCATCAGCACATATCAAAATAAATTAGTTCCTTTCAAATTAGGACTCATATATACTTCTGAAAATACAATATGCTCCTTCTATTTTGTTAATATCTAATTAGCACTCATATGTAATAATGAGATTTATGAATATAACTATTAGACTAGTCTTAGTAAAAATGGACACACATTCAAAATTAAATGACAATAAATGAGAGAATTCAGTTACACTTGAGAATTTTATGAGCTGTGTGAGCGATGTAGAGCACAAACCCTTATATGCACCAAAAACTAATACCTGTGGCATTCTGACATGGGAACATTGCATATGAATCATGAGATGACAAAATCTATACTAAGCACGAAAGTTTGGGACTGCGACTGGTCCATTTTTGTGAATCTCAAATGTAGTGAACCGAAAAAAAAATTGCATAAACTTGTCTGAGACTCTGGTTTTACTTCGACATATTACTAACTTCGTACCTTTTGCCAACAGACAATCTACTTTTAATTAAAGCTAGTATACTTAAAGCACTTGGCTACTCAATTTTCACTGTGCCTGTGTTTCAAAGAATGTTATCTTGATGAGTAGAGGAGCCCGCCGTGATCATTTGAAGAGACGTTTCACAGCGCCAGGAAAGTGAACATTCATCATGTAGTCCTCCCAATCGATGGTCTTCGGATCAAACTGGAAATGAAACACATCCCCGGAGTCCATGCTGTTTCTTGCTGCCGCTCTCAACTTATCTGTGTTCTTGTCATCAAATCTGCATCAAAATACAAGGCATCCATAAAAAAAAACCTTTAACACGATTGGCATGGTCTAAGAAGATGCATGCCAATCTAAAATATTGTGAGGATGATGATGATGATGATTCATACATGGGCTTGAAGAATAAGTAGGGTCTGTAAAGTTCAACTAATCTCATCACAACATCAATCTTCCGCTTTGCAATTGTGTAGAATCCGTCGAAGTAATGACAACACGCAATGTTAGCGACTTCCAACATCTGAAATTTAGAAGCGCATATATATAACATGTCAGGATTGGACAACATTTATACATGCCAGTCACGATTTGGAATGCAAATATCGACCAACCTTGAGTGGTAAGATATAACGAAGAGACATGTAACTGTGGAAGCTCTCCATTGTATCAAGAATCTTGATTTTGCGAACCAAGACTTTCTTCCCATCCCGATCGGTCCATGGGTTTTGGGTGAAGTAAATGTGACCCCATAACGGAATAGATGAATATTTCAATGGATTCCTGTTAGAGGACCCGACTTGGTAGACAGTTTCACCTGGCCTGTTCGCGTGAGCGGCAATTGCGACGATGATGGAATTTACCACCATGTCAGCCGGTATCTGAAAATTAACGATGAACAAAGGATAAATGTTAAAAATTTGGACAAATTATATTACTATAGTTCTACAAATTACATTAGCTTGCAGTTTGAGGCTTTACCAGATCGATGGTCGAGTTTGGATCCCCGAGAAAGCACTCCATTCTTCCTTTACCGTAAGCCATTGCCAAGCTATCAATAGTTCTGCAACAGCCAAAACAAAATATATATGAAAATGATCTATCAATCAGGAAAAGTACTTTTATTTCTATATAATTGTTTAAGTTGATTTACCTTACACCTTCAATCCAGCCTGCGAATGGCTCCTTAATAGTGCTAGTGACAATGGTAGGACGTAGAATAACGAGGGGCATGTCCCCCCCTCGCTTCTCCGATGAGCATCTCCCCCATTGCCCTGGTAAAAACGTATGTGTTCGGCCATCCGAACCTTCGTGCCCTGATAAATTAGTTTAATTTGAACAAAGAAGATCAGGTTTTCATTTATATAAATACATATGCCGTAACAGTCCTTGTCAACCAGATATTAGGATTGCTGAGAGTTACCTCTTGTTTCCGAAATCCTTCATGGCTGCAGTGATGGCTGCCTCTGATAACTTCTCCTCCTCCTTCAGTTGCTTTAGCTTTTCCTCCATCACCTTGAATTCAAAATTGATATCTAAACCAGATGTGCCGTTTAACGTCTCTCCCATCTTGAAGGGTGTCTCGGCCATCACCCCCGCCTTTTCTCCGCATACGTAAGCTGAAAGTGGTTGGCCAAGTCGCCATGATTGGTTAATATTTGCTCCCGATGTAGACGCATATATAATTTAGCTCAAAAGTGAACTAAAAGTTGGACGAGGACTTTATATGAAATACCAACCAGTGGATACATGGATAAATGCCTTCAAGTTGACGCATTTCTTGGCGAAATTCAAAATGTGTTTAGGCCCCATCGTATTGATTGCCAGAGCCACATCATACCTGCTTGGCGGAAACAGACATGCTCAGACTCTCAGGTGATTCACAGCTCAGGAATTATATGTCAAAAGATGAGCAAGTAGTAGCCGGGAACACATTTTGAACCGTGTATAGATGTTGCACTAATAACAGTGCTTGCGAGTACGTACCTTTCGTCGAAGTTTACAGTGGCAGCCAAGTTGACGACTACATCCACTTCATTCCACATTTCATTCTTCAGGTCAACTTCTTTCACTCCCAGATCCTCGCAAGAGATGTCTCCTCCCACTGGAACTGTGACCCTCTCGGAGATGAGATTACTCAAGTCGGAGGAACCCCATTTCTCTTTTAGCACCACAAACAACTCTTTACTCAGAATCTGCAACGATTGGAGAAGAAACAACCGGATGAGCAAGTCACATGAAGAAGCTAGCAGAGAAAAAACTTCAAGAAAAGAATGACAGCAGTAAGAATAATATCCAACCTCTTCGTACAGACGGGTTGAGGCTGAGGCGGAATCCTTGGCCCTCAGAAGAAGAAACAGCTTCTTAACCTTTGGCTGAATCCCCAGTATCTTCTCCACAAAAACTGCGTCACACATGACATCATTATTTTAGCAGGTACTTCATACAAAGACGACAGGTCAATACTGTACGTCTGTAGCTGTAGAGAGTGTAAAGGATCATGTGGTGAAATTAAAATGGAACCTTTCGCAACGAATCCGGTGGAGCCAGTGACGAGAATTGTCTTGTTTTCCAGGAACCCAACGATGCTGCTCAACGGCTCCATTGTATGAACTGTCTGGCTTGATCAGTGGAAATGACGGCTTCTTGTGTCTGCTGAAACCAATGAGCAGAAAAGCAAAGCACAAGCAGCAGCAAGAGATGGACGAGAATAGTTGTTGTTTGAAATGATGTTGGGAGGGTTCACCTTCAGGTTTGCTATTTGTAGGGTGCGATGGAGTGAGTAGGTTTGTGAATTTATTGTGTCAGCAGCACCCAAGCAGGCAAAGTTTACACAGCAAGCAGCGTTGAATAAGCGTCACATGTTGACTGTGTTGAGCGTTTTCAAACTGCCACATGACCATGCAAGGATGAGTCAACTGTCGTGTACTGGCAAAACAGACATACTACTTTGGCACACCTGGATCCAAACTTGCCCCAATCATGGCTTTGCAAAGAAGCTGGACCGAAGCAGATGACCTACCAACCGGCCACCCTTTGATTTGCCCATCTTCGTTCACATTGCCACTGCGTGAAAGCATTTGCTCATCCTCAGTTGACTGGATTTCGCTACTTAAAATTAGTGTAATAAATGTATGGGGGAAAATATGAGAGAAATGAAAATGTGAAGTAATTGTTCATATGAAATCGATTGTAAAATGTTAACGGCTACAATTCTAAATACAGTAAAGAAGCATCTCAAAGGATCTCAAAGTAAGGGTGTAACGATTTGATTCGATTCAATTCTTAATACAAACTCAGATCGAAATAATGTTTGCAATCAGTTTGAAAATTTTAAAACTGAACCGCCAACTTCAAAAAATCAAATTGAATCCAACCATCGGTTTGATTCATGTTTTTATGAAATTTATTTATTAATTCAATTATTAAAGAGGAGACTTTTTGTATAAATAATGACATTCAATACTATTTTATATTAATATTTAATTAATTTTATATATGAATTAAAATAAAGTGAAAGAGTTTGGCTTGAAAAAAATAAAAAAGCAAACCGAATCCTTGGCCGTCGGGTTTTCAAGAATTGAAACTAGAACCGAACCAGTAACCCTCCAAACCGTACCGAACATATCAATTCAGTTCGCTTTGATATGGTTCATCAATTTATCGATTTTATTTACACTCCTAATCTCAACAATTCAATCTATGCAAACTCTTTTTTTTATATATTTAGATTGTGTTAGAGAAGAGAAGTTTCTCGTGCAAAGAAAAACTCTAACACGACACATAAATTATGCATCAACACCAATAAGGTGTTGACCTAATAGTATTGAGTGTTGTCTAACAATCCCAAAGTCCTGGGTTCAATCCTTATACATACGGCCTTAATTGACATGATAACACCTTGTTAGAAATATCATTAATATATGTTGTTGATTACGCGTATCTTGCACTTCGTAGCCAACTTATCTACCTTCATTTTTAAACCCATACGTGGCCAGCAAATACACAATAAGAAAGACAAACATTGGACTTCAGAACCGATTCTCCATGCCACTTCATATAACTTTTCGATATTGTCATCTATCTTCCTTTATTTATTTTTTATTAAATCTCTATATATTTGTACATGTATGTGAGCTCTAGTCGAGCCCATTTTATTATCTTGATTAATTAGCTTAAACTTAAACCCAACAAATAATTTGTCGTGTGCAATGGCGCAGCCGGTCAAGCACGACGAGCTTTGACACAACGGAGGGAAAGCTTGCACTGGAATGAGACTTGTAGATTTACTCCAAGGTATAATTTTTCTATTAAAACTATTCTACTTTTTGGATTTTTTTCAACAACTAATAAGAAATGTTATGCTCTAAGGAAGAGTAAACCATGTAGATCAGTTGTATCCACACTCAAAATCAATTGACAATGAGTGGGGTAGCCCAACTATATATTATGATCAGTTTAGAGTTTCTAATGAGCGATGTGAAATAATAGTACTATGCTCAACACCTTTGCACATTCTGAAAAGGCTTGTACCCGGGCTTTCATGGGGAGGTGTTGATGAAAAATGTGAGCAGCGCAAGTTACAAGTGCATCAGTATAAACCGGAGGCAAATCTCACCGGACATGTCGGCCGTACTGTCCGGCTGACTTGAGAGCTAAAAGGGCAGATCTCGCTCAACATGTGCTGTCGCTTAGCTCTGAACGCCTGACCGCAGAGGGTTTCCAACGCGATTGTCATCCCCAACTGCACCACAAACTCAGCCAAGAACAGAATTTATATTGCTAATGACAAAGCCGTTAACAGAGCAACTATACATTTTTGCTTTCTAGATCTATGTCCCGATCAACTAATAAGAAACAATTCTAAGGAAGCTTATTTGCTACTATTCCATAAAGCTAGGTCTATGTCTGAGGTTTCCAGGTCGATGAGGCTGCGCATCGAAGCATTGCAAGTCATTGGAGTGATCTTGAAAGCAGCAGTATGCTTGAGGGAGACTGCGCTCCAGTGCCTATCGAGACCATTACCCACTTTGTTATCTAGCTGGAACTCTGTGATCCTTAAACTCTTCCGCGCCACTATGCGAATGACCTGTCGAAGCACATCTGGAACACCTCCTAACATAGTTCTATTTATGGAGCTCAGTCGAAAACCGAAACTACTATTGCCTACTGAGTTCCTGAGAATGAAGACACCCATGGTTTCGGAGCAAGCGATGTTGATATAATCTTAGTTTTTGCTGGAATCTAGATGGCAGGGAAGGCCCGAAGGGGCTTGCAAGCACTGATTTACAGACCCACCCTACTAATAATATAAGCTTCTTCAGTTGAGGCTTAACTGTGGGACACGAAGCCTTCGAAGCGCGCAAAATGGTATCCCTAATGCGTATCGTTATCTGAAAAGACCTCTCCTTCATTCTCTTCGCTGAACTACTAGCCGTTCTCTTTTAACTTCTAATGTGTAATAATTATAAATATTAAGAAAAAATAATAGATGAAGTGAATTTATTAATTTTATAAAAGGATGAATATTATCAAAACACGCATTTTTTTTCCAACTTATTTAGAACAATTTCGGGCGCATTTACACTTAGAAATAAATTTTACTAATTGTATGGTAATAAGATATTGATGATTGAAACCCAAAACTCTAGTCAATTTTTTAGTTTGGCTATAGCCCAAATTTAAAGGTTATTTAGATGTGAGTTCTAATTAGAAAAACTAGTGCTAATTCACTTTTATAAATAAACTTTACTAAATGTATGATTAAGCATAAATGTGCCCATGTTTATTTGTAATTGCTAATGCCAGTTTCAACAAAAGTTTGGATAAGCTCAAAGCATACATCATTGTATATACGCCAGATTTCAGACAGAATCACACACAGTATCTATTATCTATGCATACCATCCATTGGTGTCTATCTTTGTAGGTATTCTGAAACATGCAGCAATTATGTACCCGAAGTAGCTTCTCAGTCCCTAGAACAGAATCATGCCGTTTCAATGGCAGCCAAAAAGAAGTCTCCTCTTAAAGAAAAAAAAAACTCTGTAGAAGGATGCGGCCGAATCTGTCACTTAGACATTTGGGTTGTATAAGTAGCACATATCATGCAACTCTCTGTATCTCTTTGAAGTATTCATGCTCAACTGCAGCCTTGGCTGTTATTCTCTGGCTCGGATCATAGCAGAGCATTCTCTGCACAAAACAGAATAGAATTGGAACAACAAGACACCTCAAGCCCAAACTGAAGACGACTTTGTTACAGGGTTATTTTCATTCCACATATTCTTAACAGCTAAAGGTTGAGATTAATCTGCAATAGGAAGCTCATGATCCCATATCTTTTTGTATTTAAACCCATCTAAATTTTAGGCATGGAACTGACAGGTCCAGCAAGACAGTAAATCAAAGGCATATCAAGACTTACAGAAAGAAGATCGACGCCATTCGAACAAAGACTTGGGAGCAGGGTGCCAAGGCTCTACAATCAAATTTTAGTGTACACAACATAATACAAGACAACTAAGAGGCACAAAAAATCAGAGAACGATATGCACCTGGAACGGGAACATACCTGGCTAGACCATTGAGGAAAAACTGTCTTTTTATAGTAAGGATAAGAGCTCACCCCAGGCCATATGTCATCATTTGGTGTACCCAATTTTCTTCACAAGAGAAGCAATATATCAGTTATTGATGAAATACATGAATGATACAGTGCAAGAATAAACAGTTCGCTAAACAAAAACAACCTGCTGCTGGGAGCATCATTAGCAACTTGCAATAAGTCTACTCATATGTGAAACACTCACCTTTCAAACAGCAATTACACCACCGCTAAATAAATAAGATTAACACATACCCAAAAAGACAAAACTTGCAGTGAAATACATCATAATTAATTTTTTTAGCATAACAACAGTGCTATTTCAACTCAATTGGTCTCCAGAACTCCAGCCGAATTGTTGCCACCTTAATCAATACTGCACAAGTAGATATAAGCCTGGAGAATCAACAGGTTCACATGCATTAACAAAAACTTATCATCGTTATTTTTGTGATGATGTTTTGTTGAAGGATGAAGGTACACAAGCAAGAATATCCTTTGTAATCTATAACCACCAAAAGAAAAAGTTTTAACTGTAAGACGACACATAAATAAGATAATGCGCTACAACACCTGAACATGTTCAACAAGTGACTCAGCTCAGAGTTTCCAGCAAAAAGGGGTCCATAGTTCACCATTTCAGCAAATATACAACCCACAGCCCAGATATCCACAGGAGTTGAATAACTGTGAGGTCCGAGCAGTATTTCTGGTGCTCTATAACCCAGACTCGTGACCTGAAAGACAAGCATCAATAGAAAAACATAAAACCGGACAAATGTGCAGTTCAGACTTCAGAATCACAGAACAACTGTTGCTCACAACATTGAGTACTGAGCAGACAATTATTTATTGTTTAAACTCTCATAACCAGGCAGAAGTGAAGATTTATCATTCACCTGTCAAAAATCCTTTACCTAAGGTAACCCATTAACATAGTCAAATATTACACCTTATAAATACATACAACTGAGCAGTTACACAAATGCTCTCATTATTCACAGCGATGAATGCAACTTATACTGCTACCAACAGTTGACAATAAGATTGTAGTTTGAAACCACTGTTGAAGTAGAATTTGAGTTTTAGTTCACAATAACCGAGTTTCATTCCTTACTATGTTCTGTTGATCGTATAAATAAATATATATACCTACCTCCTGAGTATATGTCTTGAGAGGAACGTCAAACGCCCTGGCCATCCCAAAATCAGCCAACTTGATTGTTTGTGTGCCCCGATTGATCAGTAAATTCTGTGGTTTTATATCCCGATGAACAATTCTACGAGAGTGGCAGAATGAAAGACCATCCAGAATTTGATACAGGAACCTCTACACGAGAAAAACATGCAAATGGTATTTAGTTTTCGGTAGCCAACTAGTATCAAATGTAGAAATTGTATCAATTGCAAATTAATGGTTCTGTACTGCATTGGCATAACCCGACACACACTACACCAATAAGTTTCCATCAAACCGCAACAGAGATCTCACTTTGATCTGATCTTGATCCTTGGAAAAATCAGGAAATGTGAACATGTACTTCCTCAAATCCATGTCCAGAAACTCAAAAACCAAACACAAAAACTTCTCATTATGAATAACATCCAGCAACCTGTCAAACACAAGAATGACGACTAGATAAATAATTGACACTTATTAATGCATGTAAAGCTGATGAGACACGAGGCTTCAGGACACCGCCATTACTAGTAGGAAGTCAAACATCAAACAAAGGCTTTACCATTAACATTTAGGAGTGGGGGTCGGGCTGAGAAAGCACGACATCTGACAATTACAGCAACTAAATCGGTTCTATGATTTATGTGAAAGACAGGATTCTGGTTAATTAGGAGATTCATTCCCAAGAGTGAAGAAGATAATAAATATAGGTTCAAAACATACTAATAAAAAATACAATTAGGTTGGCAATTACATTGGATGGGCTGACGTTAACTGCAATCCGAATGTTCAGGCAGTGGTGCGAGTTCAGTCCACATATCAACAGTATCTTGATTTTACATAAATTGCTCAAAACTGAAGCTTTTAAAAATCCTGATTCATCGCAACAGTTGGACAACAATGAGGAAAGATGTCATTACTTTACCTGACAATATTCTTGTGATCCATCTCTTTCAGCAAAGAAATTTCTCGCAGTGCAAAGTTAGGAACTCCCAAATTATCCTTCACCAACCGAATTTTCTTTATAGCATAAATCTCTTTGGTGGTGCGATCCATGACCTCGTAGACCTTGCCATAAGTTCCTTCACCAATCTTCTTGAGCTTCTCAAACTGTAATGTTTTCCAAGTGTCAGACAGCACTCAGCACTCTCACTCTGTCCTTTTAAACTCGCTTAAAGAACTTTTCGTTAAAACCATATCTTAAATTACCTTTTCCATTATTCTAGCCACAGTACTTTTTTTTCAATGGCTGCACCTAAAATGACCAGTAAGAGGCAGAGGGATGTTGCAAATCAATAGAAGAAAAACCAGTGACATTGCAGATACACACACCAACACACTACTTTATGACTCATTGGAACCAAAGCAGTCTAGTTATTCATTTAATCACAAGTCATCTGTCATCTAACAAAACTTCATGCAGCAAACATATTTTGAACAGATATTAATCAGTTAATCTCTAAACAAGTAACATCTACAGCTGATATAAAGACCAGAGAGAGAAATCTTCCAAAGCAAAGAAAGTAGAAACAAACACTCCTAACATCCAATTTCTCATTTACGCACATATAAAAGAACAAGCGATCACACAACTGAACCAAATACAGAAGCAATTATCAACTGCGATCGAAGCAAGAACACAGCCAGTAACGAAAATAAAGTCTGGAGAGAAGCAAATTCTGGTGAGCGATCGATGAAAGCAAGGTAGAGAGAGTATCATGCCTTGAGGGATCGGTGACGCTGGAAGCGTGGACGGCTTGAGAAGTGCGAGTGCCGGTTCGGTTAGGGCTTCGGAAGGTGGCTCTTGATGGTGGAAATGGAAGCGGAGGAAGTAGCGAGTGGGAGGAGAGTATCGAAAATGGAATGAAGACGAAAAGAGGGAATTGCGATATTTATAGCTCGCTAGTCTCGTCTAGCAGGCAGTAGCAGCGCCAATGAGAAACAAATTGCGTTGGCCTGTTTGAAGTTTCCGCGGGTCACAATTTATTATTTTTATTTTTTTTGTGGGCAGCAGTTTTCACATCAATGTAGATATGTTGATTTCTTGTGTAATTTTTTTAAATCTTATAATGTTTTTTTTTTTGAATTTGGAGGGAATAAGGTAGAAATTTTTTGAAAAGAAATAGAGGAAAATAAATAATTTGGAAGTAAAAGTAAAAAAAATTTGATGTTAAGGCAATGAATATAGGTTTGGTAAGAAACGGAAGAAAAATAGAAGAAAAATGTGTTTCATTTGGAAAAGTTAATTCAACTTGGTGCTAAGCTGAAGAAAATCGGGAAAGCTTTAATTAAATGGAATAAAGATGTGTTTGGAAATGTTTTTAAACAATTAAATGGAAGCAGAAAAAGGGATAGTTCCATTTGAGAAAGAGTTACAAGAACAATGAATTATAGAATTACTTTCATTTTACCTCTCATATCATTTCTCCAATGTAGGCTGGTTTTGTGTCTAGTACAAATACTCATGAGAATATCTTCCTTGGTCATGAGATGTTGATGGATTTGAATAAAAAGGTGATAGGAGGGAATATGAAGTTGAAGATGATATTTCTCAAGTATATGATAGATAGGGTTAGTTGATTATTTTTGAAGAGCTTTGAGGGGATTAGGCTTCTTCCATAACGTTGTTGATCTTATTTTTAGAAATTTAAATAATTGCTAGTATACCATTTGTGTTAAAGAAGATAAATTTGAATATTTTAAGTCAGTGAGAGGCTTAAGACAAGGAGATCTTCTATCTCCAACCTCTTTATTGCGATGATGGAAATCCTTTTTAGGAGATTAAAGTACATGCGTATAGCCCATAGAGAGATGACTTCTCAATGCTAGTACTCATAAAATGCAACCTCTTGTCGATATGTCAGGATTAGGCTTGCGCGGCGGCTGAGTGCCATTCTCCTCTTAACGCGGCTATCAGTTTGTAATAGACACCGATCAAAAGCTTTGCTTGATCTCATGAATAAAAGCTCGTTCTTTCATTAAAGAAAAAATTAGATAAGATATAAATAAATATTTCATTAACTCTATCAATTGAACCGACCGGTTCGAATCCGATTTTAATAACCATCATACTAACTAGTTCAAGTTAAAAAAAAATAGTAGGATTTGAATGAAAGTTAATTAGCACATTTTCGGAGATTTTCGGGGAGAAGAAGGTCGACAAATAGATCGCAACGGGCAGTGAGAATCTGGAGCGAAGTGAGTAAAGCAGCCTTACTTACATGCCGATGATGATTTAGCAGTGGGTGGATGTGGTGGATTGACGATCCGCACAGATCTTCTCCAGCTTCGCCTTCTGTCGGCGGCGACTGCATTCCTCCGAGTCGACTTCTCTGATTCGGAATTCGTGGCCAGCTTTGTGCTCAAGTATGTCTGTTAGCCTTCAATTATTCAGTCTTTGTGGAATGTTGGTTGGTTCTGTATCGTCAATTTGTTCAGCTGTAGGTTGTGTTTAAGATTATGGAAGGTGAATAATATTCTGAAGAAAATAAAGATTGAATATGTCGAAAAGAGGATTGAATTGGATGAAAATTCTAATGGATCATTGTTTCACTATTTCTTGATGAAATCTTTTTTCTTTTAGGCTGTGTTTGGTTTAAGGAAAATTTGGTGGAAAGGAAAATTTGAGAGAAAATTGAAAGGAAATGAAATTCTTGGAGGATTCCATCTAATTTTTCCTTGTTTGGTTTCATTAGGAAAATGTCAAGGAAAATTTTTTGGAATCGATTTTATTTTTCATGATCATGGAAAGTTCTATGAAAAATTATGTCAAAAATATCAACATTTCATCACTTCATTCATTGAATTTCATGAAATACGTTGAATTTGTTTAAAAATTGATTATTTGTTTGAGATACATTGAATTTGATTGGATTGATTTGTAAGAGATAAGAATTACATTTTCCATCAAATTTTCCACCTAATTTTCTTTCCCTCCTATTTTCCATTTAAACCAAACAATGGATTTTTCTAATTTTCCATCAAATTTTCCTTTCCTCCAAATTTTCCCTAAACCAAACACAGCCTTATTCTTGTAGTTGGCGTTGCTGACTGCTTATTTATCCTGTGGCAATATTTACATTTCATTCATGTTTTAATGCTGCCAATCACGCTCTGATTCTCTATTGAAGACGGTTAGTAGACTATTATTCTCTTCTTTCTTTTTTTTTTGGATTTGTGAGAGATTGTCGTGTTTGAGGGAAGCTCATCTTTGCACATGGGAAATCGTTTTTCCTAGGTCAGTCAGAGCTAAATTAATTATTGAATCTGGTTAATGAGACGATTCAATTTGTTGATGAGTTCTATGCTTGCTGGCTTCATTATGTAATTTGGACTGATGTTAAACAAGTGTGCTCATATGAAGACTGTGACGACTTGTGGCTCTTCAGCATGCATATTTATGATAAGTTGATACTATATCTTATTTTTACCCGTTAATTTTGTGATGAATTTTTACAAAGGGCTTACATTTATTTCAGAATCTGAGCAAAAAGTTATTAGGCTATGATTCGATCTAGGCGCAGGCCTCACTATGGGGCCTATGTGTGTGCTTTAACAGCTGCCGTCCTGCTCCTTCTCTCCGTGGCACTACTACACAGCCGTCTCACCATTTCTGGAGACCATCTGCAGTCCGGCATTGGGTCATCAAATGATATTTTCACTGACTCCTTACTCGATGATCCTGATTTTGGCTCTGGGTCAATTGATGAGGACCGTATTGATGAGCATGATGTTATTGTCAATGAAGATAATGAACAGTCCAGGGTCTCTGATGAAGATGGAGAAGATGAGGACAGTGGTGATCAAGGTCAATACAGTGGTGTTTCTGGTTATTACTTTGATCATGTAAGTGGGGTCATTAGACGGGCCTTTGATAAGCGATCCATTGATGAATGGGCAGACTACATTGGTTTTGAGGCTGTAGCAGGATTGGGAGTAGAAGATAAAAGTAAAGGTATTTTCGGGTCGGATGATGTTCCAGTTGACGAGGAGGTGAGAAGAAAGATTGGAGAAGTATCAGGGGTAGAGGATGCATTATTGCTGAAGACACCTGGTCGCAAAGTTTCTCCACTGAGGGAAGGCTGGGGGATGTGGTTTGATGCAAAAAGTGATTTTCTGCGGAGAGATCGGATGTTCAAGTCAAATTTAGAGCTATTGAACCCATTAAACAATCCACTTCTGCAAGATCCTGACGGGGTTGGCATCACAGGCCTTACACGGGGTGATAAACTTATGTACAAGGATATATTAAATCAGTTCAAGAAAGTATCCTTTAATCCTCCAAATACGAAACAGTTGTTGAGAAATACCCGCAGTACACTGCAGGACCAAGATAAGCATATAAGTGCTGATGAAAGTTTAATAAAAGAATCTAACCAAGGTATGGATGAGCTCGTTGATGAAGTTGTTATGAAAGCCGACAGTGGAATCAAGAGGACAGAGCGTAAAACTTTGGACCACGACAGTCAAGGTAATGGAATGGATAATACGGGTGAGATTGATTTGGGACATTTGGATAGAAAAGACATGAAGACTCTGATCAAATCAAAATCTGCTGATCATATTTATGCTGATGGCAAAAGATGGGGATACTTTCCTGGTTTGCATCCCCATTTATCATTTTCAAGGTTCGTGGATAACTTTTTCAGGAAAGGCAAGTGTTCCATGAGAGTTTTCATGGTGTGGAATTCAGCTCCATGGATGTACACTCTACGACTCAAGAGGAGTTTTGAAACTCTTCTCTTGCAGCATCAAGAGGCTTGTGTTGTGGTATTCTCTGAAACAGTTGAGCTTGATTTCTTTGGAGAATTTGTCACGGAGGGGTAGTCCTCATACTCATCTCTTTTCTTTGTATTTTTTTTCTAGTTAATGATAGATCGTCTGACTGATATACCCCTTATAAAACCTCCTGGTATCATTTCTCAATCCTTGCAGCCCAGTAGTTGGTTTAGAACTTCTTCTCCGAAGAAACTAGCAATGCTTTTATGCTGCAATTAACTGACATCTCTTGACACAACTTTTTATAGTTGATCAGCTTGCAGTTGTAGAAAGAAACTATTGCGCTTTTAATGGACAGTGGACATTGTGAAAATATAACATGAGATTTTTTTTTGCTTTTCAGTTTCAAGGTTGCTGTTGCCATGCCTAATCTCGATGAATTGCTGAAAGGCACCCCTACAAAGGTGTTTGCGTCTGTGTGGTCTGAATGGAGAAAGACGAAGTTCTATCCTACCCACTACAGTGAACTTGTTCGGCTTGCTGCACTTTACAAGTAGGTCACTCATTCTTTTTCCATGTCTATATTATGGGAGGCAATAGACATTACCGGCTCCGAGTTTTGTTTCCAATTACTGACTTCATATTCATTGTGACTATTAGTTTCATTGGAGAACTATTTAAATCTTAAAACAGAAGTCTTTTTTTGTAAGATGAAATGAGTAGATTATAAATTGACTCTTGCAGTTAAAATTTAAAATTCTAGCTCTTGGGTAGATTGACTTTTTAAAAAGCATCTTTGTTTCTCGCTTCTATGTTTGAACCACTGCTTATTGACTCATGGATCTTATGAATCTGCACAACTGCTCATCTGTGTGCTTCGTCTGACAGATATGGTGGAATTTATCTCGATTCTGATGTTCTTGTGCTGAAACCATTATCATCACTTAACAACTCGATTGGTCAAGAAGATAGTCACGCGGACAGTCCATTAAGTGGTGCCGTGATGGCTTTTAGAAGACACAGGTATATCAGATCAATTAGAGATTTCTGTTTAGCCAAGGCAGACACCTGCACTAGGATCACTTGATGTCTGGACTGAATGAAGAATTCATAAACATATTTAGTTACAGTGATTTGGCCTGAATTCTTCTATTAACCGTGTGGGTTTCTATATAATCAATTTTATATATACAGCCCATACATTTTGGAGTGCTTGAAAGAGTTCCATTTGACTTATGATGAGACAAAGCTGAGATGGAATGGAGCTGAACTTTTATCAAGGGCAGCAAAGAAGTTTATGAGTAAGGAGGACATTCCTAACAAACAGACTGAGCTGAACGTGCTTCCCTCTTCTGCAATCTCTCCCATCAGTCGTAGTGATATCAAAAGGTTCTTTAACCAGCCTCCTGAATAAGTGCTTTTTACTCTCTAAATTTTACTTTTCCAAGTTTCAGATTAGCTTCCAGACAGTTAACAGATCATGCTGTAATCAGGTATTTCGATGCACCAACAACAGAGGACGAAAAGCAACAGCATGATCTCTTATTTAAAAAAATAATCAATGAATCATTCACATTTCACTTGTGGAGTAGCAACACATTCTCTCTTTTGCCCGAGCCCGAAAGCCTCGTAGCAAGGCTAATTGGACGCTCTTGCATCCACTGCTCGGATGTGTTGTAAGGTTTTGGTAGTGTCAACAGCAATGGAGATGCAGGTAACACTCATACTTAGTAGACTTGTCTGTACAGTTCAGTTGTAACATTATCAGTTACTCTCATATTGATGTTTTAGCAATAGTAGGATACCAATATTGCATGATTACATTTGAGAAATCAACTTTACTGATCTTCTGCTTTCTGCCTAAAGTAATGTTGTTTATAATTGGTTTTCTGTACCATCATTTTGAAATCTGATGCATTGGGGGTTGTTTTACTAATAGACACTTATCATTCTTAGGGCATCTTCGTCAAGGTTTTTTTGATGGAGATTTTGTTAGAAAAAAACTTTGCTTTATAGGTTATTAATGTTGATGTGGCCCACAATAACCCTGCTTAGGATATGCTTGATGGGGATGCCCGCTGCTAGTCCATGGCATTAGGGCCAAAGCATCTCTTTTTTTCAGGGTCCCATACCCACTGTATTAAGAACCTTCGGCCTCTCACCCCATATACATTGTACCCTCTACCCCATTTATCCTTGTATACACTTCCTACGTATCCGCTGCCGCCTCCACCTGTACCGTACACTCCCACACACAAGTCCGCTATCTCAGTAGGTGCAGTTGGATCATCCCCTGCATACCATGCATTCACAAATGGATCTGTTGATGCTTCGGCTAGCTCATGGGCCATGACACTTATCATTCCATCCACGCCCGGATCACCATTTGGTGCCCTGAACAACGATATTTCACTGTTATCGTTGACACTGTGTGTGTAGTGTCGCTGGTGTGACACTGGCGGGGCGAACGGGTAGGCGCAGAGGCCTGGGCATTGAGTGCCGCTGTATCCAACCCATGCATAGGGCAAAGTCACACCTACTATGGAAGGAAATGTGAAGTAGTGAAAGCCACAAACAGCCCTGCAGAAGTCTTGCACTTGAACATCCCACGAGGTAAGAACCATGTAAAGTCCTCTGCTGGTATCCAAAGGCAGCGCCTCTCTACCCTCCAGTGCGTTCTTTATAACAGACTGCATTGTCAGGCGACTAAGCGATTTTCCATGAGAGTATCTCCAGTCATAAGATTCACCTGCGAGACTAACATCTCCGGTCACATTGGATCCTGTTTGATCAGTGTAGAGTCTGACAGTCTGCCACCAGTCGATTACAGACGGGAAAACTGGATGGCTCGTGTAAGAGTATGGCGATAGTGAATGGATGAAGTCCCGAATGGTATCCTGGTGACGTGGGTTCCAGTTTCCATACCAGATTATGTACACATTGATGGATGGAGAAGAAAGCACTGGACCCATATGGTACTCGAGGTTCACCAGGTCAGACGAGCCTTCATAGTTACTCAACCGCATTTCCGAACTCGTGGCCGGAGACATGAAACCGGACAAGAATATGAAAGACAGAATGAGGGGGTTATTGAGGGATAACATTTTGTTGCAGATCTGATGAATGTTTTGAGCACACACTTGCCATTTCTTAGGTTCAAGATTATATAGAGTGGAAATAAGGTTGATAATGATTGATTCTTTGCTTAGATACTGTTGGCTCGTTAGGTGGGCTTGCATGTTACATGATTTCATGTCACTGTTGGCTTATCACTTTACAATCATAACCCATCAATCCACCTCAAGTCCTCTCCTCCCTTTTCAGGTTGTGT
This sequence comes from Kalanchoe fedtschenkoi, assembly GCA_002312845.1. Taxonomy (NCBI): domain Eukaryota; kingdom Viridiplantae; phylum Streptophyta; class Magnoliopsida; order Saxifragales; family Crassulaceae; genus Kalanchoe; species Kalanchoe fedtschenkoi. The sequence goes on along the minus strand of NQLW01000037.1, from coordinate 2,224,250 downwards.
CTCTTTTTCCTTTGGAAAAAGCAGAGGGTGTTTTGTTTAGCACCTCCAGACGCGGTTGATTGATACTGTCCACGCTTCATTTCAAACCATGAAATCAAATAGGACCTTAAATTTCATGCGGTGTCTGGTTTAGTTACAAAAGAAATTGAGATGAAAAGTGAAATTTCAATGTATTTTATTTTTTATTGTTACGAATAGAAAATTATAAGAAAAATGTTAAAACACACTTTGTTTTGATAAATTTTTTTTTCATTATTTATCTAATTTTCATTGTTCTAACTTTCTCTTAACTAAACAGAAAAATTTCTATTATTTTTTTTTAAATTTTCTTTTCGCATATATTCTACCTAAACCAAACAAAGCCTCAATTTTGATTGACTTCTGTATGAAAAATTTTAGTACTTTTTTAAAACCGTAGCCATATTTATAGAATGTTGAACCTGAAAATAATACGATCCACAAATTCTTTACAATGATAGAATATCAAATTTCAGTACATGTAAATGTGATTTCAATTGTTAACATACAATATTGCTACTTTAAGATAAATGCAATATGTTGTTCAATTAACATTATATCCAATGGTAGAGCTAGGAGAGGGTGAGGGGTCACCTCACTCAAAAAGTTTAATTATTTTAGTATTTTGAGTATAGTTTATGTAGTGAAATGTCTTACATTGCATAATAAAAAAAAGTACATTATATTAAATAGTTGAATCATAACTATAAATTTAGGTTGCTGAGTCACATTGAAAATATAAATTAATATGAACCGTCTCACAATTCAATACGATATCCGAGTTTTTTTTTAAAATTAGATTCTATTTAATATAATATAAAGGTCAACGGGACCTAATTGGCAGGTAGCCTATACAGGTGAAGGATGATGGCTCAAAGAGATTTGCAATAATGTAAAAAAATTCAAAAAGACTAAGCTGTCTAAATTGCCTACGCTGTTCAAGGCAGCCCAAAGGAAGGTTTGGGGTTGTGGAGTGCAAGGTGAGGAAGGAGCGCGGCAAGGATACTTGAGTAGGCGAGGCCTTGCGCTGGCCTGAGGCGGGCTACGCGCGCACTACAGGCAAGGTGAGCAGCGCATGCGTAGCGAGCAGGATGATGCACTGTCCGAGACAGGCAAAGCTGCAGCACCCATGCTGGCACTACAGAGACGCAGTACAAGCTTGCGCGCGGGAGGCTCGAGGCGCTGTCCTCTTTGGCCTATGCCCACATACACCCGAGGCAGTTCCAAAACTGCAGAAAGGACGACCTAAACCATGTGTGGATGACGAGGTGTTTCTCACGGACGGAAAGTATGCCATCGGAGGAGAAAAACCAGGAAGTTGTAGAAGGCCTAGTTGTTGCTCCTCCGGCGAACTTTGAAGGGTGGCTGCACCATGTCGGATCTTCTGATTTGCTGTTGAACCGAAATGAGGCACCCACCAACCATCTTCTAAACCCAACAACACCGCATCGCCTGAGCTCACAATGACCTGCAAATCCAATCCAGCGGAAATAGTTTTTTGAGGAGGGGCGTCTTCATGGTGCATATTAAGGGATTGTATCCCACATCGTCCATTTCAGCTTAAATACTAATCTATAAGTATAGTTGGACTCTCCCACTCATTGCCAATTGGTTTTGAGTGTGGATCCAACAATTCTACATGGTATCAGAGCGGGTTTTAGCCGCACCCCTGGATGAACCGATCAAACGTGTTGGTTACGTCCGCACGAGGTCCCACTTGCGAGATATTGATTTAATACGGTTTCGTCCGCTTACGATCTCGCAAGTAAGGGGGGTGTTGGTGCATATTAAGGGATTGTATCCCACATCGCCCATTTCAGCTTAAATACTAATCTATAAGTATAGTTGGACTCTCCCACTCATTGCCAATTGGTTTTGAGTGTGGATCCAACAATTCTACACGTCTTGACAACCTTGTGAATCGACCTGCCGTATACGGCGTTGGGTGTGAAACTCAACGCGCCGAAGGTTGAAAGATGATGCAACATCCGTGATGACCTCCCCCAAGATCATTAGAAAAACACCAGTAGACAGCGTCACGGTCAGGCGTGCCAGCGCGCCTTGCTACCCTCTGATCAGGTGAGCAACGGGCCCGACAGGCGACTACAAGGGTCAAGGCAAGGCCAACTTTGTTGCGAGGAGACCAACGATGAGCGTTGCATGCAAGCTCCATGTTGCTCCAGGAGTGTAAAGGGTAGCCAGGCACAGACATCCGGGGCGAGCTTCAGGCGGGAGAACGATGGCACGAGCTCCGAATCTCGTAAGGCAACATAGTCGAGGCACGAGGCGCCCGGCTCAGTACCTATGGCCTGGACCGAGGGCTACATCACCAGTAGCCACGCGAGGATGAAGTAAGCAGGCGGAGAGAGGTTCTGGGTCAGTCAAGCTGCATGAAGAGAAGGGAGGGCGCGGGAGTGCACGATCTAATGCAGCGAGCTTTGAGGTCGATAGGGATTAACGGCTGATGAGCGGGTTTGGCCTAGGTTGGAGGTTGAGCACCTGCAGCGGAGCATCCCAAATTGTGTGCCAGTGACGGTGATGAAGGCGGGTACTACCCGAGCCAGAATTGCGCGATCTCCTGCGGGGACTCCCAAGGTGACTGGGGCCTAAGGCCTGGTGGATGATGAACTTGGCGGGGTGAGGTAGTGATGAGTGTAAGGGGACTTCCAATGAAGTTTTAAAGAGAAGTTATAGGAAAGGGTTTTCTAGAGAGATGTTTAATATGGTATCAGAGCTGATGATTCAATTTATAACACAATATATGAGACACATGTTGGAGTTCAATGACACAAGTAGACGCATTCCCAATTGTGAAGGACACCACAAGACAACGTGTGAGACTCACAAAGATGCGAGTGAGCTGGCTGAGGGATAGAAAGTTGCAAGACAATTGTGTTGGACTGGACTCCACCTATAAAGAGGATGCAGAATGTCATATCATAGTAATGACTGAGAGAAAGCGTCTTCCATTTATCTAAATGAGTGAGAGATTTTTGAGTAGAGTTCACTTGGTAAAATGTCTCACGTCGGATAGTGAAACAGAACAATATGAACTTATATTGAAATGTTAAATTATGACTTATAAACCTAGATTTTTAAGTCATGTTGAAAAATAATCCAATGTGTCGGCCTAAAATTTAAGATGATATTAATGCATATTTGTACTAAATGTTTAATAAAAATACAACTATAATGTCAAAATATTATATCATTTACATCTCGGTCCTTTAAATATGAAACAAATAAATTACAATTCTAAATAATTATTCTTTTTTTATTTGTATTGTTTAACTCTAATTTTTTTTTACCGTTAATATGTTTTTGTGGCTCTGCTACTTTGTTGTATAGGGGTCGATAAATTATTTGGCATAGTTAACAATGCTCTCCCGTGTTCAAATCTCTATTCTTAAATTATTCATATTTTTAAATTCATATTTTATAATAAATTATTTAAAATATTTTTGGTATATATAAATCAATATAACTATCCGATTAAAATTAATTAAATTGAATTAAAGGTAGAATGGATGCAACAAAATATTGATTGTCAAATTATGATATCATACAAACATTCATGAAAGTATGGATAGTAAATATATATGGATAACATGAATATTCATTAAAATTATCCTAACATTAATCACCCATGGTCATGGTAAATGATATACTAATTATGTTCAAAACAGAATATCACATTATCTAGTTCGCTTCACACAACGTATGTCCAACTTTTAACACCCATTGTAATACCATTAAAGTTTGAACTCGTGAGCTGAGAGTTGTTGGACAACACCTTGAACAATTGGATCCACACCTTGTAGATAGTTATGTCTAACACAGCAGCAGCAGATCAATAATTTAAAAAATAATAAGAAAGACGAAATTTACTTATTTTAACAAGTGAATGACGTACAAGTAACCAGCAGTTTAGTAATTAATTGCAAAAACTTAATTTAAACTTGAAGTTGGAAAAAACTTGTTGCAAGTCAGATGGGAAAGTATGAAATCTCACCAATATTTCTTCACATATAATATTCTTTACTTAAATCGATATATTTGACTACTTCGGACACTGTATTTATAAAACAAACAGAAATTTAATATTCTCGTATTCTACTGTAATTCATTTTTATAAGCGATTGCAGATGCTACAAAAAAAAAATATATTATCAAATTGAAAGAAGCTCATCGCCAAATTGATTGCAATTAGCTATCACATCAGCAACCTTCAAATGTGGTTGAGCCAATAACTTAGTTTGTGTCTAAATTGTGTGTTTGATTAAAACTACACTAGATTGTGCTTCTAATTAATTCGATTGAGTCAATTAGTTAATTGTCAGTAAATTAAGTATAATGCTTCATATATAGGAGTCACAATGCAAAGCTTGTTGTTGAAAGAATGAAAGTCCATAATATTAAGGGTGTGTTTGGTTTAATTAGGGAAAGTTACATGGAAAACAAAATTTGATGAAAAATATAATGAAATCCAAATTCCTAATGGAATTCATTTTATTTTCTATTTGTTTGTTTATCATGGAAAGTTTAAAGGAAAATGTCATTTCCTATCATTATTAAACAAAATTTTTCATACAAATTTCCATGAAACTTTTTTTTCATGAAAATTTTCATCTAAACCAAATAAAGAATTTCTCTAACTTTCTATCTAATTTTCCTTTCAATGTAACTTTCCTAAACCAAACAAAGTCTAAATTTATTCTTCCACGTTTAGTTTTGAGTTCACATAACCTACGCAGTAACGAACAAGGGTACCAAGCGTAGTTAAAAGTGATATGGAGATTTAAGAAACTGGTATAACGTAGAGTGCAATGATTCGGTTCGGTTTTTAATAAAAAATTAAAACAAATCATTGGTAATCGGTTTGAGAAATTTGAACCCGAACCGAACCATTAGTTTCAAAAAACCAAACAGAATCAAACCACATGATTCGATTCGGTTCGATTAATTTTTTTGATGAACTTTATTAACTAATTTAACTACTAAATATGAGAATTTTTATATAAAATAGTCAAATACACTCAACTAAGCACTAATCGAGCACATGCTGAATCATCGCAACACATCAGATTGTTTGATATAATTGAAGATGACCCAAATGAAGAGCAGAAGATAAGACATCAGAGAAATGAGAAATGCACCAAAACCAAAACATCATCAATAATAGAACAACATGCAATAGTATATCAAAAGATTATTATTAGAGATTGAGGAACTCTAACTCTATAATAATTAAGAAGTCATTATCATCTAACTAGGAAGATATTTCACTTATCTTAATTAGTAGATGCAGACATTAAGCCTGTGTTTGTTTGGTTTAGAGAAGATGATTATAGGGAAAGGATATTTTGAGAGAAAAGTGAAAATTTTCATGTTTGGTGTAGAGAAAGTTTGTGGGAAAGAAAATTAAATGGAAAAATTAAGATAAATTGAAGAGAATTTTAAAACTTTCCTTCAAATTCTCAATTTTAAACCAAACAAAGAAAAATCAAATGAAATTCCTCTATTTTTTCCTTAAATTTTCCCTAAATTAAACTCATCCTAAAAGCTGGTTTGTTAAAGAAAGATTTGTGAACTGATATTTTTTGCATTTTTGAGATTATATATAAGAGTAGAAAACTACAAGTGGACAAATGCAAAAACCTGTGGGAAAAATGCAAAAAGTCATATTGACACGGCTAGAACTTGAGCCTTTTGGGTTTTCTTTGTTCTTTTTTAAAAAATTTAATGGGTTTGTCGCGCCACTAAATTAAAAAATTATATATGAGAGTTGACTTAATTTATAAAAGGATGGTGAGACATCCAAGATGTCTTGAGTTTGATTCTTGTAATGCCACATGACAGATTTTACTTGCAGAGAGTTTATATAATAACAAAAAGTTTCTCTAACTTATTTTTATTTATTTTCAACAAATTGGATTTTAAATTATTTGATTGAGGGAAAGATTGAGAGAAAAGAAAAATCGGAGTTAGAAGATTTCATTTGATTTTTCTTTATTTGGTTTGGAATGGAAAAATTGAAAAAAAAATTCAAACTTTCTGTATTTTATCTATATATTTTTTTAACTTTTCAAACATTTTTTTTTCACACAAATTTTCCATAAACAAAACAAAAAATTTCCCACCATCTTCCAAGATTTCAAGTGGAATTGCTCTGGGCTCGATTCTGAAAACGTAGTAGTGGTCAAGCTGCTTAAATAGTCTCTATATCCCCTTTTGCTTTGAGTATTGTTTGCGATGTACACTTAATTGAAATTTTTTTTATTTATTTTTATTTATCATTTAATAATTTTCGATACGTATTTAATTTCAACAAATATCTTAAATGTCAAACATTAATCACTTCTTTATCATAATCAATAAAAAATCATTTATCACCAGTAATAATCTACCAATTTTACTTTTTACACGAATTTTATTAAAAAAACATCAACCACCCACTCATTAAATTTGTTCAATAGCTAGCATTTACTTCACCTTAATCTATTCAAATTAATTTTAAACGAACATGTATTATTAGAGGACGGAGGGAGTATGATTGATAATAGTTTTTGGATATAGGGTACAATACATGCTTTGTAATAATGTTAAGTGGGCAACAAATACCTACACTTCAACTACACCACGTTATAAGATGAGTAAGAGAAAACTGTAAGCAAACTTGCGCTGCACTGGAAAAGCCTCCCCGAGATTGGATCATCAATAATCATGGGTCACCACCACCACCACTCAGCAATGGAGACCGAGTTGACTATTGCCAGCTCAATCAAACCTGTCTCCCTCGACCTCGACTACTTGAACCTGAGCAACCGCGTCTTGCTGCCTCGTTATATATCTGGTGAAGCCCCCAACCTCCATTTTACCTTATAAATTAGGAACGTCGTAGCACATATTCTACTTCTCATCTGCTGATTATTGATCAGGACCTTAATTAGCCAGCTAGTGCAACTAACTTTGTTGGTTGATAATCATGTTCGCCAATTATGGGAAGGTTGATGAAATGGAGCATCAGAGACTCATGTCTCGCCGGAAGACCGTCATGCGAGTCGCAGCCACCGCATTAGCTTTCATCTTGCTCGTGTCGATTGTGGCTGCTGTTGTTGCTGGAACTCGGTCCTCCCGACAACAAAGCGACTCCAAATCATCTGAAAATCTCTCATCATCAATCAAGGCTGTCTGTAACGTGACGCTGTACCCCGACTCCTGCTTCTCGTCGCTCTCTCAGGTGGCCCGGACAGGAAGGCCGCTCGACCTCTTCAGGCTGTCAATGCAGGTCGCGCAAAAGGCGCTCCAGGCAGCCTCCGAGCAGTTCGGAGGACCGCTTTGGCAGAATGTAGACAGCAATATGACTACACAAGCCGTCCAGAATTGCAAAACCCTTCTGGGTCTCGCCACGGACCACGTTAACAATTCCCTGCTGGCAGCATCCGGTGATCTGTCACTCATTCACTCCGTCACCGATCTGCAAACATGGCTGAGCACTGCCGCCACCTGCCAGGAAACATGCCTCGACGGGTTCGAGTTCGAAACACAAGAAATCCAAAGCAGCGTCATGGACACGCTCCGCAACTCCACCGAGCTGACCAGCAACAGCCTTGCCATTGTCAACCTCGTAACCCGCATCACTTCCGGCTCCCTCAATCTCCGCAGGAGGAGGCTGTTGACCGCTGAAGATGAGGAGCCGGAATGGATCAGTGCCGGAGCACGGAGACTGATGGCTTCTGCGAATTTGACCAGCATGGCCAACATCACCGTGTCCAAGGACGGCAAGGGGCAGTTTAAGACCATCTCGGACGCTCTCAACGCCGTCCCGTCCAAGAGCAACCAGACGTTCATCATCTACGTGAAGAAAGGCGTTTATGCGGAGAATGTCGTGGTTGCAACAAACAAGTGGAACGTGGTGATGATGGGAGACGGCTCCAATAAGACTATCGTCTCCGGTAGCTTGAACGTCGTGGATGGAACTCCCACCTTCTCCTCTGCAACTTTCGGTAACCATTCTCTCCACATTCAGTATTTTAGGGTTTCCGTTTGACTTTTCAGAGCGTCCAACTTGTCAGAAAATCTAAGAAAATGTGAATTATTGTGAATGATGTCAGCTGTGATGGGGAAAGGATTCATGGCGAGGGACATGGGATTCTACAACACGGCCGGCGCGGCGAAACAGCAGGCTGTCGCATTCCTTTCCGCATCGGACATGTCCGTGTTCTACCAGTGCAGATTCGACGCGTTTCAAGACACTCTCTACACCCACTCCAACCGGCAGTTCTACAGGAAGTGCGACATCCTAGGAACGGTCGACTTCATCTTCGGGAACGCGGCGGTGGTGTTCCAAAACTGCAACATGCTCCCCAGGAGACCTCTCCCGGGTCAGACGAACGTCATCACGGCGCAGGGGAAGACCGACCCGAATATGAACACGGGGACGTCGATCCAAGGGTGCGTCGTGGCGCCTTTCGAAGACCTGACGGGCGTGAAGTCGTACCTGGGCCGGCCGTGGAAGGACTACTCGACGACCATATACATGAACTCGTCTCTGTCGAGCATTGTCCAGCCCCAGGGGTGGCTGCCGTGGATGGGGACGACGGCGCCAGACACCGTGTTTTACGCGGAGTATTTGAACACGGGTCCGGGTGCGGATACGAAGAATCGGGTGGGTTGGAAGGGGTTGAAGCTGAACCTCACCAGCAAGGCGGCGGGTGCGTTTACAGTGAAGTCGTTTATACAGGGTGACAAATGGATTCCTAGTACTGGGGTTCCCTACAAAGGTGGTCTCTAAGGTCTGGATAATATATCTTTTTATTTGAATATCTAACAAATTCCGCTGTCGTTTTTGCTGTTTTTTTATATAATGGATGAGAGTGATTTTCGAATGAATACCATCATAGAAAGCTCTGTGACTTATTGAAAAGTCACACTGCGATTTATCATTAGTTTGAAATTGAACTTTTCAACGCACCACATAATGATTTCTTATTAATAATATTAGATCATGGTGGTCACGGATTCGTATTTGGATCCGGTGTTGCGCAACTGATTTAAGCCCTCTCTTAACTTATACACCCATTTAAGCCTAATTTCTTCTTGAAAGTCTCAATATCCTTGGTTATGCCTCCTTCCACGTCAGATGGTTTGTAGCCTCGTGAAAGCAAGACGGCTCCCCCATATCGATGGGCATTGCCTCATCTGTTAAGCCATCTTTGTTGAGCTCCGCTCTCAACGCATTAGTGTCGTCAACCAGGATGATGGTAAGAACATGGTGGTAAGTGAAGTAGTATTTTGATTCACAGGTGACTCCCTCGTCGGCATCGTTATTGGAGTGGTGAAAATCATTGTTATAGATGTTATCGCACAAGTTGCTACCCACGCTCTTGTGGTTGGACCTGCCGATGTTATATAAATGTTTAGTTGAGCTAATACGTCTTGCTATAACGACATTGTGGGAACTGACTCATTAAAATATTTTCGGAAATATGGTATTGAGGCGCTCATTGCCGGCTCAATTTGTACGTTATACCCGACTATAAAATATGTGGGTTCATCACTATTTACAGCTCCCACTTCATATTCTCCTCAAATATATCATCGTGACTTATAACAAGTTGCTACAATACGGGTCGATAGCCGATGCACCCTGCAACACCATCTGTTGGCTGCGAACATGGAGCTTCTGTAGATGTTGTCCAAATATTTTGACATGTGTTGTGCACCCAAACACATAAAAAAGTCCCAAGTGTAGCTTGCTCCTATTCCATGTTTCGAATAGGATACACTTATACATTCCCTCTCCATCAATAGGTGGTTTAGCAGGAACACTGCATTTTCTACTATCTCCTCTCAGAACTTCATCGATGTTCATGCTATTAAGAAGAAACATCACCATGACCATCATGGTCCTATTTCGTTGCTCAACCACACTATCTTGTTGCAGCATGTATGGAGGGCTATAATATCATTTAGTTCCTCCTTGTTCACACACCCTGACAATTTTTGGTGATAAGAATTGGCCATCGCAATCGGTTCAAAGTTTCTTCACGCGACGTTCACAAACGTTCTCAGCCTATGCCTTGAACTTTATAAATCCAGGGCAGACATAATCCTCTGATTTGATGATTTGAACCCACATTCACCAAGATAAATCATAGACGATCAACATTAAGTACTTGTTACTTGTGATCATCAATGGCGAAATCGAACCCCAGAGATTAGTGTGAAACAGTTTGAGTAGCTTCACTGCTTGATATTGCGGCATCACGGAAAATTGCTTCCTAACCTGATTTGCGACCAAACACCCATGGCAAATTTGGTTTGAGATGTGTTGGAGTTTGTCCATTAAACCAGTTGAATTCACTCATATTGACTAAATGTTTGTTTGTCTCGAACCAATTTATTCTTAATCAGGAATCATAACATCTTACTTGAGGCCAGTTGTGATTAATGGGCTCTAACCCATGGCTAAATAAGAATAAACCTAAAGGGTCCCACACAAGCAAGTATGAAATATTAAGTTGAATTGAAACCGAATAAAATTCGGTCTGGATATGATCCGGTTCAACCCATGTCTGATTTGGATAAACCAGATGGGTTAATACCCATGGAAAATACCCACTGGGTCTGACCCACGGACGCTGACCCGGTAACTCAGCTGAAAGGCTTGACCCGCAGGGCGAAGCCCGTATCTCACTAGAAATAGAAGCCTAGGGTTTCTACTTTAAGTGATGACAATTCTCATTATACGATAACGAAAAGAACACGATGAGGCTGCATTTATTCGGAATGAAGTTAGTACTCCAGCCAGACATGGTATCCCACACTTGTGTGTGAATACCGTTAGAGGTGTGTCAATTGCCACACGAAAAAGGAAGACGTCTGAACAAGGTAATTTAACATTACAGTTTATTTCCGTAGTTGTTTTTCTTTTGAGTATTTCTTAATTTAAATCCAGATCTATATCTCAGATCTGGATTGAGAACAATCAAAGTAAGAAATAGGTAATCCGAATCGAGATTTGTATCTAGTAATTCAGATCCAGATCTGTATCATGAAATTCGAATTACCATCTCCTTGTCTACAAAGAGCGTCATTGATTAGAAATTGACACGGCTTAGGCGAGCATGTCATATATATACCGGATCCTTGAGACTCATGAGTAGATAAATCAGACTTGTTAACTGTAGCGGAATGTCATAGAGATGATTTTGGGTGTGTTGGTCAAGCTAATTTTGAAACACTTCAAGTTCATCATCATCCATGATCACCTCATGACTAGTCTTGGTGACTTGGTTGAGGCTCTAAATGTTGATGTAGAGTCTTGGGATATAGTATATCTCTTGAAGCAGCTATTGATCCCTATGCTTGAAGGAAAAAGAATTCATTCCTCATAATCTGTAGCGTTATCACTGAATTTGACATTATCAATGACGTCTTCATCAAGCTCATTAGACTTCATCCGATCTCCGGTTATCTGGTTATTGGCAACCTTGTTGAGGTACCACATTACCTTTCATGCTGCGAAGGATTCCACAAGGTATAGGTGTGGCCACACTTTTCTTACTTAAGGTAGATGTGTGTTGTCCTTATTGTGTCGGTACTGCTTCTCGTGACACAATAAGCATTAGACCTAGCTTGATGTCAACAACATGCATGAGATGTACCTCCTCCTTCTTAGATGTTTTACACTCATTAAAGTACGAGATGTTTGTTGCAGTCACCACCCTTTGAGCCATAGGAACCGTCCTTGCTTGGCGGACTGCCGTATCCATCTCGATTTGGCCATTCCTATGATCTCGGTTATCCACCCGACCGTTACCGCTGTTCTCTGGTGACTTGTATCCACTCAGGGAGTCACCACCCTCCTCTTTTCATATAACATAGCTTCACCATATTTATTGTGAATCGTATATGCCGTAGTTATCAAAATCGACCTGAGATTAAATAGATGATCTCATTCGTTTCCGGTTGATCAATTAAATGGATCGGTGTATAAGATCGGAATATCGGTTTAAATGATTATTTTTATTATGGTAGAGTGTTGATTTTTGAGTGAATACTTTTGAAAGTGAGGAGTTGGCAAAGTGATTGGAGATCGGTCTGGGATTGAATTGGGTTGGGTTTATGTTCATTTTTATATTAATCAATGCTAGACCAAAATTAGCATTAATTAGTAGTTAATGTGAAATAATTATATATTAGTGTTCATCCGGTTTGATATCAAATTAATCCGTTTTCTACGATTTTATATTGAACCGGCTGATTCAATCTGATTTAACTTGATTTACTATACAATCCACTTGTAGTCTGGTATTTTTAGTCTGGTATTCAGTCTAACTGATAGTATAGTATTTCTAAATCGGCTTCAAATGAGAAATGAGAGGGAAAATGGAAACTAAATTTAAAAATTAGTTGTTTCTGTGTTTTTCTAAGGAGGAATTTTGATTTCATCCCAAATTAAAGAGATTTGAAGATTAAAAAAAACTTATTTACAATTACTTTGTGTTATTTCTCATCATTTCCTTTTCTTTTTTTCAAAATTGCCACTTTTTTTTCATTCGTTGTGGTTTCTGCCTTCTTTCTTGGTTTTTTTATCTATTCTATCATATTTTTACATCTTTTTTGTTTATATTAGGGAAAATTACAAAATGGGGGTACGTTCTATCACTCATTTAAAAATCACGGTCATAACTATTTGATTTTAAAATTCACGGTCTTTTTGTGTTGCGGGGTTCAATTGTAATTTTAAAAATCTCAATCACACCCAAAAATTATTTATTCTATTTAAACAAACCCCCTCCCATATCAATTTAGAAATTAAAAAGTACAAAATTAATGTATGTGCTATCATCTATTTAAAATTATGGTCAGAATTATTTAATTTTAAAATTTATTATTTTTTTTACGAGTTACTCCAAAAATAAAATAGAAAATTATAAAATAAAATTGAAAATTAAATAATTATAACCTAATTTTTAAATGGATGATAGCACATACATTAATTTTGTACTTTTTAGTTTGTTTAAATGAAATAAATAATTTTTGGGTGCAATTGAAATTTTCAAAATTACAATTAAACCCCGCAACACAAAAAGATCGTGAATTTTAAAATCAAATAATTATGACCGTGATTTTTAAATAGATGATAGTACATATCTTATTTTGTAATTTTCCCTTTATATTATAATGCCCACCGTATTGTTCTGTTCAGCGCTACTTCCATTTGGTTTTTGCTCGAGAGTTGAAGCGACATTTTAGACTTCATCTTTTTGATGGTGCGTCTGCGTCCTGCTCAACACCATCTCCGAAGAAGCTCCACACACGCCTCCGATGGCCTCCTCTTCCGTTTCCGACATTTCCGTTACTCATCTACCGTCGACGATGCTTCCTCCTCCTCCAGTCCATCCCCCTCCCCATCCACCTCCGTCGTCAGAACCGTCTGCTCCCTCGTCTGCGAATCCTACCACCACCAACACCAATCGTACTTGCCCAGGACATCCGCCAGACCCCCGAATCTCAATCTGAATGCGGACAGCCACAAAGCGCTGTCGATGCTGTCTCCTGAGCAAGCCACTGCCGTTGTCGCCGCGCTGGCCGTCGAGGCGGGTTCGATGGTGGCGTTGAGTTTCTTCTACTGGCTGGTTCAATACTCGTCGAGGTTCCGGGAGTCTATGCGGATGTATATTGTCTCGGCGACGGCGTTGGTTGGGAAGGGGAACATGGAGAGAGCGAATGAGGTCATGGAGTGTATGGTGAGGAATTTCGGGGTGATGGGGAGGTTGAGGGAGGCTGTGTGTATGATTCTGGACATGAGGACGCAGGGTTTGTATCCGAGCACCAAGTTGCTCAGCTGTGTTGTTGGGGTTGCGTGTGAGTTGGGGGCGGTTGAAGTTGCAGAAGAGGTGTTTGATGAAATGTGTGATAGAGGGGGAGTTGATATGGTGTCCCCAGATGCTACTAGTTTGAAGACAATACTGATTGCTTATTGTAGGATGGGTCGCGTTAGGGAGGCGGAGAGATGGTTATCCGCCATGTTAGACAGGGGTTTTTCGGTTGACAATGCTACTATGACATTGATCATCAGGGTTTTATCCGAAAATGGATTCTTCAGCAGAGCATTAGAGTATTTTCATAAGTTTGTTGAGATGGGGCTGACCGCGAATTTGATCAATTACACTGCTTTGATTGACGGGTTGTGCAAACGGGGTAGTATAAAACAAGCATTTCAAGTGTTTGAAGAGATGGTTGGCAAAGGATGGAAGCCGAATGTTTATACCCACACTACACTGATTGATGGAATGTGTAAAAAAGGGTGGACAGATAAGGCTTTTAGACTGTTTCTGAAGCTTGTTCGTAGTGAAAATTATAAGCCCGATGTGTATACATACACAGCCATGATCAGTGGGTACTGCAAAGAAGAAAAACTGAATCGTGCTGAGGCACTGTTGACCAGAATGAAAGAGCAAGGTTTGGTTCCTAACACCAACACGTATACGACCATCATAGATGGACACTGTAAATCAAGTAACTTTGCTCGAGCTTCTGAACTTATGGATGTGATGAGCAAAGAAGGCTTCGTTCCTAACATGTGCACATACAATGCAGTGGTTGATGGACTTTTTAAGAAAGGGAAATCTGGCGAGGCTCGAAACTTGCTTGAGAGAGCTCTCCAGTGCGGCATGGAAGTGGATCAAGTAACTTATACCATTTTATTTAATGAGCATTGCAAGAGGGGTGAGATAAAGCAAGCTATAGCTTTCGTCAGCAAGTTATTGAAACTGGGATGCAGTCCTGATATGCACTTTTATACTTCGTTAGTTTCTGTCTTCTCTAGACAGAAGGATATGAAGGAATGTGAGAGGTTGTTTGATGAAGCTGTCAGTCTTGGATTGACCCCTACGAAACAGACATATACCTCCATGATATCTGGTTACAGTAGAGATGGAAAGAGTAGCTTGGCGGTGAAATATTTTGAAAAAATGCGGGATCAAGGCTGTGTGCCAGACAGTATCTCATTTGGTGCAGTGATTAGTGGTCTCTGCCGGGAGTCGAAGCTGAATTTTGCCAGGCGGCTTTATGACTCAATGATTGACAGGGGATTGGCTCCCTGTGAAGTAACTCGTTTGACGCTGGCGCATGAGTATTGCAAGAAGGACGAGTCTGCTGTTGCCATGGCGATTTTAGAAAGACTAGATAAGAAGCTGTGGATTCGCACCGTTAATACCTTGATAAGGAAGCTCTGCAGCGAGAAGAAGGTGGGTATAGCGTCATTGTTCCTCCACAGATTATTGGATAAGGATCCAAATTTAGACCGTGTGACGCGTGCTGCCTTTATGACCGCTTGCTATGAGAGCAGCAATTATTCTCTCGTCTCCAATCTGACTGAGAGGATGTCAAAAGGCATCGGCTAGCACTACATATGACCGCGTGTATCCATGTGTATCAAATTGTGAAGGCTATTTCATGGGAATTGGTTAAGCCATTGCTGCGGCCTGCCTAATAATCAGCATATGAAGCCTGATTATTTGACTGTGACAATCAAGTTCTGTTTCTTTGATCAGCACATTTACACCGACCGCTGTGAGGGGAGGGTGACAGATAAAGGATTTTGTTACTGACTTGATGCCCAGATTCACAAACATGAAGTTGGCAATGGATCAGACTGGCCAATCATGCCGATGATTTGAAGTAAATTGGAGCAGGTTGTTGGGGAATGTTTGCGACTCCTGAGCCACTCCCATCTTCGAAGGCCTGGCTTCACTTTAACAAGTTAGCTATATGAATGCTCGCTCCTCAACTTTTTGGATGGTACAAAGAGTCCATGCGCCTTTGTAAGAATCCAGAAATGGATATCTTAACTCATTTGTGCATTCCCGACTAATTCTGTCCGTTGCAAGTGCAGCAAGATTCTCTTCGTTGCGAGGTCTCGAAGAATATACAACTTCCATTGAATCTATAACACCCTCTTAGTCATCACCTTCTTTTATTTTTCATTTTTTAGACGTTTTCATGGTAACAATTAGTAATCTACTACAACATTCGGACATATTTTAAAATTAAATAATTGTTATCTCATCTAACATTCTTTCGATTTTTTATTATGATATCTTATAAAAAGTCACTAGATTACATTCTTATTATTATTTTATTGTCAAAATTTTAAAGCTCCCGCACACCTGCCAATGCCTCCACATAGAAAACTATAGTAAAATTGTTATCCAAAAACAACTTTCAATATTTTATAGAAAGCCTGCATCACTTTGTTTTATTGATACAAATTAGTATACACGACCTGATGGTGTGGAAGGGATAGCGACGGTTAGATGGAGAGGGCGGTTGGAGGGAGTGTGGTTGGAGGTGTGGTGGGTTTGGACATGAGAGATGGATCGCGTGATTGGCACGTGATCGGGAGTACCCGTCGAAGCGACCGATTTGGATCGGTTCGGTTCAAGAAAAATTATGGTTGGAGGTGTGGTGGGTGTGGGCAGGAGAGATGGGTCACGTGACCGGCACGTGACCGAGAGTGCCTGTCGAATCGACCGGTTTGGATCAGTTCGGTTCAAGAAAAATTAAAAATCAAACCAAATTATTAGTCACCAATTTTTTCAAATTTGAAACCATAACCGAAAATTTGAAACCCAATCAAACCACTAACATTTTAAATGAACCGAATTGATCGATTTTAAACAGAACTGAACCTCACGCCAGACATTATAATGTTATTATATAAGATGTTGCCAAACTATCCAAACATCTCACCACGTTGAATAGATCTTGTAGTGGTTGATTGGTTGGACAGAACTCATGCAGTCGATTCTCCACCACGTTTTTGTCCAAACTCTCCTCTCAATACCTCAACACAATCTCTCGCTCCCACAATCCTAGAAATGATCTGTCGAATCTCTTCCAACCGGTTCGATCTACCCAAAATTATGATTTTAGATTAATCGAGGTGTAATTTTTCCGATTCATTAACGGAAATGTTGCAGGTAATAAGCCTATATTCAGTCTGATTTACGTATGACTTCTTCTCCGAAACTCTCCGTTGCGATTTGTGGCGGTATGCCAGATGCAGAACAGGTCGAGATCAATTACACGGGATGAAGACAGACAGAGGTGGAAAAATAGAATAGACTTGAATCAGACGATGTCGTTTGGCAGTTGGCATCACGTAGCTGGGCTGCCCTGTATCCAAATCCTGGCGTCAACTTTCTGTAGTTTTTCATTTTCTTTCTGAGATGTGGATGTGACATTTCCGAAGAACGATGGGAATGACGAAGCCGTTAATAGTTAAACTGGTGGTGTGTACGGGCATGGCGGTTGCAGTGTGTGCGATCGCGACGAGGATGTGTGCGAGAGCAAAGATTCGGAAGAAGTGGAGAAGGTTGGATTGTCTGTTAGAAGACCTGCGAAAAGAATGCGACACTCCTGTGCCAAAGTTGAAGATGATTGCCGAGGCCATTGCGGTGGAGATGCGTGCCGGACTGGCCGAAGGTGGGTCCTCCATGAAGATGCTTCCTACTTACGTTGATGTGCTGCCGCAAGGGTGAGATTTTCTTTACATTTTTGCACTACCATCAGATGATGATTTTAGTTTTTTTTTATTTCGACCCATTTTGAAACCTAGTGTTTTTACGATCAACAATCTTCTTTTAGTTACATATTTGAGATGTTAGTTTTTGTGTAAATAAGCACGGGTTTAATTCTTCTCATTAACGGCTTTAACTATGATAAGCTTTCTCTCAGGATGGAGACTGGAAATTTCTATGGAATAGATTTTGGTGGCACTTATTATAGAATCGTCAGAATTGAACTTGGAAGTCAAAACAGTGGTGGAATCGTTGTTCAGGAAGAGAAACAGTTGATTTCAGATTATGTGAAACAAGGCACTTGTGAAGTGAGTATATATATATCAAATATTAAGACCTGAGTACATATCAAGACACTTTATTTTTGGAACTCATGGTTGTGCACGTGTTTTAATTTCAAAGGAGGTATTTGATTTCATAGCTTTAGAATTGAAGAAGTTTGTTGAAGCCGAGGGGGAAGGTTCGTCAGGCTCCATTGTGAAAAGAAGGGAACTCGGGTTCTCATTTTCGTTTCCAGTAAAACAAAGAACCATTTCAAGTGGAAATTTGGTCAAGTGGACTAAAGGATTCGCAGTTGAAGATGGGGTTAGTTTGAAGATTTTTTTATTTATTGTTAATAGTTTTTCGGGTTTCAATAGAATAGATGTCAGAGATTTCATCTAAAATAATATCTATCTGCCGTTCCGAGGTTGACAAAGATGTAGCAGAGTGCTTACAACAGGCCATGGACAAAATAGGATTGCATATGAGGGTCGCGGCAGTGGTAAGACTTTTATTTTTCTTAACCAAATGCTCAGACAAAAATGAGTTCATCTATGTGCAGTCCAATATGTTTCTATGTTTTGAATAGATAATCACAATCAGAACAATAAAAACAAAAATGTCAAAAGCTATGTATTGCATAGAAGTACAAATTATTTTCGACAAATCATTAAAAGCTTTTAAGGAACAAATCATGAAAAGTTTTAGGCCCTTTTGAGCAGGTGAATGATACTGTAGGAACTTTTTGCTTGGGACACTATCAGGATCAAGACACTGTTGCTGCAGTTGTTATTGGGACAGGTACAAATGCTTGCTACCTGGAGAAAGTAAACTCTATTGTTAGGCTTCCTGCACTTCTCACAACTTCTAAAGTGATGGTAATTCAATCTAATCTCTTTATACTGTCATTTTTCATGCCAGAGTTGGATCAAATCTAATCCCGATTCGTGTTATAAAATTTCAGGTTGTAAATATGGAGTGGGGTAATTTTCACTATGTTGGTTTGCCAAGAACCTTATATGATGGAAGTTTAGATGCTGACAGCTCAAATCCAAATGATCAAGTAATGCTGTTTGGTCCGGTAATGTTGTGGATCACATCAGTCATGGAAATTGGTGAACTAACTTGGATTCTTATTGCAGAGGTTTGAGAAAATGATCTCCGGTATGTATCTAGGCGACATAGTGAGGAGAGTGGTTCTCCGAATGTTGCAAGAGTTCGACGAAGCACTCATTTCGAATAGGCTATCAACCCCCTTCACGCTGACGTACGTGTTTTCATTGCACCTTTTAAAAATCTATGTAACTTTCTAGAATATAATAAAGGAAACAAAATATATATACTTTATGGAAAAATGGGGGTGACACCTCATATTTCCTAGGTAAGAAATTGAGTCAAGTTACATAATTTTGCTAGTTTTCTTTTTTCGTTTTAGAGGTTTGAGGGTTATAGCTTGCTAGAATATTAGGATTATAGGGTTTTAGAGTTTTAGAATTTTCAAATTTTAGGGTTTTGTGGGTTTAAGATTTTGTAGGGGTTTCATACCCTTAAGGTTTAGGGTTTTTGAATTTTATGGTTTAGGGTTTATATTTTTTATTTTTTTGGATTTTGTTGTATTTAAAACTATGCTATATACATCATAAAACCTTAAAATGAAAAAAAAAACAATATTATTTTACCCGATCCCTTACCTAATTTATATAAGGTGTCACCTTATATCTCATAACCTCATACTTTATATTTAAAAAAAGTGAAAACAGTTCACATTTGTTCAACTTTTTTAATATTATACATATATTTGTCCAAAATTATACTAATTATATTAATCTCACATTTTATGTGCATGTCTTGTATTTTTGCTTTTTTTATTATAATGAATTAGGACGTTGATTGCTACCGTGTGCATAAACAATAAACTAGTTTGTATTTTATGAATCATATATGTCCGGGGGCGGTTTCATTGAGAATTTCAAATCATGTGATAACTGAAAATTCAAAGAAAAAATTACGTTCTGTGTCTTGTGTCATGTGTTTTGTGGACATGTTTTGTGTCTTGTGTGTTGACACCATTTTTGTCTTAAGTTCTTAGTTCTCACATGATGTGCGTTCTCAACCGAACCTCCATCCATATATGTCAATTTGTGATGGGGGAAGGAGTGTTTAAGATTTATTGAAAATGATCTGCATCATGCGTTCTCGATGTGTGACAACCTTAATTTGACTCTTCTTCCAAAAAACTCTATCAGTTCCCGATCAGTTGCTGACATGAACCAGGACGAGTCGCCTAATTTGGATCAGGTTGCCGCAGTATTCAGAGATGTATTTGAGGTACTTTGTAGTGACAGAGGTGGCTTAATTTCTGTATCATTTCTCACTATGGCACTAATGGCTAATGTCCGGTTTGAACATGCATTTATCCAGATCTCCGAAGTTCCTTTGAAGTTCCGAAGAATTGTAGCGGATGTATGTGACACCGTGTGTCGCAGATCCGCTAATCTAGTAGCTGCCGGCATTGTGGGCATCTTGAAGAAACGGTGGTGGAATGTCGGCGCTAGCGAAACTGAAAGAGGAAGAAGGTTAGTTGTTGCTTTAGATGGAGGCGTGTATCAAGGGTACTCAAAATTTAGAGAATACTTGCAAGAAGCTGTTGGTAAGATAGTTGAAAGAGATATGACCCCATACGTAGTCCTTAGCAGCGCAAACCATGGTCCGGAAGTCGGAGCTGCGCTGATGGCTGCCTCTCGCTCCCCCATATGCAGTGTGGATACCGAAATAGCCTAGTAGTAGTGTGACAGAAGAAAATTTTATGAAATGTAAATTTTGCGTTGCCATCAAATGCAGCAGTGATTTAAGGTAATAAATGAATTTGCAACGATGGTGGAACGTCCGCACTGACAAAGCTTAAACAGGAAGAAGGGCAATTATTTTTATAGATGGAGGCGTATAGAAGGAATACTAAAAATTTAGAGGATATTTATAGGACCGGTGAAAAAAATATTTATAGGAAATTGTTGATAACATAGTTGAAATAGATATGACCCCGTAGGTAGTCTGTAGCGGCGTAAAACATCGTTCAGAAGTTGCGGCTAAATTGATGGCAGATTCTCTCCCTCATATGCAATTTGGATACTCAAATGGAGTAGTAATGTGACAGAAGAAAATTATTTGATGGACATATTAGCTGGATGTGCTCATGTCTCTTTGATCTTTCAGGTTTATTGCACGATTCCTCTTCTAATTTTTAACTCACTGTAATGAGGGAAATCCCTACTCCCTTTGTAGGGAGCAATGGAAACAACTTTAGATAATGGAGAATTACGAACATATTCTTTCTTGTGCTTGAGAACAATTCTTGAGTTTTGATACCAATCCAAAAAGTTTGTTCCACTTCATTCTTTCTTTAGGATAGACATTGAAACTTTTGATGAACTAGTTGGTATTTTAAAATCCGTAACAGAAATGTGCACATCATATTTAGTAATAATTCAAATATTTATTAACATTTAATCCATTATCCTCACTATATATAATTAAAAATGCCTTCCCCAATAAGTCAAGATTCGAGTTTCATCAAATTTTCAATAAGCTTATATTTTTTCTCAAGATTAACTATATAAGTAAATAATAATTTCTAAATATATCATATGCAACTTTAAATTATTGAATGACATCCAGTGTTGTCTCCGTTTCCAACTCTCATGTCTTTAGATTCAAGACCTTCTTGACTCCTTGTTAAGAAACCAAACCGCATGCATATGAAACTTTTGCTCAACTCGTCTCACTAAAATAGTTAAGATCACACCAATTTAGATGATCAAGTTACTTTAACGGTTGAAATATTAACAAGTGTTGAATACTTAGTTATCGATTGATATTATGAACAATCTTAAGTTTCAATAACTAGCATTCATAGTTCTCACGCACATGTCAGCAAAATAAATATTATAAAATGCAAAGAAGCGCATAAAAGAGGTGTTGTGTCCCTAAAATTGTGAAAATGTTAATTTCCGTGGCTCTATTTTCGTAATGTTGAGTCATCATCATTGTAGCTTGAACTACTCCAAATTATACTACTTTTTTTTAATATTTTTTAAAAAATATATATTAAAGAACACGCAAGTCAGATTTATCACAAAAATATGATCAACACGCAAGTCGCAATCAACTACACAAACATAAATGACACATAAGTTGCAACTACAATATTGGGTTATAACACTCACTAGATATTAATATTAATGTGATATTATCATAAACTAACATAAAAAAATGAACATTGAAATTCATAAAATATCTGCTGCACGATTTCTTCCAAAATCCAATATAAAAATTAATTTATATTAAGTCTTTGCATTGTTGTTATTTTAGTTTAAACATATTCTAAAAAAAATTAGACTATTTGAACTAAATTTATTCTGCATTTAAACCCATAATTTTGAACGGACAATTTAATTAAATAATTTAAATATTAAATATTTTAATCCCAAATGGGATTATGCATTCTATTAGAGCGTCAATATTTAATTTAAATGAAAAATATATTAGCGTCATGTCACATAAGATTTGTGCCATATCAACTTATTTCTATTATAAACTCTTTTTTTTTGTAAATTTTTCACTCACATTTAATAAACCTTTCTCCAACTATTTGTACGGACACCACAAATTATACTACATATATATATATATATATATATATATATATATATATATATATATATATTAATTTCAAATTAGTCTATGAAATATTTGATTACACATGTAAATTTGATTAGTTTATAAATAATTAATATTTTTAATTAAAAATAAAATAGACCGTTAAAATTTTCAGTTAAATAACTATTATAATTTATTTAATTTTTTTGTCAAACTAACTACATGTTCAAGCTCAAAATAAAACAATAAATGGGAACCTGTTAAATATATATTTCTGGATAGAGTAATTATCACATTGGGAAGAAATCATGATAATAAATGATCCATCGCTTGGAAGAAAAAGCTTGATAATACATGATTTATAATTTTTTTTATCACATTTATTCTTTCGAAACGTGATAATACATTAATATGGTCACGTCGGGATGGTGCCACCAGAAGACATTAGATACAAATTTTCCTCAAATTTGTACTATAGTAAAAAATGAAAATTTCTAATTTTTATACTTTAATTAGTCCAAATTTTAATTTTATAATTCAAATTTTAATTTTTATAATCCAAATCTAATTCAAAACATGTCAGATACAACTCAATTCAGCACGTACTTCATTGAAATAAATAAATAAAATATTAAAAACAGAAAAAAATTATCTATCACCTGCGAGGTTTTTAATCAAAGCTCACCCAACCAAAAACTAACTGAACTTCATCGAGCGGCGGATACAAGATTTTTTTTCTAATGGACAAAATTACCTAATCAAAATTTTGGTGAAATTTGGGAGGCAAAACTAAAAATTTTGTTGAAATTAAACATATAAATTTACTTTTTACATATATAATTTTTTTTGGGGGGAAAACCCAAAAGGGGCCCTGAACTACCACCGCTTACCCACTTGCGGTCAGAACTACCATGATTTCCAAAAATGGTGCAATGAAAAAAAAAATTGAACTGATTTTTTGAATTAAAATTTACCATTACAATCCAAACCTAATATTATTATAAGACTTCAATTTGTGTGCGAAAATTACATCATTTGGTTATCAAAAGACGCCGTTTTCTTTATGTGCACAAAATGATATAATTTATTTTGATAACCAAACGATGTAATTTTTGCACACAAATCTAAGTCTTGTAATAATATTAGGTTAGGAATGTAATGGTAAATTTTATTTTAGAAAATCAGTTTAATTTTTTTTTTCATTGCACCATTTTTAGAAATCGTGGTAGTTCTGACCGCAATTAGATAAGCAGTGATAGTTCAGAGCTCTTTTGGGTTTTATCCCTTCTTTTTTTTACATATAAATAAGTATTTGCCACTGACTTCATCTAACTCTACATAGTTTGTCTGTCATCACTGTTGACCGGAAGCGAGACGCCATTACCGTCATCCACCTAGAAAGTCCGTTTGAGAACTTGAAACAGTTAATAGCCTTTGAGAGTAGTTGCAAAGATATATATGTATGGTCTACCCAGCTAACCAACCACTTCCAAGAAGTTAAAGGCATTGTGCAAGTCTTGGCAAACTTTTTTTCTTACTCCCCTCTGTCCTCTTTTACATGTCACTTAACCGAATTTTTTTGTCCACTTTTACTTGTCACTTACCGATTTTCAATGCGTATTTAATATCAACAACTATCTTAAAATTGTCAAACATTAATTACTTCTTTATCATAATCAATAAAGAATACATTTCTCACCAATAATCATCCATCAATTTTACTTTTTGCACGAACTTTTTCAAAAAATTATTAACCACCTACCTATTAAATTTGTTCAACCGCTAGCATTAACTTCACCTTAATCTACTCAAATTAACCTTAAACGACATGTATTAGAGGACGGAGGGAGTATTATTTTTTGCCATTGGCGTCAACTAGAGTATATATAACGAGGCGCTGAATGTTTCCCATTCAGTTTCAGGCGTCAACTTGAATGATGTACATTACGCCAGATTGAATGAGGAGGTCTATTTGGTTTCACACGCCATTTTCTCCAGACAAGGTCCCAACCTAGTTATTATTCTCGTCTCTGTAGATCCAATGCTCGCAAGGGCTAGCTTCAACTTGGTGTACAATTTATTGTAAGGCTCCAGTTTCTCATGGCGTGGTTGACCAGGCAGACCTCGTCAATGCAATGCCGTATGAAATGACTTGTTCCTCTGCATATACGTAAAATGGTATATAATGGTCTGTAGTACAAGGATCCAAATATCATCTTAGCATAGAGCAGCTACTTGGATAGTATCCATGGTAATGGCTTTCTGTCGCAAACCAGCTTTCGCATATTCGTTTCTCCTCCTGGGAGTTTTACTAGCTATGCTCCAATTCTCAGGTCTCTACTCCATGCATAAAATTTCTTACGTATTCTAAGTAAAAATTTGATGTTTAATTAGTAGTGATGTTTAACTTTCAGCATTTTGTACGGTTTGGTGCAGGTGTGGAAGCCATTGGTGTCTGCTACGGTCTCAACGGAGACAACCTCCCGTCGCGTCGAGACGTGGTTAGTCTCTACAAAGCGCGCAACATTGGGGCGATGAGGCTGTACGCTCCTGACCGAGAAGCGCTCCAAGCCTTAAGGGGCTCCAATATTGAGCTCATCGTCGACGTTCCCGGTGAGAGTCTTCAGTCCATAGCGTCTGATGCAGGCGCCGCGTCCCGATGGGTCCAAGATAACATCAGGAATTACTACCCAGATGTCAGGTTCAAGTACGTCGCGGTAGGAAATGAAGTTAACCCTGGAGCGGCGCCATTTGCCAGGCTCATCCTCCCAGCCATGCGGAACATACACAATGCCTTGGCGTCAGCCGGCTTCCAGGACCAAATCAAGGTCTCAACGGCCGTCTGGTCAGCCCTACTGACCGACACATACCCGCCATCCAACGGCAAGTTCAACGATAATTTCCGATGGTACATCGACCCGATCATCAGCTTCTTGGCCAGCAACGGGTCGCCTTTGCTTGCCAATATATACCCCTACTTCAGCTATACCGGCAACACTAGGGACATCCCGCTCGACTACGCCTTGTTCAGATCCTCCGGGACTCCGGTGCATGATCCCAATGGCCTAAGGTACCAAAACCTCTTCGACGCATTGGTTGACTCAATGCACGCTGCTCTCTCCAAGGCCGGTGGGGCTAATGTCCCGATTGTGATCTCGGAGACAGGATGGCCATCCAGTGGCCATCCAGCTGCCACGCCCGACAACGCCGCAACGTACCTTAGAAATTTGGTGAATCATGTGCAGAAAGGCACTCCCAGGAAGCCGCAACCCCTGGAGACATACATTTTTGCAATGTTTGACGAGAACTTGAAGCCTGGGGAGGCGACTGAGCGTCACTTTGGGCTCTTTTATCCTCATGTTGAGGCTAAGTACGATGGCATCGTCTGAGAGTGCAAATCATGACATGTGACCATTGAGAGCTTATTACACTTTTTATCACTTTATAAAATATTACTTTCCATCATCAACAACATTTATCTTTAACGTTTGGTAGCAACTATAAATTATGAAGAGTAATAATATTAATATTCTTATTATTATAGGTATTATTCAAAATTATTATTATTTGGCCGGTTTTGGGACAGTGTTTGTATAGGCCTCCAATTTTATGAGACCCCCAAGAACCAAACCACTTAAGAAGTAGGCTTCCAAACCACCATTCTGGAGGCCCCCGGTGCAACTACCCTTGTAGAGGAAGCCCCCAAGAGATAAACCCTCGAGTGTTGAGTTCAGCATATTTGTATGTTTAGCAAGTAGTTGTGAAGATTCACATCTACATTGGATATGTGGGATAAAAGACAAAATAACCTTAGATCATTATCCTACATCGGCCAAAAACAAACAAAGAGGGTAGAAGATTTATTATAAATAAGCAAAGAAAGTCAGCCAAAGAGCAAATCATTCCGTGGATTAAGTTCTACACTCAGCTATTTGACTTGAAGTATTAGTCCTCAAACTGTATATGTTGGGGTTAAAGTTGAGCCTTCACTTTGGCATTGACCTCGTCCATTTGAATCATGGCTTGCTGGGTGTATTGATTCCATTTATGAATAGCTGGCATGTGTATTATGTTTTTAAAAGCCTTTAGCAAGGTGGACTCAACCACCATTTTTTCGAGCCTTGCATAAATTGCTTAGGAAATAGTTGTCTGAGTCAAGCGCTCTGTTTTAGCTGCGGTTGTAGCTTAAGAGGGCCTCAATATTAGTCCTACACATGGCCTCCAAAATCTCCAAACAGGCTCTATTTGTACTTAAAGCATGTTTGATAGTTCAAAGAGATAAAAGCTTAATTACACCATTATTCTGTAACTTCATTTAAACTGACAACTTTCCATTTTCACAAGTTATAAATGATCAAACAAAGTTCATACATTGCTTTGGATATATGAATCCATTCTGATTTCATTAAGTCAATTCTCAAAGTCATTGCTCATTTTTGTTTCTAAGTAATCCGGAAATTCATTATTCTCTATTATTAATAGTTGTCAATAATCAGTAATTTATTTTTAAGAGAACATATCATTATTGTTCATGACTTGTCTCCATGGACCCATTAATATTTCTCATAGAGAACTTTTTCTCTCAGTGGCAATGAAATATGATAACACATTGAATCTCTTATGGATCATACAAAGAAGTATTTGTCGGACTTGGAAGCGAATATATCAGATTGTAAATGATTCTGTTGTTGCTAGTGGAGGTATACAAATGGCTTCAAAATGCGTATGTTGTGTGCAAAGCAAATGTGAGGATACTGAATATTTATTTAGGCAGAGTGAGGCTGCTCATGAATTATAGAGGAAAACTGCCAGATTAATGTAGAGCAATAATTACTGTTGAAAAAGAATAAAGGAGGAAATGAGAAGAGACTAAAACAGGTTACTCTTCTGTCCTCTTTTACATGTCACTTAACTGAATTTTTTTATCCACTTTTATTTGTCACTTAACAATTTTCAATGCGTATTTAATATCAACAAATACATTAAAACGTCAAACATTAATCACTTCTTCATCATAATCAATAAAAAAATCATTCATCACCAGTAATAATCTACCAATTTTATTTTTTGCACGAACTTTTTAAAAAAAACATCAACCACTCACTCATTAAATGTGTTCAACCGCTAGCATTTACTTCATTTTAATCTACTCAAATTAACCTTAAACGACATGTATTAGAGGACGGAGGGACTATGTTCTAAATGTTTCAAGCAGTTGCAAAGGCTTTATAACTTGTGTTTGTACATATTAACTACTTTACGCATTTTACTAGGATGGCAATTATGATCGTCCCGCTTCGTCTCGCCACAGTCAATGTGAGCAATAATTAAATTGAGATCCCCATAGTTAAAATTGTAATTAAATTGAAAAGTTTTGATGGGTATGTTAAGTGTATGATATTTGTCATACCCATCTCATAATCATCCAATTTAGATTGACCATCCAAAAATCGTCTCTCACCCCATATTCTAAGCACAACTAATATGTGAACAAATTTTATAAGTATATATATAAAAATGCTTATGAATAATGAATTTTATTCAACGAGTTTGGTGTGTTGCCTTTTAATATTTTTATGCTCTTTATAACATTACATTTCATTATATTCTATCAATTGATTTTTAAAGTGAATCATCATAACATAATTATCATTCATATTTGTCACCTACGATAGTGTCTCATAAAATTCAATTTGTTAATCATTCACAATAGTATTGTATGAATTACTGTCTAATTTTGCCTTTTTTCATTCTTATTTCTCGGTGATTTTTTATTCACATATTATATCAATATGTAACATCAATTTTGGTGGAAGCACCAATATTTTTTGTACGATTTGTTTATTTTCTATACATTATACACGTTATAATGTATTAGCTATTTTTATATAAATAGGTTAATGAAAATTTTAATCAAATTTAGTAACAGACAAAAGTTTTGATAAATTGTCATACTAGTATGTTTTTTTACTCTTTATTATTTATCCAAGAACTTAATTTAGTGAAGTTGAGCTTAATTATTTTTATATTAATTATTGTATTTACGTGTAAAAAAATAGGCTTGATTTAATTAATTCAAGCGAAACAATAAATAGAGCGATTGGTTTCAGTTAGTGTAAATACCACTTTTAAGATGACAACAGATTAAATACACTCAAGTGGCCAAACTCTAGGAGCCTTCTTTCAATAACTGACCTCATGGAGATAATTTTCACCTCCAACAATACTCGACACTCAGACAGACGATCTTCATTACTATTAATCTCACTTGTTTTTCCTGATAAAATGAGCAAATGTAAAACAACAATAAATATGTAGCACAATGTTTTCTAAGGTAACTAAGATAAGTGGTAATATAATTAGTCGAAAAATGGTCGAAATGTCCTCGAACAGCTAACAAGAGATTTGTAAAATGTAGCAATCGTGCAAGAGAGATTTGCACATTCATATTCGAATTTTTGAGTTTCTGAATTTAAAATTTCAAAGTTGTTTTTATGGAACTTTAAGATTAAAAGTTGACCATAGTTTTGTAAGGATAACTTAGTTTGGAAGGGATGTGGTGCCACTAATGAAGTAATGTTAACGATGTGATTTATGATTTAATAAAGTTAAGGAAACTTCATATTTTGATATTTGATATTTTTATATTAAATTAGTTCGAACCATAATAAAAAATTAATGATAGTTCATGATTTTTTAATTTTTTACTGTATATTATAATGGTTAAATGATTATATGTGGTTAAATTGAAACCTGATGGGGGATGAGGACAATTATAATTTTAACATAATTGAATATTATGGTACGAATATTGTTCTAATATGCTTTGAAACAAATAATGTTCAATGATGTCGCTCCGAATCCACCTCGTTGCTATCCCTACATATTACTCTCTTCGTCCTAATATATATGTCGTTTAAGGTTAAATTAAATAGATTAAGGTGATATTTAATGGTCTTGGTTGAGAATTTAATAAGTAAGTATTTAATATATTTTTTAATTTTTTTTGTAAAAGATAGAATTAATGAAGTATTACTGGTGTAGAATTATTTTTTATTGATTATCACATAATTATACATATTAAGTACGTAGTGAAAAATATTAAATGATAAATAAAAAAATTCAGAAATACTTGATAGTTTGACTAGAAATGGCTTGATTGTATTAAATTGATATATTGGACGTTAACTTCCTTAATTAGGATTTTATGTGAATTGACAAAACACTTTCAGGATTAAAATTGAAAAGGGGATAATTACAAGTCGATCCCCTAAAATTACATTTCAAATCCAATGTTACTAAAAGTTGAATGCGGGTCGGATCCGAAAGGGGAGATAGTTAGGTGATGAACTGAAAACCCCCAAAGCTTGTTGTGCCCTAGAAGACGAGGTTTACAGAAGGCGAACCAGCTGTACGAATCCATGGCGAGCGCAGATGCGGAGACGCTGGACTTCGAGGCCGAGGAGGACGATCTCATGGACGACGATGCCGGTGCCGACGTCGACGCTTTCCCACAGCAGAAGCCCAAAATCATGTCCACCATTACCGGCGGTGCTGCTGCTTTCGCTGACGCTCCCAAGAGGACCAAGGGCCGAGGCTTCCGCGAGGATGGCGACCGCAGCAGGCTCACTGGTCGTGATTTTGACACTCTTGACTCCGACGGTGGCCCTGGTCCTCAGCGTTGTAAGCTATCACCTTTACCTTTTTTGCTTTGAACTTTGTACGTTTGTAGCTTTTCTCCCCTGAAGCTGTTGTTGTTTTTTGTGAATCACCGGTACTGTCAAATTAGGGTTTTTTTGTGTGTGTTCAATCAGTTGATAGGGTCTGTGGTCAATCAGTTGTTAGGGAGCTCTTTAATCTTTTACTTAATCTTTTAATGGGTCCTTTGCTGTTTATACGGTCTAATTTGTTGTTGTAGGGTATCTATAAGGCAGGGCAGCATGCTAATTATGTTAAGGCTTTGTAAGTAACTTGCTGTTTGAAGGATGTCGATTTACTTACAACAAAGAGAAGGGGTTAAGTAAATGAGTATGATTTGAGAGTTTTTTCGAATGATGAGCAACATGGATTGGAGTGACTTTGTGTGGCTAAGTGGGTCGCTAGGGCTTTTAGTGAGTGGTCGACATTACGGCCATTTGGATAATTTGTTCATCGTGTATGTGCATCAAGGGTCTGCTCATATTTTTACCCGAAGCTGAGCTGCCACAGTCGATCAGTTTCTTTATTGTACTTTTGTGTCAGTGTTCTATATTGTTGTTCCTTATTATTTTGATGTCACTTTAGCCATTGAAGGATGGATAATTCTTGTTACCGGGGTGCATGAAGAAGCGCAAGAAGAGGATTTGCAAAATGCATTTGGTGAGTTTGGAGAGGTTAAGAATTTGCACCTGAATCTTGACCGGCGTACTGGATTTGTTAAGGTAAATTTGTTTACTTCTTAGTTTTTTTTGACAACATTTCTCAGCTCTCCCAATTTGTTTAAGAGGTTTACATTATCTGGAACACCAAGATCTCATTTTAGTTTGTCCTACATGTTTTTTTGGCTATGATATACTGTTTTGAAAACGGATATGTGTCTAACAGCTCTACAATGTGTGCTGAACAACAAATTTTGTGTATTTTACCGATGCTTTTCCTATGTGTTTATGCCATTATAATATATCAATGGGCACTCGATATTTCTGTAATCTCGGGTGTTGCGTTCTCAGATCTTTGAACCTTAAGATCCCTACTATGTTTATTATATATTTTCGTAGGATTCAGTTATTTATTAGGAGATTGTATGTATAGTTCTCATTGTTTTAAACTTAACTAGATGGAGCGATCTTGGTCTCAATGCTTGCGGAATAGAACTATTAGAAAGGATATGCTGGAAGAGGAATGATGCAATTCACTTTTCATGGTGCATTTGCATCAAAGTCTGTCAGGATCACTTTACAATGTTACATGATTAATTTTTATACTATGTTGTTTTTTTTACCACGTGACTCACACCAGACATATATATAGTTCAGTTTAGTTAATTGCATACATGCATCAGATGAACATGATCTACAATTTTTATTCGTCTTTCTAATAGTAGAAATAAAGGACCATATCATTGCTCACTTTGCACGCGTTGTGGATGTAGCGTGCTCTTTTGGGTAGTTCACTGTTACATCTCTGTTGAATGAGATAATTATTTTGAGAAAGCTGTCTGTGATTAGCTTTTTGATATGAAGTCTTTCACTTGTTAGGGTTATGCCTTGATAGAGTACAAGAACTTTGAGGAAGCACAAGCTGCCATATCTGCAATGGAAGGAGCAGAGCTCATAACACAGACAATCCATGTTGATTGGGCCTTCAGCAATGGGTCATTCAAAAAGAGGAGGTCACTTCTTATCCTTTACATATGACTTGATGTTTTTTCAATCTTAGTATTCATGTACCTGTTGGTTTATTAGCACAATCATATTTTGAGGTCATAGAATGTTGATCAAGATTCTTGGCCTAAATGTTGTCTTGTTGTGAGTACTGTTGATGTGCTCCTGTTTGCCTAGGTGGGGATGTGATGGTTTGCGTCATTAAATTTCAGACAAGTTTCTTGGTCTTAATGTAATAGCCTTATTTGAGTGTGAGGGGCGATGGTTCACAATTACTAGCCTAGGATACTACCTGATGGATTTTCTGATAAGCTTTGAATGGCTGCACTGATTTCTAATTTTACCTTGGTTTCAAGTTGATAGAGCATTGCCATTAAAGATATCTTCATAATGTCCATTGGGATCTGCACATTTTTTACCTGGGCTTCGTGTAAAATTATGAATAGCCATATTAACATCAGTTAGGGTTATATAATATTTTTTTAGAGTGAGACCTGTGTGATATTCTGCCCTTGCTCTGTTACGGTTGTCATCCCTGATGTCTTATCTTGCTACAATCCTGCAGAAATGCACGGGGTAATCGATCAAGGAGTCCAATGAGGAGAAAATACTGATGGAAGTTTGTGTACTTTGCTCTCTGCAGTTTTATGTGGATGAATGATTCACAGTCTCAGTTGTGCCTTACGATTTTTTGGTCAAATTTCACTTGAGTTATGCTCTTTATGTGATATTTTTGTCTTTTGTTTTACATACTCTCTCAACCATGGATTCTTAGTTGAAGCTGGACCTGTATTTTAATCCTCAAGTTTTTATGTGGTGGGTAGCCTGAAATCCTTGTTTATGATGTGGTTGGTGCTCATGGATTTCAAGTAGATTTTAATTATCCGTGAAACCATAAAAAGATGCATGGTCTGAGTTGCTTGCCCCATAATTGCGTCTTGTAGAAACTTTATGGGGCCCAACTAGGGGTATCAATGGGTCCGGTCCTGACTTATTTTAAAGGATCCGGACTCATACTCGTTTGATCCAGATCCAGACTCAATAATTTGGTAAAATTTGGATTCAAATTCAGATCAATTATTTGGATCCATTAGACTCAAAATAAATTTTTTAAAACTAAACTATCGAATAAAATAAATAAATATCAGCTTATGAAAATAATAAATTATGAATAAATATATTTCTATTTAAATTTATTTTGAAAAAAAAATAAACAAATTTTTTATTTTTTAAAATTTATTTTTTATTTTTTTAGATTTTATTTTTTTAAAAAAAATTATTTATTTTATTTATAAAATTTATTTTATTTTAGATATGAATAAATTAATTATCAAAAAGAAGTCATGAATAAAACATAATGGATCCAAATGGGTTAAAGACCCGAATAAGTTCAAATGGGTAGCGGGTCCATAGACCCAAATCTTAAAAAAATATATTGTATGTCCCTTTCATCGTTTATTTATCATATTGTGTCTTGGGGCGTATTATCCGTGAGAATATGTCGTATTGGAGTTTGATCGCGTTCGAGAGAGACTCTCTTCCCTAACACAATTTAAATATAAAAACAGGTTGCATATGCGGAGTTGTTGAGATAAGGTTCTTTGAGATGCTTCTTCACTGAATTTAGAATTGTAGCCATTAACATTTTACAATCGATTTCATATGAACAATTACGATTCAGAGACGGCATGTGGACAGGGGAAGAGCATGTGAGAAAAATATACGATCCATTCAGCTAGTTACTTTGTTTCAACTAGCAAAATCAAAGACTACATGGGATGAAAAGAATAATCCTTCGAAAGAAATTTTTGATTCATTCATTAAGGTTGTCTTTGGTATAAAAGTAACATTTGAGGAAAATAAAAATGAGGTGTAAATTGATAGGATTTAATGTTATTATGGTTTCGGGTTCAAGCTTATTGCTAGTTGGATTAGGTGCATATTTTTTTGTGTTTATCCTATCGATTGTAAAAAAAAAATAGATTTTAAAAAAGTTGAGTATACAAAAATTAAATGCAAATTTTGTTTATAATAAAATGTATTTTATTTTATACTTTACACACATTTGTATATCCTTTACTAAGAAAGAAAAATGAAATAAAATTTAATGAAAAATTGATTTTACTTCACATTTTCGTTTCTCTCATATTTTCCCCCATAAATTTATTACACTATTTTTAAGTAGCAAAATCCAGTCAACTGAGGATAAGCAAATGCTTTCATGCAGTGGCAATGTGAACGAAGATGGGCAAATCAAAGGGTGGCCGGTTGGTAGGTCATCTGCTTCGGTCCAGCTTCTTTGCAAAGCCATGATTAGGGCAAGTTTGGATCCAGGTGTGCCAAAGTAGTATGTCTGTTTTGCCAGTACACGACAGTTAGACTCATTCTTGCATGGTCATGTGGCAGTTTGAAAACGCTCAACACAGTCAACATGTAACGCTTATTCAACGCTGCTTGCTGTGTAAACTTTGCCTGCTTGGGTGCTGCTGACACAATAAATGCACAAACCCACTCACTCCATCGCACCCTACAAATAGCAAACCTGAAGGTGAACCCTCCCAACATCATTTCAAACAACAACTATTCTCGTCCATCTCCTGCTGCTGCTTGTGCTTTGCTTTTTTGCTTATTGGTTTCAGCAGACACAAGAAGCCGTCATTTCCACTGATCAAGCCAGACAGTTCATACAATGGAGCCGTTGAGCAGCATCGTTGGGTTCCTGGAAAACAAGACAATTCTCGTCACTGGCTCCACCGGATTCGTCGCAAAAGGTTCCATTTTATTCTCCCCACATGATCCTTTACAGTTTGCACTACCGACAGACATATACAGTATTATTGCTCTGTCGTCTTTGTATGAAATACCTACTAAAATATTGACGTCGTGTGTTACGCAGTTTTTGTGGAGAAGATACTGAGGATTCAGCCAAAGGTTAAGAAGCTGTTTCTTCTTCTGAGGGCCAAGGATTCCGCCTCAGCCTCAACACGTCTGTACGAAGAGGTTGGATATTATTCTTACTGCTGACATTCTTTTCCGGAAGTTTTTTCTCTGCTAGCTTCTTCATGTGACTTGCTCATCCGGTTGTTTCTTCTCCAATTATTGTTGCAGATTCTGAGTAAAGAGTTGTTTGTGGTGCTAAAAGAGAAATGGGGTTCCTCCGACTTGAGTAATCTCATCTCCGAGAGGGTCACAGTTCCAGTGGCAGGAGACATC
>NQLW01000037.1:2173869-2188146 GCA_002312845.1 Kalanchoe fedtschenkoi | reverse complement strand
CCGTGCGCGGAGTGCCCAGCCCCGACGGGATTGTGGGGCCGGAGCCATTCAATTTCACCTTCGACAGATTGGGGGTTCGGGTTCCGGCCATACTCATCTCGCCGTGGATCGAGAAAGGAACAGGTAAACACCAGGATGGTGATGATGATGAGTCACTGAATTGATAATAAAATATGCATTGTATAGTAAACGGTAATTATTCATGATAGTGGACTGAATTTGACATTTTTTGTTTCACCGGGAGTTTTGCATCACGTGCATTCAGATTTTCCCTGCGACCAAAACACGCCTTACATTTTAGCCAATCCGGCTGAGCCACGTGTCATTTGTCGGAAATGCACGTGTGTGTTTTCTTTCATCTGCTGTAAATAAATAGTTGAAAAATTGATCTTGAACTCCATTTTTAGCATTTTAATTGCATATGTTTATGAAGACATGTTTATGCTGCAGTTCTTCACGGCCCGAATGGAAACCCAGCAGCAACCTCAGAGTACGAGCACTCCTCCATCCCGGCGACGGTGAAGAAGATTTTCAATCTGAAATCGCCATTCCTGACTAAGAGGGACGAGTGGGCAGGCACATTCGACACGATCCTCACCAGGACGACGCCCCGAACAGACTGCCCTGGTAAAAACAAAACAACGCATTTTGATGTGAAGTTATATATATGGATTGCAATCTATGATGACAATGTGGATCTATTTCCGACAGAGCAACTTCCGACTCCGCCTCCGATCAGGATGACCGATCCCAAAGAGGACGTGAAGATCTCCGAGTTCCAGCAAGAAATGATTCAGCTGGCTTCTATTCTGAAAGGGGATCACTTGTTGCCAAACTTCACCGACAGAATAAAGGAGATGACGGTTAGAGAGGCGAAGGTCTACTCGGATGGTGCTATGAGGACATACTTGGCGGCTGCGACAAGAGCGAGCACGATGGGATTGGATGGCGATAATGTTTTCGAGCTGAAACCTTCTTCTACAAAAATGAACCCTTAAGTGTAATTTGTTGTTCAATGATGATTGTACAAAGCCGGAGTAAGTCGGCTTAATATATATCATTTAAGATTAATTTAAGTAGATTAAGATGAATTCAAATGCAAGCGGTTGAATAAATTTAATAAGTAGGTGGTTAATATTTTTTTAAAAAAATTCGTGCAAAAAGTAAAATTGGTAGATGATTACGGTTGAAGAATGTATTTTTTATTGATTATGATAATGAAGTGAATAATGTTTGACATTTTAAGATAATTGTTGATATTAAATACGCATTGAAAATTGTTAAGTGATAAATAAAAATGAACAAAAAAAACTGGTTAAGTAACATGTAAAAGAGGACTGAGAGAGTAATGGTTAAGCATAGTTATCAGAACCGGACCGACCGGTTCGATCGGGAACCGGACCTGGTATCGGTCCGATTTGAATATAATATCGGGTTGCATATTGAACCGAAAATAATTGGATAAACCGGCCGATTTTTTATAAAAACGGTGAACCGGATCAGTCCGGTTTAGGGTAATTGATAGCTTAATTAAGGTCCTAACCAACTGACCATCAAAATATTTTATTGTTCTTAAGATAACTAGCAGACTAAATTTGATTTTTAGTAACAGTTACATTTAAACTGGCAATCGAACCGGTTTGAACCGCCGGTTCAACCAGAAACCGAAATCTTGACCAGTTCGGCTTCCGATCCGGTTATGATAACTATGCTCGTTTAAGTTTAAGTAGTGCACTTTCATGTATCACTCATATCCACTCTATCGATATCAATTCGATACACTGCTGACTAGCTTGTACTGCAGCGCCCGAAGTGAGTGTTTTTAATGGAAAGCTGGCGGTCAAAGGATTCCTAACTGGGCATGATGAGCCGAAAAGCAGGGGCTAGACAAGAACGCCAGGTGATAAATGGATGGATCATGTTTGGATTCCTCATTTTCTAAGGAGCATTTGTAGCTTGAAGAACTTCTAAAACAACAATATGACAGACCTGTATTGACATTCATTTGACCTACAATTTCAGAAGATAATCAATCATCTATGTAATCAGAATTCTGGTTAGTAATCCATGTAGTTGGAACTTGAGGCTTGATACCAAAAGGGACCAGGCCATAACTCCAACTGCTACCCTTTGGATAACCATGTAGTATAAACTCAGAGCAGTCCTCTAGAAGTTTGACTTATGAGATTACATCTAAAACTAAATCTAACAATCAAATAAAATTACATTAAATTGGACTACTACCACCTAACCTTAAATGACATGTCTGCTGCAAGCATTTTTTTTCTTCCCACTCCTGCAACTGCCTTGAAGTCATATGTCACTCACCAGGAAATTGTTTTCACCAATAAACCCACCATTATAGAACTATAAACCTGAATCTGGATTGAGCACACACACACTCCAAGATTTCTTATTGACAGAGGAGGAGGAAAAAGAAGAAAACCCATGAAGCTGTTGAAATGTGAGTCTGAAGATTTTACTATGATCTCTTCCTTAGTTTCCAGAGTAAGATAAGTGTTCTTGCAGAATAATATATCCATAAATATATAAATGGACAGATGACGGCAACATCAGAATGCCAAGTCAAGCTTGAACAGATAGTCTAGGAGAAGCAAGTGGGGCCGATTCAGTGGAGGAGATGAGAATTTTTTACAAGTGGAAGCTGCAATTTCAAGCAAAGCAAACATCTTAAAAAAATCTCTGTCCACCACCCACCTTCCATATCACATAGCACAAGGAAATTAAGTGCGCAGAAAAGGAAACACACATCATCACCAGCCTCCCCATTCTTCTCCTGCCTTTACTTTCTTCCTTTTACCTACTACCTAATCAACCTGCACCAGGATCCCTTAGGAGGAAGTACTAATATGAACATGGTTCTTTTTCTTGTGAGCCGCTCATTCATCAGCTGAGGCAGGAAGGATATACTAAAAGGGGCTCCCAAACACCCCAATCAAAGCTTGCCGACTCTCCCCCTTCAAAGAAAATTGCTTTCTCCTTCTTTGTCTACTGTCACAATTCACATGTTTGAGACCTTTGAGTAGCTTGCTGAATGTAAACAAAGGCTCCGGCGTTCTTCCCAGCTAAGCGTTTCAATCTCTTGTATCCAACTCGACCTCTTATTACATGTTTTGAGTCAGTCCTTGAATGCATGCGAAGGTGCAGCAGCAGTCTTCCCAGCTGAGAACTCTTCCCTTGTTTATCTTCTCAAGGATGGATTCTTTTGACCAGAATCCTGAACTACCATACAATTCAAATTCACTTCCAACCCATGATTCTGAAGGCAGCTTCAGATTCTCAGGAATACTAGAGGTACTTGTTCACCATGCAAGAGATATACACAATATTTGCATATATGAGAATCAAGATGTGTACGCGAAGTTTGCCCTTACTTACAATCCGGACGAGGCTGTTTCCACCAGAGTTATCATGGGAGGTGGTAAGAATCCAGACTTCAATGAAAGCATCAGCATGAGGATCAGTAATCCAGAGGCGATACTTAAATGTGAAATCTGGATGCTCAGCAGGGCAAGAAATTACATGGAAGATCAGCTCTTGGGTTTTGCTTTGGTCCCAATTTCTTCTGTTGTTGGGAAAGGGAAGATAACTCAAGATTTCAGCTTGTCTTCCACTGATCTCTTTCACTCCCCTGCCGGAACTGTCAAACTCAGCCTATCTTTAAATACCTCTCCCCTGCAAAACTTTTCGAGCAGTACATTCTCTGTATCACCTCCAACTTCTTCCATAAGCTCAGAAGTAATGCTGGTTGATCGCAATGCATCAAGCACTCAAGCCGACCCATTTGAATACACAAGCATTGAGTTTCCGGATATCAACGTTGTCAAGGAGAATCAAAAGATGGTGTCTGAGTACTTTGACCTGGCTAGTCACTCAGATCCCAGGCATGAATTGGTTAGTACAGCTTCCTTTCTCTGTCTAGGAGCTTCTTCACAGCCTATTGAGGATTTTGAAATGGTTCTAAATCCAAGTGGAAGCACACAGATATCTGGGTCTCTGGATAGAAACACACCAAGTGAACCAGTTTGCAACAAGAACCCATCGGCAGCTGATTTGATGAGTTCCCATGATGTTTCAATTATTAAACATGCACACTGCCAATCCGTATCTTCAGACCCTGCAGCTGCAAACAAGCGAAATGAGATTTATAGAGGAAAGCAGATCGTTCACTCCGGCAAAGATGGGGTGAGGGAAAAGGAACATAATACAAGTGTCATCAAAATCGATGCACCGTTTTCGGCAGCTAATAATGTGAGCAATGAGGTGGAGCAGTCAGCAATGCAGCAGCAAATAGTCGACATGTACATGAAAAGCATGCAGCAATTCACAGAGTCCTTAGCTAAAATGAAGCTGCCGATGAGCCTCGGAAAGCCAGAACATGAAGCACATGGAGAAGTGATCCAAAACCGTACTGGTAACAGCGATATGGACACCAACAACAAAAAGGATGGATCTAGCAGGGTGTTCTACGGCAGCCGAGCATTCTTCTGACCATCTGTCCCTGCGTTTCTTCAGTAGATTTGTATCATTTTGATCCATAATGGCTACAGATCCGTTCAAATTTCCAGCCTCACTGCGATCATTACGCGCAATCTTCAGTTTCCCAGCCAAGTACAAAAATGCAGGCCAATCCATTCGGTCCATTATATTCTCTTATGGTTAACATTTCTTACGGCCAAATTCAAATAACTCGCAAAGCTAGAAAATGAGCCTGCTAAACTAAGGCAAATGACATTTACATGTAGGTTCATTATGAGATAGAAATTGGGAATCCAGGAATGATCATGCTCAGTCTACAGTGGAGCCCCAGTCATGATCCTAACGTTTGACAAAACAATCAAGCTTTCCTAGCCACTGACAGTGCCTCACTAATGCCTGGTGGGACAATTCACCACCCAGAACCCAACTTTTTGAAGTATCAAATTCAACATATAATTCTATCAAACATCCATCTGCTTCCTTACAATCTAAAACCTGATATCCAACTTATACTCAACCTAGCCTTTCCCAGCAATTCCATTTCTCCATCAAAATCTGGACAATAACATTTTGATATTATGATTAATGTATCACTAGACAATCAAACGAAGATTGTTGTAGACAAAATCTAAAAATGAAGATTATTAACTAGACAATAACATTTCATCTTTGCAAAGTTGGTACTTTGTGCTGCAGGCAGCTAGATATGATGGCATTGAGGATATTGCAACTTTGTCGTCTGCAGGCGTTTCTTTAGACTAAAAAGATTTCCAGCTGAAATGAGTTTGGATTTGGGCAACATGTTATGATGATCAGCAACAATAAATAGAAGGCCTTGAAGTTTTACATGTTGTTAACATTTGATCTAATACAGCTGAAAGGTGATGACTTCTTGTTAGCCCTGGACTCAGATATTGTCTCCAGCTTAGGTGACCAGACCTGGTCCTTGTTGGCCCCGACAAGGCGATCATAATGCTTCCTCAGCTCCGGCGTGCTGCACAGCTTCCTCTTTCGACGCCCCTCCTCAGCGTCCTTCGTCATAATCCTCGTTATGAACTCCGGCGCAACCCGGACCAAAACCTTGCCGTTGGCCTCCTTGGTGTACTCAAAGGGACAGACCTGCTTGAAATTTACTGCCACGGGGCTCAAAGACGCAAGAGAAGCAGCAGAGATGACACTCGTAGCAAACTTGTCTATTGGCAGAACGATGTAAGTCTCACCCACCACGAGCTTGTCGTCTATTCCCAGGGCAGGCACCGGCCTGCCGATGTAGAATGCGTCCGCCTGGCAGACCATCTGGTCTGGGAATTCGAACATGACCTCCCCAGCTACGTGTTTTGATCCGTATAAGTTGCGTGTGGTTCCATTGTAGAAAACAAGCTTTACGGACGAGCTTGCATGTGGATGAAAGCATGGGGAGATTGCATTCCCCATTGAGATTTCTCTCCTTTTAGCTGCCCGTTTGGGCTCCGGGGAGGAGTTATATGAAGGAGGAGGTTAGACTTGGACGAATTCATACCTTTCGCGGGATAATATTGATTGGGTTTAGTCAACTGCAACGTGATGACTAGTAATCAGCAATAGTGTGATGAGGTCAGTATTTATGTATTCCAGTGATATTGTAGCTATCAAGAAAACAATACTCAACTAGTCTGATTGGGTATTTCAGATATTGAGAATGAGATTCCTCAAAGAAAGAAGGCCCCGGTCTAGAATATAACCGGCAAATTTTAAATAAGTGTTTGATAGTTCAAATACTTTAGTACACATTTGGTACACCGATTATTTATATTAATAGGGAAAATTACAAAATGGAGTACGTACTATCACCCGTTTAAAAATCACGGTCATAACTATTTGATTTTAAAATTCACGGTTGCGGGGTTTAATTGTAATTTTAAAAATTTCAATTGCACCCAAAAATTATTTATTTCATTTAAACAAACCCCCCAATTAATTGAAAAATGAGAAAGTACAAAATGAAAGTATGTACTATCATCCATTTAAAAATTATGGTCATAATTATTTAATTTTCAAATTTATTTTATAATTTTCTATTTTATTTTTGGAGTAACTCGTAAAAAAAATAATAGATTTTAAAATTAAATAATTATGACCATAATTTTAAATAGATGATAGCACATACATTAATTGTACTTTTTAATTTCTAAATTAATATGGGAGGGGGTTTGTTTAAATAGAATAAATAATTTTTGGGTGTGATTGAGATTTTCAAAATTACAATTGAACCCCGCAACACAAAAAGACCGTGAATTTTAAAATCAAATAGTTATAACCGTGATTTTTAAATGGGTGATAGTACGTACCCCATTTTGTAATTTTTCCTTATTAATACCCGTATAAATAATATTATTTATTGAGAAGATATTCTTAATACGGATTTTCAAAAGTAATTTTTTTCTTTATGTATTCCTATTTTGTACCAAACTCATCACCATGATATTAATAATATGATCCCATTTCTAATACATGCTACCAAACGGGGGTAGTGAACGTGATTAAAGATGAGTTTTTTCATCACGTTTGAAGGGACAAATGTGGTGCAAGATAATATCTTTTAGGGAAAAAATCTAAAAAGAGCCCTGAACTATCACCGGTTATCCAATTGTGGTCCGAATTGCCACAATTTTCAAAAAGGGTGCAATGAAAATAAAGTTGGACTGATTTTCTAAAATAAATTTTACCATTACATTTCAAAACTAATATTATTATATGACTTAGATTTGTGTGTGAAAATTACGTCATTTGGTTATCAAAAGACGTCATTTTCTTTTATGTGCGTAAAATGATATAATTTATTTTAATAACAAGAGTAACCCTCAAATTGACTCAATGTTAAAAATCTAAACGACACTTTCTAAAAAGTTATCTAATATAACTCATAACTTGCAACTCTTGCACTTACAACTTACAACTTCTCTTTTCATCATTACCTTACAAGTCGATGTTGTTAGTCATTTGTTTAACATCACAGTGAATCCAAAAATATACTCCCCAACACTTGGGCCAAAGAACACTAGCAATCTCAAAGTTACTGTATTCGAAATGCAACCGTTTTTCCAATCATCTCATGCCATCGAACCTGCCGATTAGAAGTCAAATACAGTATGCATTTTTCACTTTTCACAATATATGCTATGCTATAACATCCCTGTCACATCTTTGTAGCTGGTTATTTTCATTACATAACAAATCAGACTATAATTCACCCAGTAGTTTGAACACAATGCCAACAGGGTTAAACATTATGTAATCAACTAAGACATCCAAACATTTGAGTCCTTATCTACTCTTATTTTATGTTTGTAATGTTTAGATTTGTATTTAAATTTGTTGAGTAGTGAGATGGAGAGTGAGAATTAGATGACTACGCATGAAATAAAATTATATTAACGAAATGATAAAGAT
Source organism: Kalanchoe fedtschenkoi (assembly GCA_002312845.1). NCBI lineage: Eukaryota > Viridiplantae > Streptophyta > Magnoliopsida > Saxifragales > Crassulaceae > Kalanchoe > Kalanchoe fedtschenkoi. The sequence continues at coordinate 2,180,217 of NQLW01000037.1, read as the reverse complement.
ACATCATTATATAAATGACGTTGTTATGTAAAAATTGTAGATAGGGATGTACAACATTGCTACATCTAGATCAAAATCACAATGTGTTTTCAGTCCGGATTTTGATTTCCATCCGGTCCAAGATCGGAAAATTTCCATCTGACTCGAACAGAACCAAATGCACCTTGTCCACTAGGGGTGTTCAAAATCCGGTCCGGTCTTCGGTCCATAAATTTTCAGATATCCAGTTCCGCTCCGGTCCGGTCTGAAAACCAAAATATTCTGGTATGACCCGGAATCGACTAACATCGTTTAATGAATTAGTCACCCAAACCCTTCCCTTCCTTCACGGCTTCACCCTGTCAGGTTGTCACCCACCCTCATTCTCATTCGGTCATTTTCTTTCCCTCACGCCTCACCGCCTCACTCTCACCCATCCTTTCCCTCACGCACGCCGCACGCTGCACGCTGACCCTCAGTCTGTCGGTCACCCTTCCGCCATCGATTCGACTCGATGGCCGTTGCCCGTTCTCGACCTCACTCCTCAGCCCTCTTTGTTCTCGACCTCAGTCGGTCACACACCCTCCTCGTTTTCGACCTCAGCCCTCAGCCGCCTCGACCTCGTTCTCCTGTTCTCGATCGGACTTCTGATCTGATTTTTTCTATGAAATTCAGGTCCAAACCGGTCCGGACCGAACCGGACCGATTTGGATCTGGTTTGGTCTTCGGTCCAGACAAAATTCGGATTTCAAACCGGATTTGGACCGGTGTACACCCCTACTCTTAATCAGTCGGATATGTATTTGAACCGCCGCACCACCCGGTACCTAATCCGGGCAAGGATGATCGTATTTCACTTTATGAGATGAAATTTGTAAAAATAAATTAAAAAAAGAAAAGGTTAATAAAAAGGAATTTGCATCGATGTCAAAGGGAGTCAACAGATCTCATTTCAGCAGTTGACAAGCAGCAGTCAAACAAGAAAATGAGAATGATAAAAAAAATAAAAATTAAAGATTACGTGGCAGGACGGTATTGGGTATAGTTGGAATTTATTCGTGTCATATAACCGTAACCTTTACTGTGCCACGTCAGCATCACCCTCAACGCTGTAAAACCCTATTTCTCTCTGTAACGCATCAATCGCTTCCTCTCTCCGATCGAATCTCGCTGATCTCCTGCTCGACGGGGGAAGGGATTCAACCAGCCTAACATCGGATCCATCAGTAGGTCGTTGATTCTTGCCCGATTTGATTTTATGCGTCTTTCATTTTTGCGTTTGACTGCCAAGATATCGAATTGTGTGTCCATTTTCCATCAGATTGGGATAACGAACCGTAATCTGATGGTTTGAAGTCTCCATTTTTGTGGTCAGGGACGGTATCGGCGCGGGAAGGTCTTTTCTTTGGCTTCAACCATGGTGTCAGGAAAGCGAATCGGTGAATTAGCGCTAGCAGGTTCTTGCCTTCTTTTCTCCCCGCGCGTGTGATATTGTATTATAGGCTAGTGATCGAATTATGTATTTTGATCTGACTGTCTTGTATCACTTTCTATCACTCGGTGTAAATAGTGGGAAACATTGCAACTCTGATTTGTGGCTCATGTGGAGGTCGTCTTCTTGGAAAAAGAAATTAGCCTATAGAGTTTTTTTAGGCGTCTGTGTGAGGCTGGCAGCCTTCTTTTTCATTGTTCTTCCTGATACCCTTATGTTAAGGCCACTGTATCTGCAATCAGTTTGTGGAAGTTCTGAGCTTTATCTGTTTTAGGTAATGCTGTTTCACTTCATTGCTATTCGTCCACTGGTAAAACATTTTACAATTGTTTATGTGAAACTCAATTCACCAATTGCAAGCAGATCCTGATTCCACAGTATCTATGTATATCTGTTTGATAACCATTTATCTCCAGTTAATTGATGTTTATGCAATATCTAGTTATCAGCCAGATGCAGTGTCTGTTGGATATAAATTTCTGTAAGGTTTCAGACAGGTGCCTCTGAATTATGATCCACGTCCTTATGAATTGCTTTTGGTCGCAGGCATAACATTGGCACCACTGGTTGTGCACGTCGATCCTAATGTAAATGTCATTTTAACTGCGTGTCTTACTGTGTTTGTGGGATGTCATCGATCTGTTAAGGAAACACCGCCATCTGTAAGCTCTGCTAATGATTATATTCTGTATCATTCTTTATTATCTCATAGTTCTCTTCAATTTAAACAGCAATTATTTTAACTTGATAATGATGCAGGAAACCATGTCGAATGAACATGCCATGCGGTTCCCCCTTATTGGAAGTGCAATGCTGCTATCGTTATTCTTGCTATTCAAGTTTCTTTCGAAGGACTTGGTGAATTTTGTACTGACTGGTTACTTTTTCTTGCTTGGAATCATCGCACTCTCGTATGCTGTTCCAAAATTATATAATCAAATTTTGGTTGAATTTGGTAGATAAAATTTTAGTTAAAATTAAGCATATAAATTTATATATATATATATATATATATTTTATATAGGCATAGGTATTTTTGGTGAGATTCGGAAGCGGCTGCCTCCTCCTATGGTCTGATTGATGACCCCTCGTAAAAAGCTCTCTCTCTTACGTCCAACTGAGACCTGAAAAGCGCAGAATCTACGCATTTCTTTCACTCATAGCTCGTTTTAGGAAAGAAAAGAAGAGGAGTTAGGCTGGTGATTTTACGTTTGAGAGGATGAAAATGAAAAGATTTGGAGTAAAATGAAATTCTAACTCTCCAAATCCCTTTTAATTCCCATTCTCAAATATTTTGAATTTGATGATATGAGAGTATTTGTGTCAAATTATATTTTGTATTTTATATTTATAAAATTATGAGAAGAACATCTAAGTAAATTATATTTTCATTTTCTTTCTTCCCTATTAAAAACACATTTTAAATTTTTGCAATCTCTCGTCTCTCTATTTCTTCTCTTAAAAAACTAACATTGTGTGAATGATTTTTAGTGGTTCTTGACTAGTCGAATGATTTGATGGGGAAGTATGATTGTGAGTGACTATTATTTTATTAAATAATATCCTGAGATTTATATTTATCTTAAAATTTTGGCGAAGGTTTATTTGTTTATTATGTGACTTATGCACTCTTTCTCTTGATGTTATATTTGTTTACAGCCTTTTTTAGTTCTTATTTTGAGAATTATAGTTGGTATGTATGCTGATACTAATGCTAGCAGACAGAGACTTATATATGATGAAATTTTCTCTCCTCTCATTTGTTCTTCTCACATTTGCATGCATAAATTCTGTCGTAATTTGTATTTTCAACGTAATTTTATTGTCTTTCTTGAAGTCATGCTTAGAGAACTAAACAGTATTCACTGATCGAGAGGGGACGTAGTATGAATTTTGCCTCAATGCCGTCCAAATCCTTACTATCTCATTATTTATTAAAACATAAAAGAAATGCTTTGGAAATTGATGCATTGGTTCTGAAGAATTGAACAAAAATCTTTAGATGAATATTTTTAGATATTTCTGCTTTAATTTGATGATGTTAACATTCGAGCGTTTTGATCAGTTCTAGCGAACAACATAAACTCATATTTTTATACATATATTTCTCTATGATCATCTTTCGGTCTATGTTTCATGTTATAGAGATACATTTTCTACAAAGATTTTTATGTTTTCAAATTCAGTGAGCACTGGCTACAAAACTTTTCAACATTAAATTTTAGGGAAAACTACAAAATGGGGGCACGTACTATCGCTCATTTAAAAATCACGGTCACAACTATTTGATTTTAAAATTCACAGTCTTTTTGTGTTGTGGGGTTTAATTGTAATATTGAAAATCTCAATCGCACCCAAAAATTATTTATTCCATTTAATAAACCCCCTCTCAATCAATTTAGAAATGACAAAGTACCAAATGAAGATATGTACTATCATATATTTAAAAATCATAGTCATAATTATTTAATTTTCAAATTTATTTTAAAATTTCTATTTTATTTTTGGGGTAAATTATAAAAAATAATAAATTTTAAAATTGAATATTATGAGCATAATTTTAAATGGTGGTCATATTTGAATCCATGCTAGAGATTTAATGTATAAATTCTAGAACATGTGGGTTATCCGGCCTATCAACACCCGCAATGCACCTATAGCTCGTTCATTAGCAAAAAAGTGGCATTAAATCAAACCCACTTAGTGCTCGAAGTTGTCCATGCATGAGCCCTTGAGTTGGTTCATGTGGACATCTATGAGCCAATTACTCTAGCTAGCGACACTTTACGGTAAAAGGTATTTGATGCTTGTGGTTGATGATTTGGCGTCGACGAGGCCTGGCGCCGGAATGCCAATGGCGGCAATACTCGCGCATGCATCGAGTGTGTCACCGCTGCCTGCGACACTTATGTCAAATTAGTGTTGGAGCTAGTCAAATTAGAATGGTCTGATGGATCAAATACAGGAACAAGAACTGTAGTCAGTCAGTGTAGTATCTGTAGATATTGAGAAAGTTGGAAACCAAATTACAAGACTACTTCTGGTTATTGCAGCGAGAAATTTCTGTTTATTTGGATGTTAAGGATTACTTTCAGAGAAGAAGAAAGCAATTAAGATTGTGCTTCGCACAAACACGTCACTCAGAATCTTTTCTAAATGCGTCCTATCCTGTAATGACAATGATGTCGAGATTTCCATTCTTCACAAGTGAACATATCACTTTCCACAACGTATCAAGCTTCCGGCACCCAGGAAAAGTCCAAACATAGCGGCCGTCTTAACTGTGGTCTGCCCAACATATCTGATCTTCAAGAGTCCTGGCACCTGAAATTTAACAGAGGACACAAACATGTCAGTGTCTTCAGTATAAACAAAAGTTGATGGGTTAACAGAAATGTAGTCAACAAGCTGCAAATCTAAAATAACTGATTGAGAATTTTTTTGTCAAAAATTACTGGCACATTCTAATATGTTTGGGTATTAGCTCGATTCTAAAAAAGCACCGAAAAACCAAACTGATTTTGCTTTAATTACTACTTTGTTTTCTGTCATAAAGATTACAATATGTGCCAGTCAATGCTTGCATGTTCTTATATTTCTGAAATAGAGGAAAAGCAATAATATTTGATACTGTATACTACTGTGAAGTGAAATCGACTCCGGCGAAGCCAATTGGAGCGATTTCTTCAAATCTTCGATTTTGAGGCCCTTTCTTTAACGAGGTAGAGGCTCCCCTGCGTGTGAGGCCTGGTGCGGCTGCACCGATTGCACCTGCTCCGGGCCGGCCCTGTGTGTATGATATGTAGAGTTTGAACTGCCACACTTGATCTTTCAGCATGAGGTATAGTGATTAGGGCTAATTTTTGCAGGTAAAGTTGTATAATACAGAAAGAGGTTTCCGAAAAGTCTAGCATCAGTCAACTACAATTGATGTTAGTGTTGATGGATTAGTTCCTATAAAAAAGCAAAGCCAAGATGGAGCCCAGAAGATAGAACTTAAGCGTATGGCTGGACTCCATCTGCACCATTATTGAATAAAATTCATATCATCATATGCACGTCCTGTTTCTAATTTGTCACAATTAGTCACAGATTAAGTGTTCTTTAGTGTCTGTAATGACAGGGTATAATGAAATATTGCTGTCAGAAAGTAACAGACTATATACTAGTTTAGGAAACCAATCAGTTGTTGATGTTGTAGAGTTAAGATTAAAATGAACCCTTAGAAACAAATTTGAATAGCAATATTTTCCTCTTTGGAATGATTTAGAGTATATATTGTTCTCTAGCCATCAGTGGTAATGACCGAGTCATCAGGTGACAGTCTGTCATTCTTGTAGTTGGATATGTGAGTTTTTTTTTTAAATATATATATATATATATATATATATCTGTTGTTCTCTTGACAAGTTTCTGAGCATCCAAAAAATGTGTGGACTAAACAACATTGGTCCCTCTAAATAGCCTCTTCTTTGTTTCAGAGTTCTGTGGATATGATTCAATTTGAAACCCTGTTCGGTAATTTCTTTAGATCGATGTGATTTCAAGAGGGATTTAATATATCTCATTGTCGTTTTCTATTCTATAACGGTGGTTGCTTTGTCCTTCATATTTGATGTACTAGGTCTTTCAGCAGCCACACATGTTCAACCGTTTTCAGCATGACGTGGAGAAAATATAAATGTAACTTGTTGTGTTCCTTCGCATGCTGGAACCACCCAATTGAACCATGAATATCAAGGGAAGTTACTGTTGGAAGAGATTCTTGGCTAATGGAAGAGAGAGCTAGAAGAGAACTCTTGAAGAGAGAATTGTATTTATGATTTTGTAGACCCATTTAACTCCAATCGCCCTTCTCCCGAGAGGGAGTGAAACAA